>PGCI01000036.1:0-426633 GCA_002873125.1 Puccinia coronata f. sp. avenae
CAGATGGCAGAGAGAAGACCAGATCTTTATTTTGGATGGATTCATGAACTGGAAAAAGATGAAAGGAGCTGCTTGAAGAATAATCCTGAAATCTTTACCAATCAAGCTCGAAGAATATTGTACCATACTTATGGGTCTAATGGAAGGGATGTTGAGAGATTTTGTGTTGAAAGAATACCATAAAGCTAAGAGTTCTTTCTTCTGATCTTCATTCAATCCACTCATAAAGTCTTGAAACAAATACTTGACTGCGCCAAGCAAAATGGGGTGTAAGGATTCCACTGGTGCATCCTTGGTCATATCAAAACCTAACAAAAAAGAAAGTCAGGGATGACACATGAAAGAAAGAAAAAAGAGAGAGAAAACCTTTTAACTCCAAAAATGGATTGAACATTCTATTGGGCTCATTTTTTTCTAAATCTATCAGAATTTGCGGCATTGCTTGATCCATATGCGCAGGCAATTTGTCATTTTCTTGGAGTATAGCGATTTTTTCTGATTCAAAATGGAACAGCTGTTTGGCGAATTTTAGATTGATCTGATCTCAAACAGCTAACTCGGCGGATGTGGTGTTATACTTGTCCAAGTTCATTCCTGGTTCCTTTGCGCAAGCCCAGAGTTTCTTGGAGTTTTCATAAGCTTGTTTGGTGTTTCTGAGATTGTTTGCGCACTTTGTTGGGCAGGAAAACAAAATCAGAATTAATGTGATTCACAAAAAAAAGAAGTTGAGCATTACATTTGATCCGTGCAAGTTCTTCTGCACAAATTTCGCAATGTACGGCATCTTCTTTCTGTCTCCTAAATTTGCGGAGCTCAAGCTACAATATTGACAAGAATTTAAGGAATTGCCAGGAACGTGTGTGTTGGTGATTTCGGCATGCATCGGGGAATCTGCTGTAAAACACATGATACTCGTCATAACATGAACTTGTTGATGTATTGTGCTATTGTATGCTACAAAGCCATCGGTGGCCATGTCACTAATTGCAAAAAAGAAACAAAAAGATTAACACAAGAAAAGGAGCGGCCAAACAAAACTGCAAAAATCTCAAAAGAGAAAAGGTGAACATACTTCAACTGTGCAACAACCATTTCTTCAAGTTCCAACGCGCCAACAGTGTTTGATGTGCAAAGAAAATGGCAATTAAATTGCTGGTTGGAGATATTAGGTGGTAATCCAGATAGCGTGAAATAATACGAGATATGTTTGTTCCACTTTTTAGACTTGTTGCCGGATGTGTCGTCGCAATATAAAGTAATTGGAACATTTCTCAAAATCCTTCCAGCTGCCTTTTTTCGCCACGTATTTGGCAGAGAGTATGCTGAGCTGTTCTCAACTTTTTTAATCATCAAGTGATTCAAATACAAAAAAAAAAGAAATCAAGATTGTGATTAAAACACGTTTGAGAGAAGTGTTGATGCATCAAACTTCTTACTGATGATTTTATCTCCACAGCACTCAATCAGCTTTGATCCATTTTTTAGTGCAATTTCACCGTAGGTTAGGGAGAATTCATCCACAGAGAGTGATTCCAAAGCATCACTGTCATAGGAGATTTGATCCGGATTGGTGGCAATGTGGATCTCGACAGTAGAATGATTGGAGTTGCATTTTAGTAATGGCCTGTAGCATTTGGCAAGGAGCGCACCATTCTGGTTGTAAAAGAAGATAGGGATTATGATGTTGTAGTTTTTTAGTTGTACCGGTTCAAAAAGGTAGAAGTGTTTCTGGTTGGATTCAACCATCTGCACTCGAAGGTCTGATTTAAAGTATTTTAGCCACTTTGCAGATTGGGACATTTTGTAGACATTCAATCCGTGTGTCTCCTCCGGCAAAAATTCTAGGTGTGGTGCGACCACGGGGTTCATCAAATCCTGTCAACAACCAACCAACAACAAGGTCAACGGAAAATTCTTTGCAAGGCAATTCTTCTCAACACAAGAACAGGTAAGTACTCACATCACTGATAAGTTCTTTTGCGTTCAAACCAAAAACAGGCTGATCAAAGACTGTTTTTCTCTCTATGACAGTACGATCAATCAGTGTACGAATTTTTTCCCTCTGAAGTCGCAGCCCCTCCCAGCGGGGAATACGGACATGGTACAAAGTCAATACGGCGCGGATTTGATGGTAAATATCACGCGATATGATCTTGTAAAGGTACCCAATCAGCAAGGATCCAACAAGGTACTGGAAAATCGAAACACATCATAGGTTAGTCCTTTTTCCTCTTTCCAAATCCTTTCTTCTTTTAGAATGGTATTCTTACCTCCTTATTCAGGAAAGGATACCAGGTGGAGTCGCTGGATGCCATCTTATCAATTTCGGCTTCCTCACGTCGAAAGAGAGGGCTGGTAGCAGCTAGAGTGGTTTCTTCAGGCTCGGCAGTAATTTGACCAACAGCTACATCGATCATGTCAGTCCATTGTAATTCGGCTTCTTCGTTGTCGGAATCCTCCTCCTCAAAGATACTCGGCACCACTTCCGCAGGATCTTCAGACAAGTCGCTGCTGTTGCATCGCAGGCCATCCTCGGTAAGCTCTTGAGGCTCATCCAAATCGAGCTGAGGTACAGACTGAGCAAGATCCATCGGCCCTTCATTTGAAACAAGAACGGCATTCCTCCTCAAGTCCGCTTCCTCTCGGCGAGTTTTGTCTTCTTTTACGAGGTTTTGATGTCGTTTGCTCAAGCAATGTCGTTTCCGATTGACCATAGTCCTTCCTTTACATAGCCAGCACAAGTACGCTTTCCCTGTTGCATTATGTTTTTCAATGAAATCTTTGCAAAATAGACAACGCAAGTGTAAGCTTTTTTCCCTTCTTTTTTCTCATTTCAATGGTGGGCTCACATCTGAAGTCCACGTCCATTTTGTGTTTGACGTCCTATTATTTCTTCTTCTAGAAAAAAATCACCAAGGTACAGTTAAACTGTGTTGACTTGCAGTCACACAAAAAATCCCGTCAGTTATTTTTTTTTTTCATGCCAAGGCTGTGCCGGACCCTTTTCTTTCTCAGTCACACAGTGGGTTTTCAGCAGCACCGTCCCCGGAAACCCAGAGGACCCTTTTTTTCAGCAGTCGGACCTCTGACAAATTCAGATGTTCTTGATCACCACCAAGTCAGACATTCGTCATTCCATTTCCCCCCAAAAACTCATTCTCTCCCTCCCCAATCCTCCAGATCACACACTCCAAACCCCCTTCTTGTTCACCACCCATCGTGAATTGGTCACTCCTTTCTCATTCCATTATGGTATTCACAATGAATGACTGCATCTGTGATGACTTCGATGATCTCTCCACCCAGTTTGAGGGAGTGAGAGACTTGTTACCCAACTCCTCCACCGACACAGCCCATCCCAATCCCTCCTCCCATGATCTGGAGCAGACCGACTCAGCTAACCTCTTTGGGACTTGATCATCTGATGCTGATATTGTTTCTGACACCATCATGGATGATCAATTGGCTCCTGTCACTACCGAACCTAATATTGATCAATTTTGCTTGGAACTTCAATCAAAGTTAAAACTTGACCCAGAGCACCTGAAGATTGCTCTCTTAACCAGCAAGGTCAGCTTGACTTTGATCAACCACAGCCTTTATTGACTCCCCACTTCTTCATTCTCACAAAATAGTGCCCCCCTGCAGCACGTCATGCAAATCTCATTTTCTCCATTGCTGCGTTCTCTCAGCTTGGGAGCAATCGCCCTGCCGCAGCTGCCGCCCATTCATTTGACGATAGGTTTAGGGCATGTTTTAAATTTCCATTGACTCAACCTCTTGTCTTATTAGCTCCCATCTGACTCTTCACTCTGATCAGGACTTTGTACGAACAACTGCTCGAATGATCTTGTTGAAACCAACTCTTGAGGCCTACTCAAACAACCCTCATCGAAACGGAGCCCTCCCTAAAACACTTTACTACCTCACTCTTGTGAGCTTTTTTCTCTTTTTCATTTGTTTCATCCTTAATACTCATGATACCACATTTCACTACAGGATTCTGTCGATCAACAGTCCAACGAATGGAAAGAGGACCATCTTGCACCTGGGCAACAACAGGATGATCCGGCAGCGCTTGAGGCCTATCGTGAAGCTGTGGGCGAACTCTTGAAGCACCAACGCAGCAACTTGCGTACGTTGGTAAGTCTGATTCACTTCTGCTGATCTATCTCCAAGCCACACTGAACTCTGTCTCTTCTTTCTCATAGCTTCTGACCAATATCCTTGAAACCCAGAGGATTGCCATCAAGGGCAGTATCCCCAACCGTCACGAGATGATCACATTGGTAAACAGTCACCCAATCCTGAAAAACACTTGTTCCATGCTCACCCATATTTTCCTATCGTTATCTAGATTTATCAAGACCTTCCGCCTAAAGCAGACAAGATGACGGCAGCCGAGATAGCACATCAAGTTAGTACAAACTGGGCCATGCGAATTCGAATGAGCTATGCACGCCTTGTCATGGTGCACTACTACGTCCACAAGTCCAAAAAAACTTCACAATGGGCTGAAATCAACGAGCGATTAGGTATCTTGAGGGGTTCATCGCTTCAGTTTCAGAAAACGTCAGTTATATTGACTCTCAAACACTTCATACTATCTGTTAGCTCACATTTTCTCCCTACAGCCACGCACAGCTTGTCTTAGATAAAGACAACGACCTCTTCTCCCACAAACAGAGGTTTGACGAGATCCCGAAGTCAGAATTCACCATTCCATCCCTAGAAGATGTCCGACAGTCAATGGCTGCTGCAGCCCTTACAGACGACAATAATAACGACTAGGTAGGGACCCCCTCAAGAAAGGTATTTTTCCTTTCTCCTTTGCTGCTGGCGTGATTCCTTTGTCACATATTCTGTTTCTCCCCTCCCCGCCACTCTCCACTCTTTTCTATTTCTCTTGCGTTCCACCTCATGTATCTCCCTCTAATCCTGCCGGTTTTCCTGAAAAAGAAAACCTGCAGGAGTTCTGCATAATCCAATCATTCCGCGGGTTTTCCTGAAAAAGAAAACCCGACGGTCTATTTGTCAGCAAGAATGTGGTCTGTTGGACCGGATTTCTACCGGGCCTGCCGGTTTAATTCTTTTCTTATCCGACGGGTCTCACTCAAGTGAGTAACCCGCCGGATATTTTTTTTGTAACCTCCGGCTAACGGCCTGACGTCGGGGTCAGGCCAACAGCAAAATTCTGCCGTCGGTCAGGTCACATGGCTGACGTTGCGCCGTCAGAAGATAGCTTCTGATGGCTCAACGGCAGACGTCTGCCGTCGGCCACGTCATATTATTGCTGTCGGGCCGCCAAAAGATATCTCCCGGCAGCCCGTCGCGATTCTACGCGGCGTTGGCCATCCGTCAAGAAACGCCGACGGATGGCACGCGGTAGGCCTGCTGTTGGAAGACATGCCGACAGCTGCCATGTCGTAAAGCTTCTGTCGGAAGAAACGCCAACGGCAGGCTCCTACTGCGGGACTGCATCGGAAGGCGCGCCGACGGCGGCTTCCGATACATCCCGCTATCAAACATTGGGTCGGTCACCAAAAGATTTTGGTGGGGTTGGCAAGGTTGCGCCAACGTAATTCATTACGATGGCGTTCAGTCGACCACACTCCGTGGTGTATACACAACACCTCAATTATAAGTCCATAATTGGACATTTCAAATATGGTATGTATATATAACAAGTACATACGTGTGTAATGTCATCTGTGACACATAAGTGTGGCCAATTCTTACGGGTAATTGGTTCAAGGTGAAGGAGTAGGAATTCAGGGGTACTTCCAGTGAGGGACCCTACATTAATTTGCATGAGGATTCAGAATATGACATAATATTCTAAGTTATCCTCAAGTTTTAGAAGTTATTAGTATTTTTTGTAAAAAGTAGTTGTTATTTTAATTTATTACTTATTTTTATGGTGCTAGGATTTTGCTAAGTTTATAGAATAAAAATAAGTAAACTAAGTTTTTTTTTTATATATTATTAGTCATATTAATGGGTCTTAATACTGTGGTAATAATGTCTCTTTTTATGTTACTTTTGTCAGGTTGGCTCTGACATAGTAGCAAGCTGACACCACCCTTCACACTGTTGGTCTCAAGACCGGCGGTCTTAACACTTGCACTCTAATGCGAAGCTGTCTTAAGACTGCAAGTATTGTAACTACCTGTCTTAAAGCTTGCAGTCTTGGAACTACACATCTTAAGCCCGCCGGTCTTAAGAATTGAAGTCTGAAGACTTGCAGTCTTCAAATTTAATTTTGCAAACTTATGGTCTTGAGAACAGAAAAAATAAAATCTGCAGCATCTGTCTCTTACTCACGGCTTCATGGTGCACGTTCTGAATTCATACAATGTGACAGATGATGGATAAAACCTGGATGAGCCACTTATGAAAATCATCTGGGAGCCATTGGAAAAAACTGCAACACTGATTGACATCACCTCATAGCTGCCTGACAAGGCATAGTGGCATTTGTAAACCCAAGCACTATCAGTTCAAAAAGAATTTGGATACCTTGGGATATCATGAAAATGCATGTTGAAATTTCTTGAGACCTCATCAATGTGTTCAGACATTACCTAAATTGACTCCAATTGTACAAGTCACATTGTGTGGTACTTTGTGTTCAATGAAGTTGTGTGCATAACCCCTTGTTGCCTCTGTCTTCACTGCGTATCTGATATGCAATGTCATTCATCCTCAGCAACAAGTTAATCTGATGCAGAGGGCATCCCAAGGAAGTCCACTGGTACTCTATCAGTTTGGTTGGATATGTGTTGCTTGTGTCACATACACAAATGGGTCATTATTGCAAGGATGAAAGATTTGATCATATCATTCTAAGCCTGATTCCAGGACAAGAATTTAAATCCTGCACGTGGTGCAATGATATTTGATTCCTGGCATCAGGCCAGGTGAGAATCCTTTAAAATCCTGTTTTCCATTTTGGATCCGCCCTCTATCCTTACCATACCCTTGGCCAAGGATAGGGAAAGGATACAGCACTGATCAGATGAGGGTAAAACCTGGATCCAGAATTTTCACCCACTGGGACCTGCAACTCTCCAGCCAGGATCCAAATAGTCTACATCAACTGGCCAATATGGGAGCCATTGGAAAAAATTGCAACACTGATTGACATCACCTCATAGCTGCCTGACAAGGCATAGTGGCATTTGTAAACCCAAGCACTATCAGTTCAAAAAGAATTTGGATACCTTGGGATATCATGAAAATGCATGAAGTGCATGCAATCCTTCATCCAACCAATCACCTTCAGGTGGATACAAGATCAGCAACCTGTGTAGTTCAAGCATGATGCATTTTGCCCAGCAAACCCAGGATTGAGTAACAGATCCCATGTGAAGGTCTTACAGCATATTCCTGAGGGGAATATACAAGAAGAGGGGATCAACGTCATGACTCCTGTGTTCTCATGATGGCAAATAATGAATGACTTCTCACCACTCATTGAAATGTACCTCCCAGAATGAATTCATTGCATTTTTCAACCTTTGGTGCCCTTAAGTCTATTTGATGCCCTTTGGCTTCTTACTTTCCCTTCCCCACCACCCTGGGTTATCCCTTGCCAAATGGTTGCTCCCTAGGCCACTGCAAGGACTGTGCACAGGCAAGCTCATTTCTTACTTTGAGAAAATTCACACAGTTGATCTGTTTCACATAAAATGGTGGTTCAAACCACATATTAACCAATTCAGCAACTATCCCACCCCCCAAATATTAAATGATGTTTTTGAGACAACCAAATGATATAAGTAAAAATTGAATGATTAGATGTTCAAAAACAATCCAAAGAAGGGGCTTCTGCTTGATCATCAAGCTCTGGTTCCATTTCTCCAATTGTTGATTACTCCCTGATATACTTTTTTTGAGAAATTCTTGATTTGTGTGATTTGATGCCCCATCTATAAGAAAAATTCATTTAGATTCAATCCCTGATATCAAAAATACTAATTCTATGGAAAGTGGTTATGCAGAGAAAAAATCAGTGATGGTATGAAATTGATTTATATTTCAAAGAACTTGTTATGTTATTTGGTTACTTCCTAAAAAAAAAAGCAGACAAATAAAGTAAAATTTGGAATTCTTGAATTGGATCAAAGCAGAAAACCATTCTGCTTTTTGGACTTAAATCATATATTCCAATTGATGAAAAAACCTTTCAGAATCACTTTTGGTACAATCATCGATGCAAAGAGGCACCAAAGAAAGCCTTCTGATTTCAATTCCTTCCTAAATTTTCCATTATCAAAGTCTACTTTCTACACTGACCAGGAATTTGGATGAATTCATGACATCCCAGTTCAACTGGGTTGCAGACAACCATTGGAACATTGGTTACTAACAAAAAATGAAATACAGATTCAATTTGTCTTTCATTTATATTTCATTTTTTCAGATGAAGCAATCTCAAATCTCTTCAGTACACCCCAGTCTAACAGGTATACCCTCAAAAAAGTCAATTATTTTTCAAGCAGTATCAAAAAACAATCAATTACATTGAAGAACCCAAGTTTCCAAAACAATCATCTTCAAGCCTTCACAATGTCTGTAGTGTGAGGTTGTACCAGTTCAGGCCAATCAAAATTGGATCTAATTCACTCTTCCCTTTGTTCTTCAGCAAAAATAAAATCAAATCCATTTGGAAAGATTTTTCCTTTCTTTTAATAAATCTTCCTTAGGTTTTAGGCTTTCCTCACTCTTTGAGTGAAACTATTTTATATCCAAAGACCACAGGAATTTTTTTTTTGAAACATCACCTGAAATAATTCAATTTTATTCTTGAAAGTAAAATCATTTGCCCAGATTGGAGCAAATTCCATCATTCTTTCAAATTTTGAGGCCATCACCCCACCTCATGTCTCAGTTTGAAAACTGGATTATCAAGTTTGAAATGAATAATCATATTGATAACAGCTGCAATAAGTAATAAAATAACTCAGCAATTCAACCTGATGGATTGGAACTTATTTAAAACATTTAAAAAACAATCATTTCATGAAGGGAATTCAATTGGTAGAAATATCATGATTTCAATTGTCCAATCAAATAAAGAAACTCCCGTGAATCCTTTTACTTTCATATAAGAAAATCCTTCAGCTATCAAAAAATTGGATGATGTGATGGTTCAATTACGGTTAAGAGAATATTTAAGAAAATGAAAGAAAATGCAGGAAGTTTTCATTAATTTTCTAATTGTTGAGAGACAAGAAATCATTTAATGGAGACAAATTTCATTTTCACTTGAATTAAAAAAAAAGAAAGCTGCATTCCAACCATCTTGAAACTAGAAAGGGGATCCAAGCACATGTGGGAGTAATACTAAGAGCCCTGTAGATTATAGTTGATTTTTTTGAGTTTTGATAAATTGATTAAGGTAGTCACCAAGTATGAAGGACCAACAAATATGGAATATTTTAAACATGCATTTAAAGATTCCACCTTCACGCCAACAGAAGCCGGAAAATGTTGGGAGATATACTTGAAGGATACAGACAGGATCTAGCTAAGATAAAATCAAACATATGTACATTGGCATGCACAGTTATGGCAGATATAGATTCTTTGATACACCTCAGATGCATGAGAACCACCTGCATGCAGGTGACCCAACTGTTTTTCTGGTGGTGTGTCAAGGATCTGGAACACGCAGCACAGATACCAGCCAGAGAAATAACTTTGAACTACCTGCAGAGAGGTTCAATACCTGCAACCCTGCAACCAAACCATGACAGGTATTGGTTATTGGGTGGTATTGGGGCCAAAACACTGTCCAATATTTTGCATCTGTATTGTCTTGGGGGTCAGTGAAAAATACATGTAATTGGTTGCCTTATGTATTGGGCAACCAATACAATACACAGTATTTCAACATGTTGTATTGGCTGGGCCAATATAATCCAGGAATAATATTGGGGTCTATTGGGATTGAGCTTAGTGCATTGAGGTTGTTGAGCTCACAAAGCTCGGAATCAAGCTTGGTGAGCCCACCAAGCTCAGAATCAAGCTTGGTGAGCCCACCAAGCTCAGAATCAAGCTTGGTGAGCCCACCAAGCTCAGAATCAAGCTTGGTGAGCCCACCAAGCTCAGCATCAAGCTTGGTGAGCCCACCAAGCTCAGAATCAAGCTTGGTGAGCCCACCAAGCTCAGCATCAATCTTGGTGAGCTCACTGAGTTTGTGAGCCTGGGTCTCTTTAGTGACAACAGGGCAAAAGGACAAGGGGCCCAATAGTTGATTCCAGAGGGATAAGGAAGGGACAAATATTGTACAGAAGAGGGAAAGAGAGAGGGAAGAAGATAATGATGATGATGATGATGATTTCTGGCCTTCTTTGGGCAATTCTATGTCTCTCCTTAAAGGAGGAAGGTTTAAGGGAAGCTAAGCTTAACCCCTCTTCTCTTGAGAAACAGAGAAGGTCCAGTCAGAGAATGCCTTGCTTTTTTATGCCAAAGGAAACTGGCAAAGGTTATGTAACAGGAAAACTATGTGGATTTTAGCAGCAGTCCACTCTTTATTTGAATGAAGATGATGATGAGTAGAAAGAGGTGAAAACATCAAGAGCTCAGAAGAACTTTGAAGAAAGAGAGAACTTGGAAAGAACTGCTTACTAGTCAATAAGTGTTGAATTCTCAGTCAAACGCCTAGAAACAAAATTCGTGCGCGCAGCTCGCAGTGCCAATTCCTCAAGCCCACGAAGCTGATGCGCACTGATGATACTGCAGCATCAATCGCTTAGGGCTAGAAGTCCCCGTATCATTTGCTTGTCTTCATCACCGCACACCTTCCCCAGATCTGAACTCTACGGCTCAAATCATCAAGCTCAAGATTTTGATCTCACCCATTAATCACCCGGACCCAATCAGTAAAGTCTCCCCCAACCGCACTGATCAATTACTCCCACCGTACTCACACCCAGTACACTCCTCCATCCCTTCTTTTTTTCCTTTCAACTTGATTCGCTCTGGCAACAAGATCTCATCTTGCCTTTGTTCCTAGCTCATCACACCACATTGTGCTCAGTGCTGTTTGTTCCTTGTTTTCCTTTTTTCTTCCGTTCTCCTGCTCCTTGTTCTGTTTGTTTCTGAAAGCTCTGACATTTCTTCTCTGTTTCATTTTTCTTTGCTTCTTTTCTTCTAGTATGCTCTGTCTTCTCTCGTCCTCATCTTCTATAAGTCCTCATATATCACATCTCACCCTTAAAGACTAGCGGTAAATCTCCTTCTTTCCTCTTGTCTCCTTGTTCCTCATCTCTTGATTCTGATCATGTTCTTTTCCTTTTCTAAGTCTGGTTTTGTTAAGCAATTGTTCAATTATAAATTCTTCACAATTAATAGTCAAATTTTGCTTACCAACACTCAACCAATTGAATGAAACAATACCAGTCGCTACTCCTTCGTTGCAATGGATGCTATTAACCCAACCATCCTCAAGACGCCTATTGAGGCAATTCCGGTTTTGACCAAAGAGAAATTCTCTAGCTGGCGTACCCAAATCACCGTCCTCTTTAAGCTCGGCGGTGTGAAGGACTGTATGCTCAATGGCAAACCCATCCTTGACAATGATGAAAATACCATTCTTTGCGCTATCCTGCTTGCCAAACTCTCTGCGTCTACCCACAGCAATGCTGTCAACTCCAGAAACAAAGATAATGCCCAAGAGCTCTGGAAGAGCATCATGAAGAGATTTATCTCTTCCAAACCTTCCAACCAAGCTTGCGTCTATATCGGCATTGCAAACATCACCTTTGACGTCAGCAACATTGAAAAATTTGTCACTGAAGTCCAAAGCAGCTTGACCAAAATGGAGGAAGTTGGCATCAGCTTACCTGAGGATGTTCTAACATACAAACTCTTAAGAAGACTCTCTAGCAGCCTTGATGGCATCAAGCAAAATATCACGCACTCTAAGAACGGCAAAGATATCAGACCCAAAGTTCTTCTTGACCACCTCGAGATACAGATCAACAAACTGAAGGTTTCCACTTCTACCTGCGCCAAATCCATTGGCACCACCGTGCTCACCTCCAAGGACAAGAAATGCTGTGCCAATTATCATTATCCGCAGGCTACTCCCAAGAGCGCTGCTGGGCCTTATACCCTGAAAAGAAGGAAGCACATCTTAAGAAGATTCAAGAAGCCAATGTCAGCAGTCTTTCCACTTCTTCATGTTATCAACCAAGCTCATTTGTCCTTGACTCCGGCTTGACATCACACACGGTTGCTGACAAGCAACTGTTCCTGAATCTAGATGAAAGCAAAGAAGGAATGATCAACACTAGTTGCGGTGCAAACACAGTTCAAATTAAGGGAAAAGGCACTATTTCTCTTAAATTCAGAGATACTACTTTTAAATTGCACAATGTCCTCTATGTTCCAAAGATCACTGTCAACCTGTTATCCCTTTGCCATCTCCTACTTGAGCAATGCAACATAAATTTTTTCAATCAATCACTTTACCATTTTGAAGAAAGGTTGCCCCTTCCTTGACGGAAACTACAGTCAAAACCTTCCAGTACTCAATCTTGAGCCAGCTAAAGATCAGGCACTCCTTAGTTTGGCGGAACTGCTCCACAAGTCACTTGGGCACGTAAGTTATCAAAGGATCAGGAACAAGCTGGGAATTCCTGTATCCGCTCCACAGACCTGCAAGTCATGTGCTGTTGTCAAGATCACCAGGGCATCCTTTAGGACCAGAACTTCGCGGTGTTGAACTACTCTGGGGAAGAATAGAGCTTGAGAGGGATGAGTGCTTGAAGGGCTGCCTCTCTTTGGTAGCTGGGAGAGTTGAAGTTGACAAGAATAAGAGTATGGACTCTTAAAGAAAAGTGTGGCTGATGAGGATGCTTGAGATATATTGGCAAGGGTTGATAATTTATATGTCCAATCAGGATGTATTCAAGCTGATGGTTTATCTTGATAATTCTCCAGAATGTATTCAAACTGGGGCAGGTAATAGGTATTTATATTATTTATTTCTCTACACTGTATTCAGGAATAGAGCTTACTATGGTACCAGATGTATTCAACTGATGACTATAGGATCAGGGGATGTGTACTTACAAGCTGATGATGTAGACAGTCTGATGATCAAAAGAATGAGGAGGGAGGAAACAGGCTCTTTATATATGTGTTGGGAGGAAAATAGAGGGGTGGCCAAAATGTGGTTGGGGGAATGAGAGTGAGAGAAGATAAATCAACTAGAAGAGGCCATAATGGCTGACCTGTGGTTCATGGAAGGAAATGGAACAAGGAAATGAGTAGAAAATGAGTAAAAGTGGCTGAGTTGTGGTTAGAGGAACATGATAGAAACTGTGGAAAATTATAGTGGAAAAGAGGGCTTAAATGAAGAGAAAATATTCAAAGGGGGCTTGCGGGACCTGAGGTTAACTTGTGGTTGGTTTGTTGTGTGTGACAGCTGTGTGATTGTGTTGTGTTTGCTTGATCCTGATTTAGGGCCTGGGTACTTGATGTACTCCTGTACCCCCCCCTTTGAGTCTTGGCCACCCGTGCTTTTGACCACATAATTACTCCTCAAAAATTTTATTTATTCAGGGTTTGGCTTACCACAGCGGGCTACAAAGCCATTAGAGGAGATCCATCTCGACTTAAGTGGTCCAATAAGTCCTATGTCCCACAGAAAACCCAAGTATATCCTAACCATTGTGGATTCTTACTACCAATTCTGCGCGGCAATTCCCCTCGTCGGAAAAGATCATGTTTTTGGAGCGCTTTGCTACGCAATAGATATTAAAGCAAAACGTCTTGGGTACCACCCCTCCGTCATCCACTCTGATTGAGGTACTGAATTCATCAACTCTGAGTTCAGGATGTAAACAGGCCGGGTCCGGGCCAAAAAACAGTGCCCAAACCCGACCCGGCTCCTATGCCGGGTGAGGCTGGGTCGGGTTGGCATTGCGGAATCTGTGCCCAAACCCAAACCCAGCTATTGCATTTGGGTTGCGGGTTGGGCTTGGGCCGACCCACATCTTTTGGTGGCGCAAATAACTCAAGCGGGGGGAAGAAGATTCTTTATTTCTTCTTGCAAAGTTCAGTTCCTATAACAATCATTTAAACTAGTATTTAGCGTGTATCTTCTTTTATTTATGTAGTCTTTTTCAATTGTGTATATTTTTCATCTTACTATATTCTACTGTGTATATTTTCAGGAACTAATTCTTTTTTTTATTTTTTGCCAAGAAGTCAAGAAGAAAAGTGAGGAAAGTTGAAAAAGAAACTAAATCATTGTGATAGGGCCTCTTCATCAATATAGAGGCCCTTGTTAGTGCGGATCCAGTCTTGCCCACAAACCAGAGCGTCGAGGGTGTCTGGTTTCAATTGGCTTCAATAATCACTGAGAATACGGCCGCTCATTGAGAAGGCCGACTCAGAGGAGATGGATGTCATTGGCACCATCAAGATTGTCTTCGCCAGGACTGCTAGAGTAGGAAATCGAAGCAAATTAACCTTTCACCAGTTGAGTATGTCAAACAATGGAGAATCGACAGCAATTGTAGCTTCTTGAAGATACATGTCAGGCTCAGCCATTGAGGAGGATGGGGCACCGTTATTGTTTTTTTTCCCAGCTAGATACTGCTTGAATCGTAAATTGTCCTGGTCTTCATTTTCAACCAAAGAAATCTGATTGGTAGAAATACTATTGTTTGGTTTGTTGCTTCAGCGATTTTGATCTAACTGGGTTTGGCAAGAATTCAGCTTGTCAAAACACTGGACAACGTTTGATTTGATTTGGTTAAGGGTGGTGGTGACAGCTTCCGATGGAGAGAGCTCATCCATCAAAGTGAACTCAATCAACTCAAGCTTGAAGCAAGGGTCAAACACCAGATTGAGGGCGGCAAAGTCTTCCATTTTAGACCAATACTTGTAAAATTTTTCTTTCATTGGATCAATCATTTTCAAAAGATAGGCCGGTCCTGTTGTCAGCGCTGCTCCTCAATCTTCTTCATGTATGTCAGCCTCTGTGATGCCAAGGGCTAGTACCTTTTAGCTACACAAGGTGATAAGAGTGCAAAATAAGGGTGGAGTAGGATAATTTCACATAGAAAAGTAGTAGGAAAGAAATAAAAAGAATATAATTCTTTTTTATAGAGGGGCCTGCTGGCGCAGGGGTGTTTGTAGGTGCCCTCTAAATCAGAGATCTGCTAAGCAGGGTGGTATCTGATTAAGCAAACAATGGGTTTCTGCGTAACAGAAGGTGGTACCAAAGTGCTTTTCCAATTAAGGAACCAGAATGGGGACAGAAGGATGAAAGAAGTACTCACTATTGCTTCTTTCCAGCCAAAAAGCCACGTAGGGGGGTGAAGTAGAGCTGCTGGGTAGATTGAAGGGTTTCTGCGCAGGAGCTGGACACGTAGGTTGGTTGATTTAAAGAGAACACCACGGATAAAACAGGCAAAACAGGGCAGAGTAACTGAAATAAGGACAGGACACGGCGTAACTGATTGACTGTAATAATAATTGAAGATGATGAACAACTTTTGGCGTGGAAAGAGGGCTCTATATATACTAATTTCACTCATAGTGGAGGACCTTTCTGCCTGTGTGCGTGTAGTAACTGGTTTTCAGCGCAATGTGGCCAATTTGGGAGATTGGCACTAACAAGGCTCATCCCAATGACACTGCTGGTCATTAATTCTGCGTCACAAGTACTTTCCATGAACTTAATAAATTATTTAGTCATTGTAACTAAGGTACATAGCAACACTGACGTGTGAATGTATCTGAAAAGGGCCACAAATGACGCAAATGGGCCACAAATGGCTAAGGCCAATCTTTAAAGGCCACGCTGGCTATGTTAACCTTATGTATTAAAGGTTTTTATTAATGAAACCTTGTAAATAAACCACGTAGAATCTACTTTTACCCTAGTTACACTTGTACATATGTGGTAACTAGGGGATTAGCTATTTCCACGCATTTGGCCAATTTCCAATTGGATTATATAATCCACGCGCGGGGTTGGAGGTTTAAACCCCAATTGGGCCTAACTCCCAAACTATACACAACACCTCAATTATAAGTCCATAATTGGACATTTCACATATGGTATGTATATATAACAAGTACATACGTGTGTAATGTCATCTGTGACACATAAGTGTGGCCAATTCTTACGGGTAATTGGTTCAAGGTGAAGGAGTAGGAATTTAGGGGTACTTCCAGTGAGGGACCCTACATTAATTTGCATGAGGATTCAGAATATGACATAATATTCTAAGTTATCCTCAAGGTTTAGAAGTTATTTAGTATTTTTGTAAAAAGTAGTGGTTATTTTAATTTATTACTTATTTTTATGGTGCCAGGACTTTGCTAAGCTCATTGGATAAAAATAAGTAAACTGGGTTTTTTGTACATTATTAGTCATATAACTGGGTCTTAATATTTTAGTAATAATGTCTCTATTTATGTTACTTTTGTCAGGTTGGCTCTGTCATAGTAGCAAGCTGACATTCCCTCCCTTTAAAATGAGACTTTAGAAAACAAAATTTACTCTATTGTCTGTAGTGAAAAAAAAATTCTCAATTTCTCTTGGAGGCTCTATAATTTTGTAGATGTATGGGACCATCAGGTATGTTATCTTCAGGAATCCATTCATCTTTGTCTGCTGATTGTCCTTTATACCTTACTAAGTAGAGTCTAATATCTTTTCCATTGATCCTTTCTTTCTTATCCTTTAATATCTTATGTACTTTGAAGTTAGAGGTGTCTAGAGGTTCAATTATAGGTACAGGTACAGGTGTTACTACAGGGGTATCCGTGCCTCTACTAGTGTAAGGCTTGATTAAGCTAACTGGAAAAACAGGGTGTTTTCTGGAAAATTCATCTGTTAAAATTACTTCCACTGCATTTTTTCCATGTAATTGCTTAATGGTAAAAGGTCCAACAAAGGAAGGTTTAAGTTTCCTGTTCCCTCCCAAGTTATTAAAATTTACAGTGGACAATAAGACTTTGTCTCCAATTTGGAAGGATGGTTCTTTATGACTTTTATCCCATCTTAACCTATTATATTCAGCTGCATCTTGCACACATTTCTTAGCATGTTCATGTGTTATATCAAGCATTCTTTTGAAGTCTAAGGAAGTGGGATGTACATGTGGTAATTTGTTATTAATATGGTCTTTGGGCATTCTGGGTATCCATCCTCTTTCCAAAATATAAGGGATTTCTTTGGATGAAGAATGTTTACTACTGTTATAAGCTATTTCTAAAGCAGGGAGTAAGCTAACCCAATCATGAGTATAACCATCACTGTTCTTGAATTCTAAGCCAAAAGAACAGAATCTTCTGAGCATATCTTCCAGAGTTTGGATCATTCTTTCAGCTAATCCATCAGTTTGGGGATGGTAAGCAGTAGAAAAAGCTAATTTAGTGCCTAACATATCATGTAAATTTCTCCAAAATTCAGAAGTAAATTTGGGGTCTCTATCACTAATGATTATTTTGGGTATTCCTACATCAGCCATAATTCTGTTCCAAAATAGTAAAGCCACTTCCATAGCTGTATCATCTTTGTGGTTAGGAATAAATCTGGCCCTTTTTGAATATCTGTCTACAACCACTAGTACAGAGTTAAAGGAGTAAGACCCTCCAGGAGGTAAACCTGTAACAAAATCCATGTTTATTATTTCCCATCTTTTGGTAGGTTCTTGGATGGTTTGAAGTAGCCCATATCTCTTACCTGTTTGCTTATTTGATTTCTGGCAAGTTTCAGAGGATTTTATATAAGTAGCTACTTCATTAGGCCAATTATTCCACCAAGCTGTGGTTCTAACTCTTTCAATAGTCCTTTCTTCTGAAAAATGTCCAGCACCAATATTGTCATTGCATTCTTTCATAAGGGCATCAATCTGAAGTTGATCACATAAGACTATTACACTGGAATGTCTTTCTTTGAAGTATAATATTCCATCTAATAGAGAGAACTTACCAGAAGAGTAAGGTTTGGATAACCAGGGAGGTAAACTAGCAATCAATTCATGGGAGCTGTTTTCATTGCTAAGTATGTCTATTAATTTGACAAATTCAGGATTAGACTGGTAACTATCTTTGATAATAGTATAGTAGGCTTCATCTAAATCACAAACATGTATTCCTAAAATGGGGAATATGTCTTCATCTTCAGGATCCCAGGCAGAGTTATCTGGAGTGTTTGGCAAAGCCCATCTGCTTAATCCATCAGCATTACTATGCTTTTTACCAGCTTTATGAACAATAGTCATATGTCCTCTGTGTTGCTGGATAGCAATTTGCCATCTTAACATATGCCTATTAGGTGTCTGCATGTTCATAAGGGTTTTAACTGCTGTGCAATCAGTGATTACCACAATTCTATTACCTTCAAGATAATAATGTAACTTCTCTAGGGACCATACAAGAGCTAAACATTCCATTTGACTGGCTCCATACCTTTTCTCTGTTGGCTTAATTTGTCTTGAAATAAACAGGACTGGTTTTTCTACCATTTTATCTTCAATTAAGAATTCTTGGTGTAAGGCAGCGCCTAAGCCATCTAGACAAGCATCTATGTATAAGATAAAGGGTAAATTATAATCTGGTTGAGCTAGCACAGGAGCAGTAGTAAGGGCTAGCTTCAGTTGTTCATAATCTAGTACTCTAGGGTGAGTCATTTCATAAATGGTTTCTTTACTACATAACTCATACAATGACTTGGCTAAAATAGCAAATTTCTCAATATGTTTCCTATAATAACCACAAAATCCAAGGAAAGATTGCATTTCAGTGATATTCTGAGGCATAGGTTTGAGCATTACAGCTGCTACTTTATTTTGGTCAATAGCTAGGGACAGACCAGAAACAATGTGTCCTAAAGCTTTAAGTTCACCATATCCAAAATTGCACTTTTTAATAGACATTTTTAGACCAGCTTTAATGGAATTTTTTAACACTATTTTTATCTTTTCTACATGTATTTCCCAGTAATCTGAATAAATGATTATATCATCAATATATATCATCATCCAACACTGACGGATAAAAGATCCAAAAATAGAGTCCATCATTCTTTGGAAATGAGAAGGTGCATTCTTAATTCCAAAGGGCATCCTAAGGTATTCAAAAACACCAAGATGGCAGATAATTCTCATAAATTGGCGGCTATTAAGTTCAATAGGTATCTGGTGAAACCCTTTAAGAACATCCATACAGGTTATGTACTTAGCTTTGGATAAATTATGTAGAGAATGGTCAATTCTTGGAATGGGATAATTATCAGCTTTAGTGTAATTATTTAAAGCTCTAAAATCTCCAACCATCCTAGACTTATCATTATGCCAGGCAATAATAACTGGGGTAGTAATTTCCACTTGCTCATTATGGCCCACTTTTCTGAGAACATGTAAATCTATAAGCTCTTTAATGTGTGCTTCTAAGGCTATTCTAGATTTAGGGCTAGAAGGGTAGGCTGCTTTTCTAAGAGCAGGTGGGTAAGGAGGTTCACAAGTTAATTCTAATTTAATATCATGTCCTGTGACATTGCCAATGGGTTCTTCAGTGGTACAGAAAGCTTCTTTATTCTTGTAGCATACTTTAAGAACATCTAATATTTGGGCATTGGTTAGTATGTCACTTATAGCAGCTTGGGACATATATTCTTGATTAAAATCTTTCAATTCCTTGGGGTCAGGTTCCTGAGAAACAGGGGCAATAGTCTCAGAATGAATGTTGCAAATTTGGTATTTCCTTTTCCAATCTCCTCCAATGGTAAAATATCTATCTTTGGACTGGAAAATGTCAATGCCATACATGCAAAAGGTATCATTACCTAGTATAAGGTAGTCACAAATAGCATCTGAAAGTACTACAAATTCTACACTTAATCTGAGGGATCCCTTAGTGTGAGGGAATATTAAGGGCAAATTTATGACACCAATGGGTTTCATGGTGGAGTTACAACTGCTAAATGTAGCTTTGGGAACAGGTAATAAATGTTTGCGCCATTCAGGGTATATTTGTTGCAAAAATGTAGCACTGGCGCAAGAACAAAAAAGCTCCTATATCTAATAGTGTCTTAACTGCTAAGTCTCTGAAAATAACCTTAGTGTAACTGGTTTTTCCTAGAGTGTAACACCTTCCTTCCTCAGGTTTGTTAGTTAATAGCTTAGCATCAGATATATGACCAATATCCATATTGTCTTCCCATTTCTGGGGTAAGTTAGATTCACCATGGATGGTATTAATGCTGAAGTCATTGCCAATATCAGCATTAATTACCAACACTGCATGACCACTAGATTCTGAGTCATCATCATCTTGACCATAATGTGTATTACAGGGTTCTTGTTGTATGATATCAAAGGTACCTTCAGAATCTGAATCAGGGCTAGCCTGCACATTATTGACTTTTCTCCTAGTTTTGGTACATTCAGTACTTCTGTGGCCAGTTTCTCCACAATTCCAACACGTAGGAGTCTTTTCTTTTCTAATAGGTTCAGCTGGCTTAGATTCTAACTTTTTGGGAGGATCTGTTCTAGGAGTGTAATCCTTTTTATCAGAAGGATTGTGCTTCTTATTGATCCCAGTCATTTCTACCACTTCTTCCATAACACCTATAAGAGTGGATAAGTCACAATCCATGTCATTGATTCTACATCTGACATTATGTTCTAGGCTGCCTTTAGTTTGATTAAGTATTAAATCATTTATTTGTTCCTGATCTAATTTAGGATAAATGCATTCAATTCTCTTTTTCTGGTTCAGGCACCATTGATGAGGATTATGTTTGACTGGGTCAAAATAGTCATTCTCAAAGGCTCTGCGCATTTTCTTTTCCCAGAGTCTAGTGCCAAATTGTTGTTTGATCAATTCTTTCCAAGCTGGCCAGGATTGTTGTCCCATGGTAGCTTGTTTACTAATAAACCAGTCAAAAGCTACTCCTTCAAATAATCTGGGCAATCTTGTAAGGATAGCTTCATCAGGAGCTCTGCACCAGGGGAGAATTTATGGCACTGGCATGCCAGTGCCACTCCATGTGTTTTTACTGGAACACGGGGCCAATGATCCTATGTGTCAGTTCCCTATGAACCTGAAATGATGTTGATGTGGGTTAAGATAATTGGAAAAAATCTTCTGAAGTGAACCACAAAGCAAGCTGATATTCAAATGATCAAAATTGTAACTTTATAATGAATGAATTCACAAATCATATAGAACCCAAGCTGAACTCAAGTCAATCTTATGATTTTCTGAGTTCTTGAATGCTCCAATCAGTATTGGTCCACCTTTAAATAATTCTTCTTTAATATTAATACATCAATATTTCCATTCATTGACATGTGGAGAATCATTCTGATTAACAAGTCTTTATCAACTATCATTTATTATTTCTTTGCAGTGCCTAAATAATTTTCAATCTAAACCTCTTGAGAAAATCTTTTCTATAACCTTATAGATGATGAAAAAATATTCATAAAAAGGATTCAAACCATATTGAGTAGATTTAGAGCTAAATTTAGAGCTCTAATTTTCTTTAGAAGTTGAATTTTGAAAGTTTTATACACAATTACATATGTCCCCTGGTTTTTAGATTTCATGAAGTCCTAATTTTACCAAAAAGAATTGAATTTCCATCAGAAAAAGTATATCATACAATTTTTATCCAAGACATCTGAATTTTTACCCTCTTGCAAAAAATGACAAGTACACCTGATGGTAGTTGGCCTCCGTAATAATCCCCTCTAAATAAAATTTTGACTTGAATATTTTCAAAGATCATTTTTGCGCAGTCACTGTGCATTTTGCACAGTGACTGTGCATTGAACATGTGTAATAGTTGCCCTTTTTTAAAAAAAAAGTTGGGTCAAAAGTTGTGCCATAGTTTCCAAAGACCAACTCCCATTGGTCGCTTTTTTGCTTTGTTTGTGGTGCTTGGTGTACGCTCATTACATTATTGTGACATTTGAATTTTTACGCTGCTGTACGCCCGTACACCAGAGTACAAATTCATATTTCACAGTGATTTACAGGTGTGTGAAAGGTTGTAAAGGTGGTTTTTGCTGTTTTGACCAAAAAATGGTTAAAATGGGACACCTTCGTTGCAAATCCAAATGATTGTTTGCTGGAAAGTTTGGTCTGAGCCAAAAAGTGTACAAATGGGGGTAGGTAAAGACCCAATTCTTCAGATTTTAAAATTCCTTCAAAATGCGGGACCAACTACAATGAATTGCGGCACCTCATAAACAGAAGATTGTGAATTCATTCCATTCAAAAAAGCACATTATATTTAAGTTTTTTTTGCCTCAAAAAAGTAAAAAAAAGATACTTCTTTGAGATAAAACAATCAAGAAGACAGTAAATTTTCAAAAGAATGATGAAATCAGAACTGGGGTTGTTTTGGTATCAGTTCAGGTTTGCATGCTTCAAGTTTTCCACTTGAGTTGGACATAAAATCACATACACATCAAGCAACACTTGTTGTGAGATTGTTGGTGACTTCAAACTGAATTTCAGTTGAACATGCAGTTTGAATGTGCATACCTCCAAACATGGTTCAAACCAAGAGACACTGCCAGAAAATCTGGCTCGGATGGCTGCATCCGAGTTTATATTGGATGCGGCCATCCGATTCAAACTCGGGCGCGCGCCACCGAGTGAATCGCTGACCGATTCAAACTCGGTGGCCAAACGCCCGGGCCGCTGAGTTTGAATCAGTGAGCGATTAACTCGGTGGCGCGCGCCCGAGTTTGAATCGGATGGCCGCATCCAATATAAACTCGGATGCAGCCATCCGAGCCAGATTTTCTGGCAGTGAGAGGGTAATGAGTTATGCAATGGCACCCGTCAACAGGTGCCATGAAATCTCCCCTGGTGTCTGTAGACTGTTAATATATGATCAATATATTTAATGAAGTTAATATGGTCATAATCTCCCTCTCCTGAGAATTTGGTCCATTCTTTAATTGGTGGAAACAATTTATTCAGAAGGGAAGGGTCTATAAAGTTGTTAGTATTGTTACTATATACTTGGTTACATGAGGAATGAGCATGACTGCCTTGGCTCCCATTATGATGGTTATTATGAGTAGGGGAATTAATAGGAGGGTAATTGTTATTAAGAGGCATAGGTGGACTGCTATTATATTTGGTATAGTTGGTTTGACTATTATTGTTCTGTTGTTGATTAGTATGAGGATAGTTGTTATTATTTCCTCCATTATTTTCAGGTATGGTTTCCATATAAGGGTTGTTATATTTGGGCGTGGAGTTATTAGCAGGAATAGCTCTGGTAGGAATTTCTTTAATTAAGTCTGCTAATTCAAATTTAACGTCTAACAGATTCTTTAATAATAGAGTTCCATTAACATTTTTGTTGTTTTGATCAGATATTAAGGCTACTTGAGCTTGTAGTTCAATCATCATTCTTTTCAAGTCCATTTGTTCAAGTTCTAATTTCACATTTTGGGTGTGTAAAGTGTTAATGACATTTTTATTAATTCTGTTAATTATATGTTCAGTATTGGCATGAAACATATCTTCTAATCTGTTAATTTTATCCGCCAAATCATCATTAGAATACTTGGAATGTTCATCTTCAAGTTCTTCTATTTTTTTGGGCACATTAGGGATCTTTGGCTCAGAAGTTTTAGCGTGAAAATCAGATTCATTATGCGTAAAGACAGACTTAGGTGAGTTAAGAAATTTAGACAATTGATTTAAAATGAGAGAAGAGCTAGACATATAATTCTCTAAAGACTCAGGCAGAGGAGGAGCCTTATTTAAAAATTCTAAAACAGTTTTGTGGCGTGTTTTAGCATTTTTATCTAACAAAAGAATGTTATTATGCGCAATTGTAAGAGAATTATCTAGGACAGAAAAATCTAATCTAACACTACAAACATTTGTAATTTCACCTAAAGAAAAAACAATTGTTTGGGTTAAGCAAAATGTTAACTTTTTTCAACAAAATGGCTCAGTAATAAAAATTGAGCAAAACTGAGCATGCTCAGCAAAATCCCCCAAAGTTGCCATAATGAATAAAAATCATTTCTGCTCAGTTTCTAAAAAAAAAAAAAAAATTGCTGAGCATGCTCAGTAAAGCTTATTTTTCACTTCTGACCATTTTCTGTAAAATTGGGTATATGTTTTGCCCATCCCAATTTTACATTTTCTTTCTGGGCAGAGTTGCAAATGTTTGTAGTGTAAGCTGTTGTAAAATCTGGTTATGGCGCTGCTGATGTTGGCCAATTCCTTCCACTTAAGTTGAAACTGTTCTGTAGGCGTAAGTTTTTCCCAATCAGAAGGTTGATAGTTAGCTATTTCCTCTTCTTTGCACAATCTGAGGACTTTGAGATAGTGTTTGATTAATTCAAAGTGGGCAATTTGGTCAAAAGGAGGATGAATAAATTCAGGAGTGGAAATGAGAGATTTAGTGTATTGGTTCACTAAAAAAATGCGTAAAAAATAAAGCAGAAGGATATTTTTTAGTGGATTTATTTTATAAATGATTTTTAGTGGTTTGGTGATTTTTTTGCGTGAGTGTAAAGCAAAAGTAGGAAGAGTAAGTACCAGCAGGCAATTACCACAAGTGGATATTGGTAATTTCCCGGCCAGACCCCCAATTGTCAGCCTCTGTGATGCCAAGGGCTAGTACCTTTTAGCTACACAAGGTGATAAGAGTGCAAAATAAGGGTAGAGTAGGATAATTTCACATAGAAAAGTAGTAGGAAAGAAATAAAAAGAATATAATTCTTTTTTATAGAGGGGCCTGCTGGCGCAGGGGTGTTTGTAGGTGCCCTCTAAATCAGAGATCTGCTAAGCAGGGTGGTATCTGATTAAGCAAACAATGGGTTTCTGCGTAACAGAAGGTGGTACCAAAGTGCTTTTCCAATTAAGGAACCAGAATGGGGACAGAAGGATGAAAGAAGTACTCACTATTGCTTCTTTCCAGCCAAAAAGCCACGTAGGGGGGTGAAGTAGAGCTGCTGGGTAGATTGAAGGGTTTCTGCGCAGGAGCTGGACACGTAGGTTGGTTGATTTAAAGAGAACACCACGGATAAAACAGGCAAAACAGGGCAGAGTAACTGAAATAAGGACAGGACACGGCGTAACTGATTGACTGTAATAATAATTGAAGATGATGAACAACTTTTGGCGTGGAAAGAGGGCTCTATATATACTAATTTCACTCATAGTGGAGGACCTTTCTGCCTGTGTGCGTGTAGTAACTGGTTTTCAGCGCAATGTGGCCAATTTGGGAGATTGGCACTAACAAGGCTCATCCCAATGACACTGCTGGTCATTAATTCTGCGTCACAAGTACTTTCCATGAACTTAATAAATTATTTAGTCATTGTAACTAAGGTACATAGCAACACTGACGTGTGAATGTATCTGAAAAGGGCCACAAATGACGCAAATGGGCCACAAATGGCTAAGGCCAATCTTTAAAGGCCACGCTGGCTATGTTAACCTTATGTATTAAAGGTTTTTATTAATGAAACCTTGTAAATAAACCACGTAGAATCTAATTTTACCCTAGTTACACTTGTACATATGTGGTAACTAGGGGATTAGCTATTTCCACGCATTTGGCCAATTTCCAATTGGATTATATAATCCACGCGCGGGGTTGGAGGTTTAAACCCCAATTGGGCCTAACTCCCAAACTATACACAACACCTCAATTATAAGTCCATAATTGGTCATTTCACATATAGTATGCATATATAACAAGTGCATAGGTGTGTAATGTCTGTGTGACATATGTTTGTGGCCAATTCTTACGGGTAATTGGTTCAAGGTGAAGGAGTAGGAATTTAGGGGTACTTCCAGTGAGGGACCCTACATTAATTTGCATGAGGATTCAGAATGTGACATAATATTCTAAGTTATCCTCAAGGTTTAGAAGTTATTTAGTATTTTTGTAAAAAGTAGTGGTTATTTTAATTTATTACTTATTTTTATGGTGCCAGGACTTTGCTAAGCTCATTGGATAAAAATAAGTAAACTGGGTTTTTTGTACATTATTAGTCATATAACTGGGTCTTAATATTTTAGTTATAATGTCTCTATTTATGTTACTTTTGTCAGGTTGGCTCTGTCATAGTAGCAAGCTGACAATGTATTTGTAGATCAAGTGAGCCAAAGGATGTTGAGTTGTTCCTAATTTCAAGTTTGCTGGATAAAAAAACAAAAGAATGAGCTGATATTTGCAACGACTTGGAAAATGAATCAAATTATATTAAATACCTGTGTCAAAAATAGACAAGAAGGATTCCATGACCCTTATCTCCTGCCAATCAAATTTAGATGGGCAGACCAAAAAATTGGCGTCTTGATTGGAGAGAACTTGAAACGCCTCCTCGTAAGGGATCAAAGAATTGAACCTCAGATAAGTTGAGTTCCATTGCGTTGGAACATCAACTGAAGGAAAAGCTTGATTGGACATGTGAGACAAGTCAATCGCTTCTTGAAAGCCTTGCTTATGGGCTGGTGTACTCTTGATGTATTGGACACTTTCACGGACTCAAGTGATGGCGGTGGATAGCTCCTTGAACCCGTCCTTGACAACTAAGTTGATTATATGTGCGGCACAGCAAACGTGGAGGAATTTGCATTTGAGAAGGGGTGAGTTCTTACTTCAATTGTTGAGAACACCGCTGAGACGCAAGATGGCAACATTGTTCAAGGAAGCATTGTCAACAGTGACAAATGCTACCTTATCCATGATTTTCCATTCAATAATTGAGGCAATAAGTTGATCGGATATTGCTAAGCCAGTGTGAGGAGTTGGTAATTCTTTAAAGGAAATAATCCTATTCTTAAAAGACCAGTCAGGCGAGATGAAGTGGGCAGATATAACCATGAAGGGAGCTTAGGTGGAAGACATCCATAAATCTGTTGTCAAAGCCACTTGGTCAATGGATCCAATCTCCGCCATTATTTGCGCCTTCATCAATTGAAAGATTTGCATGACATCGGTTTTAACAGTGCCCCAACTCATTAATTGGAACTTAGGCTGTAAGGAAGCTAAAAACAATCTGAATAAAGGGTGTTCGACTATGCTGAAGGGAAGTTCATGGGAGATAATCATTTTGCAAAGGAGGTCACAAGAAGCTTCCTGCGAAAAGACCCATGTTGAGATGGAAGAACTGGCGTCCACTAGTTTGAAGAGGGATTGTTTACTCTTGGAATGAAAAGAGGAACATTGGAGAAGGTGGCAATGGAGGTGGTTGGTACCGTTGGAGCTATTCCCAGCCATGTGAGCCGCGCAGTATTTACAGATAGCCTTGATATTACTTCCTGTTTTTGTAAGAATGACAAAACAACATCAGATTTACAGGTCAATTGAAAAAAGGAAGTAAAAAATGTTTGGCAACGCACCTGTTTCCTTCCTGTGGAAATGCTACCAGACGTGGCTCTTGGTTTTTCTTTTTTTGTTGGTTTTCCCTACGCTCAATTCATTTTTGTTGACATTGGCTGTTTTTGCATTCTTGTTGGGCTTGCTAGTCAGAAAGGCAGGATCCGTGTTTTTCTTCTTCTCAACAAAACCAATGATCTCAAGATCCGAGTTGCTTGAGTGAGAATTGTTTGGAGGCAGTGGGCTCTTTGGAGTCTGCGGTTCAGAGGTGATAGCGTCTGTTTTTTCTTTGGCTGAGGAGGACTTTTTGCCTTGATTGCTTGGGGAAGAGGGGGGTCGGGGTTGCCTTTTGGAGGTCCGCCTGTTTGCCATTGTTCTTTTAAGGTTGGAACACTTGGGATACGAAAGGTAGGAAGGATATCCAAGCATTTACGTATGGAAACAGGCTTCAGGCGGTAGCGCTATCGGGCCGGCCCGCCAACAGTAAATGCGCCCAAACCCAACCCGCGGAATAGTTGGGTTGGGTTGGGTCACCAGGTTTTAACCCCTGGTGGTGTCCGGACCCAACCCGCAACCTGCCGGGTTGCGGGTTGCCCACGGGCGGACCCGACCCATTTACCTCCTGACTCTGAGTTCAACAAATACTGCCGAAAGCATGTGATCCAACAGAGATTCTTGGACGCCTACACCCCGCAACAAAATGGACTTGCTGAGAGATTCAACAGGACAATCCTCAAATCACTCAGGACCATCATCTTTTACTCTGGGCTCGGACAAAACCTTTGGAATGAAGTACTTAGTGCGACGGTGCTGACTCTTAATCAAATTCCAGCTCATTGCAGCCGGAAATCTCCTCACAAAATCTTCAAGAACAAGAAAATCCCACTTAGCTATTTTCTTCCAGTTGGCAATCCCGTTGTAGTTCTTTCCAATGACAAGAAATCTAAACTAGATCCCCGTGGAAAATTTGGCAAGCTCATTGGTTTCAATCTCAAACTGAAATCCTATTGAATCCTAGCTGACAATGGCGGAGTTATCAACTCCAAGAGTATTGACTTCCTGGACAAAGTACCAAACAACCAGCCACCCATTGATCACAATGAGCTTCTAATTGAGGAGAAGGAACCCCCAGCAAGTGAAAATCAAGTGGCCCCTCCAAAAGAAGCTTCCCTCAACATCAAAGAGGAGGAAAGTGACTCTGAACCCAATGTCGTACCAGAGGAAGACGGGTCCAACTCAGACACTCTCCACGTGAAGCCGGCAAAATACTCATACTTCTCACAGGACCCAAAATCTTTCAAGAAGACCGTGACCTCTGAAAATGCTAGCAGCTGGAAAAAAGCTATCCACAGCGAGTTAGACAACATTGAAAAACATGAAGTCTGGGAAGATCAGCCCACCATGCCCAAGAATATCCTCCACTTGAACTGGGTGTTTAAAACCAAGCCGGCCACCTTGTCAAGCCCTGAAAAACAAAAGGTGTCAGCCTTAGAGACAACACAGTTGCCCAAAAGGCTTCAACAATGTTATCTTCTTATTCCTCTCTTCAATATGAACATTTCCATATTATAATATCCATACTTTGTTGTGTATAAGTGTGAAGTAATATAAGAGTGAAGTAATTAAACAGGAAGTTCACATAACATCTAATCATTTTCTAAGTTCAAACCATATTGAACATATGCATTTCAATCAACAAGGTTAACCATTTTTTCAGCTGGCTGGCTGAAAAACTTCATCATCACTCATCAACCAACTTAGAAGAAGCACAGAACACTTGGATCAACACTCCTCACTACTCAATCACACAGGTCCCAGCATATCCCTACGTTGTTGTGGTCATTTGGTGTCATCTGATTGAATAGTAAGCAGGTTCTCCAACTTCTCCTTCTTCAAAGTTCTTCTTGAGCTTTGATCTCATCATTCCTCTTTTCTCTTAACCTTAACCTTCTTCTTCTCTTCTCCCATAAAGAATCAAACCAATAAAAACATCAAATAATCAATAAAAGCGTCATAAACATTTGTCTTTATTGCTTCTGTGGATAGCAGCTTAAATCCACATAGGTTTCCTGATAAACAACCTTTGCCAGTTTCTGTTGGCATTAAAAATCAAGGCAGTCTCTGACTGTACCCTCTCTGTTTCTTCAAGAGAGGAGGCGTAGAGTTTGCTCCGCTTAAACCCATCTCCTTCAAAGGATTGAAAAGCTGAAATCAGTCTAAAAAGACTTCATCTCTTTCTTTCTTCTCTTCTTCCCTTCTTTTCTTTCCTTTCCTCCCTACTAGTTGTTCTTCCTTATCCTTTGGAATTCAACTAGTGTCCTGCTGTCACTGTAGAGACTCAGGCTCACAAAAGGCACGCCTGTGTATTCAAGGGTTTCTTCAAACTTTTGGAGAGGATTTTTTTGAAACTTTTGCTCCAACGGGTAAATTTCCCTCCCTCCTTACCCTACTTGTCCTGGCAATTGACTTCAAGCTACCCATCAGGCAGTTCAACCTGAAAAGCACTTTTTTGTTTGCGCCACTTGATGAAGAGATTTACATAAAAACCCCTGAAGGATCAGAATGTTTGGCTCCTTACCTCAAGTTGAAAAAGTCCCTCTACGGGCTCAAACAGGGCCCGAAGAACTGGTATAAGACCCTCACGGCCTGGTTTGAAGAAATTGAGTACACCCCCTCCATCTCTGACGCGTGTCTATTCATTCACATCAAGAAAAACTCTTTCATTTTTTTTCATGTTGGCAATCTAATGGCAATCTAATTGTGGTTGGGCAAACTGATGCCTTTGAAGAACTATTCCTCAAACGCTTCCCCAATTCAACTGCACAAAATCCGGAAACCCTCCTTGGAATGAATCTGAAAATTGCCAACAACAGCATTGAGTTGTCTCAACCTGCGCTCATCTCCAAGGGACTCGAGCTGCTTGACCTGACTGATTCCCACCCGGTAAAAACACCTCTCTTGCCTGCGGTTCAACTTCACTCGGCATCCAACAATGACCACCAAGCCTTCCTGGATCTGAACATAAACTACAGATTGTACACAGGAGTGTTGAATTATCTGGCCTGTTGTACCAGACTGGACCTGGCTGCGGCGGTGTCCATTCTGTCAAGATTCAATCAGCGTCCGGGGCTTTTGCACTGGAAGTAAGTTCTTCATTGTTGGAAATATCTCAAGGGGACTTTGGGCTTCAGTCTTCTGCTCAAACCCATGGCCAATCAGCTGGCGGATTGTATTCAATTCTTCACGGATGCCACGTGGGGAAAAGATCAAGAAACCCGCATATCTCAGAGCGGCTTTCTAGCCTTCTGGAAAAGTTGTCCAATCCTGTGGAACCGCAAGCAGCAACGGAATATCACTATGTCTTCCACCGAGTCCAAAATGAATTCCTTGTCAGACAGGGAGCAGGAAAGTCAATGGCTCAAGTTCCTCATTGAAGAACTGTGGAAGACGAGTATTCCAGCAACCCTATTTCACATTGACAACAAGGGTCTTCTCGAGAAATTGAAAAACTTTGGCTCAAATTCAAAAACAAAACATCTTGACATCAAGATCAAATCCCTCTGCAAAAAATATAAGCTGAAATAAATTGATGTTCAGCTAGTTCCCTCCTCAAAAATGCTGGCTGACTCCTTAACCAAAGCTGCTCCACATGCCTTGGTTCAACAACTTCAAGACTCCTGCTTTAGGGTTCTTTCACCATCAAGCAAGGGAGGCTGTTGAATTCTCAGTCAAACGCCTAGAAACAAAACTTGCGCGCGCAGCTCGCAGTGCCAATTCCTCAAGCCCACAAAGCTGATGCGCACTGATGATACTGCGGCATCAACCGCTGTGGTGTTCCAAATATGTCATTTTTTCATTTTTTTTTCTTTTTGTCTCAGTTTCCTCCATTTTATCTCAATTTCTCTTGTTTTATCTCTTTCTCTTACATCCACTCACCAAAAAAACCTCAAGTCTCACTCCAGAATCAGCTTCTATGGCCAATTTCACTCCAAGAGACAACTTACGGCATCCTCAGAACTCTAGAGGATCAACAGCTACAGTAAACCCAACATATCACCCAATTACACAACACAACTACATGTAACAACTCAGTAACAGGCCAATCCACCTAACAACCACTCAAAACCCACCTTATTACATGCAGCACAGCCTCAAACCCAAGATTACATACACTGGACACCACTACACAACCCCTACACTCCTATTACATACGCAGGACCACAGTACAGCACAGCCTCAGCTCACCTGACAGCACAGCCTGGTCACATGTGGTCTATACTAGTGGATTTTCCAGTCATGCAGTCTTTACACAGCCTCATGCAGTCTTTACACGGCCTCATGCAGTCTTTACACAGCCTCATGCAGTCTTTACACAGCCTCATGCAGTCTTTACACAGCCTCATGCAGTCTTTACACAGCCATGTTACATCACTACACAGGGATTACACAGCCTCAGCACTCCAGTTCAAAGCCTCAGCACTCCAGTACACAGCCTCAGCACTCCAGTACACTGCCACATGACATCAGTACACAGCCACCTGACTCTAGGACACAGCCCCCTGACATCATTGCGCAGCCACACCTCACTCATTACATATACTGGGCAGCTACACAACACCACCACTAGTCACCTGATGTACACAGCCACACCACATTCAGCTTACACAGCCTTTTTTGCACAGCCTTGTTCACTTTCTAGTACAGATTATGACATCATAGGAGGGAAGTGGCAGTGCTTGCACAGCTTTTGCACAGCCTTTGCACTGCTTTAGCACAGTCTTCACACTGCTTTTTACACTGCTTTTTCATCTTCAGGCCAGAAGAAATGCCTCAATTGTGTTTCCCTTGGAGCTAAAATCCCTCACATTTGTCTATTTAAGAGGCTCTCCTCCAGCTGTTCTTCCCTTCCTCACCAGATTTGGTCCCCAGATTTCTGAGTCACCCTTACAACAACCATATCAACAACTCAACAAAATAACAAACCTACATCAAGCAATAACAACCTTTATTTATCCCTCTCATTAAACTCTTTGGCGCCAGTCCTGCTTAGGCCATCACTGCCTCTCAGCCCTCACCCAACCTGGTTACTCAATATCAACATCAACAACCACCATCATCAACACTCATCAACAAGTATTTTCCCTCTCTTAATATTCCTCTCCCCATCCGCAGGCATCTTGAACCAACCATCCTATCACGATATAAACACTTCCAAGTGAGCTTGGTTGTCTTGTTATTCTGATAGTATAGAAGGGCAGAGTTTGCACCTCCATTTTTCCCCTTCTCCATTCAGCAAAAGTTTTTCACAACACTTTTGAGTCTTACAAGGGAGTCCCCAACGTGATAGAATCCTGCGGAACGAACTGAAGACATAACCAACCAATATTGATATCATAAGAATAAACTCAAACCAGAAGAACTGTACTTGTCGAGGAAACGAATGCTAAAAATCAAACCAACCAGACCAAGTTTTTTTATCATAAACAGAATAGAACCAATCAACTTTTGAAGATCAACAAGAAAGAACTTTGTCAGCACAACTCATTTTTAGGGAAACCAACTACAACACTCCAATCTAGGAACCACTGAAAGAAGTATCTTGAAGGAGCCGGCCAGTTAGTGCTAGTCAAAGGGCAATACGACCTCAGGAGGCTGGATAACTGCGAACTGCGTGGAAGAGAACTTTGGAGCTCGCTTGAGGAAATAGGCTTTTATTAGCTAGTCAAAAGGCATTACGACCCCAGGAGGCTGGAATATTTGTTACCTGATTGAAGAACACTCCCAGTAACCACTAGATACAAAGAATCAATAAAGAAATCACCCATTTTTTCTGCATTTTCTCAGGAGGAAAGACCCTTGCACATGGTGAATCAAAAACCTAGATATGGACAATTGATGTCAGCCAAGCATTGATTTGAGTCTAGTGGTGTGGTAGTATAATGCCTTTAGCCAGTCAAGATTGGGCTTCACGCATCAAAATTCTACAAATTCCCTATTTATCCCGTGTCTTCTGCGGAAAAAAGACCCTTGCACATGGTAAATCAGAAACATAGATATGGCTAATTGATGCCTCTGAGTCAAGGGTTAATTTTCATATAGTGGTGTGGCAGCATCATGCCCTTTGCCTGTCAAGATTTGGCTTCATGCATCAAAATTTCACAAATTACCTTTTTTTCCTGTGTTTTCTCAGGAAAAAAGACCCTTTTAAATGGTGAATCAAATGAATAGATATGGCCACTTCATGCCTGTGAGCCAAGGTTTGATTTGAATATAGTGGTGTGGTATTATCATGCCTTTTGCCTGTCAAGATTGGTCTTCATGCATCAAATTTCACAAAATACCTTTTTTTCCCGTGTTTTCTCCGGAAAAAAAAGCCTTGCACATGGTGAATCAAAAACATTGATATGGAAATTGATGCCTGTGAGCCAAGGTTTGATTTACATACAGTGGTGTAGTAGTATCACATTTTTTGCCTGTCAAGATTTGGCTTCACACATCACAATTTCACAAATCACCTATTTTTCCTGTGTTTTCCCAGGAAAAAGACCCTTGAACATGGTGAATCAAAAACAAAGACAAAGCCAATTGATGCCTCTGAGTTAGGGTTTGATTTCCATCTAGTGGTGTTGAAGTATCATTCCTTTTGCCTGCCGAGACTTGGCTTCACGCATTGAAAGTTCACAAATTACCCATTTTTTCTGTGTCTTCTCAGGAACAAAGACACTTTCACATGGTGAAGCAAAAAAATAGATATGGCCAGTTGATGCCTGTGAGCCAAGATTTGATTTTCATATAGTGTTGTGGTAGTATCATGCCTTTTGCCTGTCAAGATTGGGCCTCACGCATAAAGCCCCTTGCACATGGTGAATCAATGAAATTTTGATGCACAGACCCCAATCTTGACAGGAAAAAGGCATGATACTTCCACAGAAATATACACTACATACCCTACAACATATCCCGTACGGGATACTGAGTAAGACATTACGGATATACGGGATATCTTGTAGTGGTCAACTTTTTCAAACCACCCTCATATAACATCACCATATCACCATATCATATAACTGTCATATCCCAATCTAACAATATCATATCACTGTCATATTACAAGATACTAACATCATATCACTACTGTATCACAAGATGACACTATTGTAAGCACTGTCAGCATTGAACAGTCAAACATGGCTGGTCAAGCAGTGCTCAGACAGACATGTTCAACCAGTGATCTTGGACATGCACCGTCCAACCAAAGCCCATGCGGGCCATTCAAGCGGGTCTGCCCAATCAGTTCCTGGCTGGTGGTGACTGGTTGCAGTCAAACCTATTGGACAGGCCCATCCAACTGGCTGGCACTGGCTTTGGTCAGACCGTGCCTGTCCAATCACTGGTCAAAAACGGCTGTTCAAGAACTTCTTAACCAGCCACGTTTGACCAATCAATGCCAGCAGTGAAGCTTACCTCACTCCAAGCTTGCATCAACAAAGGTCTTCAGTAATACTCAAGATGCCACATGTCAACTGCAGGCATTTGAGGAAGTTATTATTGTGGTGCCTCACCCAGGGTCTTTCCCAGTGCATTGCCACAAAAAGTACTTGACCTGATCAACAAGTGCAACAAAATTGGTAAACTCCTTGCAAAACATCTGTATTAATGTGGACAACTTTCCAAGGCCACCAACAACCAAAAGGCTTGTTGTAACAAGTGGTTTCCGCGGTTGGTGCTCTATAGTCTCACTTTGAAAATTCTTTCATTGCGGCAAAAACTTTAGTATAATGTCTTGTGCCTGTCAAGATGTGGCTTCACGTGTCAAAATTTCACAAATTACCTATTTTTCCCTTGTTTTTTCAGGAAAAAAGACCCTTTCACATGGTGAATCAGAAACCTAGATGTTACTAATGGATGCCTGTGAGCCAAGGATTGATTTTCAAATAGTTGTGTGGTAGCACACACATTTTTCCAGTCAAGATTGGGCTTCACACATCAAAATTTCACAAATTACCTATTTTCCCATGTTTTCTCAGGAAAAAAGACCCTTGCACATAGTGAAACAAAAACATAGATATGGCCAATTGATGCCTGTGAGCCAAGGTTTGATTTTTGTGTTGTGATGTGGTAGTAAAACATGTTTTGCCCGTCAAGATTTGGCTTCATGCATCAAAATTTCACAAATTATCTAGTTTTCTTGTGTCTTCCCAGGAAAAAAGACCCTTGCACATGGTCAATCAAAAACATAGATATGACCAATTGATTCCTCTGAGTCAAGGGTTGATTTGCATATAGTGGTGTGGCAGTCTCATGCAGCCGTTTGCCTGTTAAGATATGGCTTCACGCATCATAATATCACAAATTACCCTCTTTTTCTGCATTTTCTCATGAAAAAAGACCCTTGCACACAGTAAATTAAAAACATAGATATGGCCAATTAATGCCTTTGAGCCAAGATTTGATTTTCATATAGTGGTGTGTTATTATCACATGTTTTGCCTGTCAACATTTGGCTTCACCCATGAATATTTCACAAATCACCTTTTTTGTGTTTTCTGAGGAAAAAAGTGCCTTGCACATGGTGAAACAAAAAAATAGATATAGACTATTGATGCCTGTGGTCCAAGGTTTGGTTTATATAAATTGGTGTGGTAGTATTGCGTGTTTGCCTATCAAGATTTGGCTTCACGCATCAAAATTTCACAAATTACCCGTTTTTTCTGCATTTTCTCATGAAAAAAGACCCTTGCACATGGGGAATCAAAAACATGGATATTCCCAATTGATGCATGTGATTCAAGGTTGGAATTTTTTATAGTGGTGTGGTAGTATCATTCCTTTTGCCTGTCAAGATTGGGCCTCACACACACCCAAATTTCACAAATTACCTATTTTCCTGTGTTTCCCCAGGAAAAAAGACCCTTGCTCAAGGTGAATCAAAAACATAGGTATGGCCAATTGATGAATCTGAGTCAAGTGTTGATTTGCAAATAGTGGTGTGGTAGTATCATGCCTTTTGCATGTCAAGATTTGGCTTCACGCATCACAATTTCACAAATCATCTATTTTTCCCATGTTTTCTCAGGAAAAGAGACCCTTGCACATGGTGAATCAAAAACATAGATTTGGCCAATTGATGCCTCTGAGTCAAGTGATGATTTGAGTATAGTGGAGTGGTAGTATCATTCCTTTTGACTGTCAAGATTGGGCCTCATGCATCAAAATTTTACAAATTACCTATTGTTCCCATGTTTTCCTCAGGAAAAAGACCCTTTCACATGGTGAATCAGAAACAAAGATATTATCAATTGATGCCTGTGAGCCAAGGATTGATTTTCATATAGTGGTGTTGTGAGCCTGGGTCTCTTATGTGACAACAGGACACAAGAAAGGGGAGCACAATAGTTGATTCCAGAAAGGATAAGGAGAGGACAACTATTGTGAAGTAGAGAAGGAAGAAGGAGAGGAAGAAGAATAGGGTTATAACAGTGAATATGATGATCTTTGGCCTTCTATGGGCTATCCTGGTTCTCTTCTTAAAGCAGGATGGTTTAAGAGCAGCTAAGCTTAACCCCTCTTCTCTTAAGAAACAGAGAAGGTCCAGTCAAAGACTTCCTTGCTTTTTTATGCCAAAGGAAACTGACAAAGGTTTTGTAGCAGGAAACCTATGTGGATTTTAGCAGCAGTCCACAGAAGCACAGATGATATGTTTATTGGTTTTGTTCTTTATTTGATTGGAGAAGAAGATGAGCAGGATGGATGAAAAGATCAAGAGCTCAGAAGAACTTTGAAGGAAGAGAGAACTTGGAAAAAGCTGCTTACTATTCAATCAGATGACACCAAATGACCACAACAATGTAGGGATGTGATGGAATCTGTGTTGATTGAGTAGGGAGGAGTGTTGTTGTCCAGAGTTGTCTGATTCTTCTAAGTTGGTGTTTCTGAGTGATGATGAAGTTTTTCATTCAGCCAGCTGAAACAATGGTTAACCTTGTTGATTGAAATGCATGTATTTAATATGGTTTGAACTTAGAAAATAATAGATGTTCAAGGTGTAATTACTCCTCAATTATACATCACAACTATGGACAATAATAGATAAAAATTATCAGAAAAATGAGGGGAATCTGGAGAGGACATTGTTGAAGCTTTTTGGGCAACAGTGTTGTCTCTAAGGCTGACAGGTGTGATAGTATCACACATTTTGACAGTCAAGATTGGGCTTCACACATCAAAATTTCACAAATTACCTATTTTTCCTGTGTTTTCTCAGGAAAAGAGACCCTTGAAAATGGTGAAACAAAAACATAGATATGGCAAATTGATGCCCCTGAGCCAAGCTTTGATTTTCATATAGTTGTGTGGTAGTGTCATGTGTTTTGCTTGTCAAGATTTGGCTTCACGCATCAAAATTTCACAAATTACCTATTTTTCCTGCGTCTTCCTAGGCAAAAAGACCCTGGCACATGGTGAACCAAGACATAGATATGGCAAATTGATTTCTTCAAGTAAAGGGTTGATTTTCATCAAGTGGTGTGGCGGTATCATGCCTTTTGCCTGTCACAATTTGGCTTCACACATCAAACTTTCACAAATTACCAATTTTTTCTGTCTTTCCTCATGAAAAAGGACTCATGCACATGGTGAATCAAAAACATAGATATGGACAATTGATATCTGTGAGTCAATTTTCATTCTTGATATAGTGGTGTGGTATTATAACATGTTTTACCTGTCAAGATTTGGCTTCATGCATGAATACTTCCCAAATTACCTTTTTTTTCAGTGTTTTCTCAGGAAAAAAGACCCTTGCACATGGTGAAAAAAAAATAGATATAGAAAATTGATGCCTTTGAGACAAAGTTTGATTTTTATATAGTGGTGTGGTATTCTTGCGTGTTTTGCTTGTCAAGATTTGGCTATACACATCAAAATTTCACAAATTACCCGTTTTTTCTGCATTTTCTCAGGAAAAAAGACCCTTGCACATGGTGAATCAAAAATGTAGATATGGCCAATTGATGCCTGTGAGCCAAGTATTGATTTTAATCTAGTGGTGTGGTAGTATCATGCCTTTTTCCTGTCAAGATTGGCCTTCAGGCATCAAAATTTCACAAATTCCCTTTTTATCCCATGTTTTCTCAGGAAAAAAAAACCTTTGCACATGATGAATCAAAAAAACAGATATAGCCAATTGATGCCTCCTGTGAGCCAAAGTTTGATTCTCACATAGTTGTGTGGTAGTATCATGTGTTTTGCCTGTCAAGATTTGGCTTTGCACATGAAAATTTCCCAAATTACCCATTTTTTCTGCTTTTTCTCAGGAACAAAAACCCTTTCACATGATGAATGAAAAATTATATATGGCCAATTTATGTGTCAGAGTCAAGGGTTGATATGAATAAAGTGGTGTGGTATTATCACGCCTTTTGCCTGTAAAGATTGTGCTTCACGCATCAGAATTTCAGAAATTACCAGTTTTCCCGTGTTTTCTCACAAGAAAGACCCTTGCACATGGTGAATCAAAGACATAGATACTTCCAATTGATGCCTGTGAGCCAAGGTTTGATTTTCATATAGTTTTGTGGTAGTATTGCGTGTTTTGCAGGTCAAGATTTGGCTTCACGCATGAATATGTCAAAAATCACCTTTTTTTTCTGCCTTTTCTCAGGAAAAAAGACCCTTTCACATGGTGAAAAAAAAGATATAGACAATTGATTCCTGTGAGCCAAGGTTTGATTTTTATATAGTGGTGTGGTATGATTGCGTTTTTTGCCTGTCAAGATTTGGCTTCATGCATCAAAATTTCACAAATTACCTCTTTTTCCTGTGTTTTCTCAGGAAAAAAGACCCTTTCACATGGTGAATCAGAAACAACAATATTGCCAATTCATTCCTGCGAGCCAAGATTTGATTTGAATGTAGTGGTGTGATAGTATCATGCCTTATCCCTGTCAAGATTGGGCTTCACGCATCAAAATTTCACAAATTCCCTATTCATCCTGTGTTTTCTCAGGAAAAATGACCCTTGCACATGGTGAATCAAAACACAGATATAGCCAATTGAGGCCTCTGAGTCAGGTTTTCATTGACATACAGTGGTGTTGTAAAATTGCGCCTTTTGCCTGTCAAGACTTGGCTTCACGCATCAAAAGCTCACAAATTACCCATTTTTTCCGCATTTTCTCAGGAACAAAGACCCTTTCACATGGTCAATCAAAAACATTGATATGGCCAATTGATGCCTGTGAGCCAAGATTTCATTTGCATATAGTGGTGTGGCAGTATCATGCCTTTTGCCTGTCAAGATTGGGCTTTGTGCATGAAAAATCCATTGATTCACCATGTGCAAGGGTCTTTTTTTGTGAGAAAACACAGGAAAAATGGATAATTTGTGAAATTTTGATGCGTGAAGCAAAATCTCAACAGGCAAAGACATGATATTACCACACCACTATATGCAAATCAACCCTTGACTATTGGCCATATCTTCATTTATCCATTCACAATGTGAAAGGGTCTCTGTTCCTGAGAAAAAGTAGAAAAAACGGGTAATTTGGGAAATTTCCATGTGCAAAGCCAAACCTTGACAGGCAAAACACATGATACTACCACACAGCTATGTGAAAATCAAACCTTGGCTCACAGGAGGCATCAATTGGATATGTCTATGTTTTTGATACACCATGTGCAAGGGTATATTTTCCTGAGAAAACACGGGATAAATAGGGAATTTGTGAAATTTTAATGCCTGAGCCCAATCTTGACAGGAAAACGGCATGATACTACCACACCACTATGTGAAAATCATCAATTGATTCAGTGGCATCAATTGGCTATATCTATGTTTTTGATTCACCGTGTGCAAGTGTCTTTTTTCCTGAGAAAACGTGGGAAAAGTAGATCATTTGTGAAATTTTCATGCATGAAGCCAAATCTTGACAGGCAAACAGCATGATACTACCACACCACTTTATGCAAATCAAAACTTGACTATGATTCATCAATTTTCCATACCTATGTTGTTGATTTACCATGTGAAAGGGTCTTTTTTCCTGGGAAAGCAAGGGAAAAATAGGTAATTTGTGAAATTTTGATGCGTGAGGCCCAATTTTGACAGGCAAAGGCATGATACTACCACACCACTATATGAAAATCCAACCTTGGCTCACAGGAATCAATTGGCCATATCTATGTTTTTGATTCCCCATGTGCAAGGGTCTTTTTTCATGAGAAAATGTAGAAAAAGTGGGTCATTTGTGAATTTTTGATGTGTGAAGCCGAATCTTGACAGGCAAACACGCAATACTACCACACCACTATAAATAAATCAAACCTTGGCCTATAGGCATCAATTTTCTATATCTATCATTTTTTGTTTCATCATGTGCAAGGCACTTTTTTCCTGAGAAAACACAGAAAAAAAAGGTGATTTGTGAAATATTCATGGTTGAAGCCAAATTTTGACAGGCAAAACACATGATACTACCGCACCACTATATGCAAATCAAATCCTGGCTCACAGGCATTAATTTGCCATATCTAGGGTTTTGATTCACTGTGTGCAAGGGTCTTTTTTCATGAGAAAACACAGAAAAAGAGGGTAATTTGTGAAATTTCAATGCGTGAAGCCACATCTTAACAGGCAAAAGGTGTGATACTGCCACAACATTATATTCCAATCAACCCTTGTCTCAGAGGCACCAATTGGCCATATCTAGGTTTTTGATTCACCATGTGCAAGGGTCTTTTTTCCTGAGAAAACACTGGAAAAATAGGTAATTTGTGAAATTTTGGTGCATGAAGCCAAATCTTCACAGGCAAAACATGTGATACTACCACACCACTATATGCAAATAAAACCTTGGCTCAGGTGCATCAATTTTACATATCTATGTTTTTGATTCACCATGTTCAAGGGTCTTTTGTGCTGAGAAAACACAGGAAAAATAGGTAATTCGTGAAATTTTGATGTGTGAAGCCTAATTTTTACAGGCAAAGTGGGTGATACTATCAAAACACCATATGAAAATCAATTCTTGGCTCACAGGTATCAATTGGTCATATCTATGTTTCTGATTTACCTTGTGAAAGGGTCTTTTTTCCTGAGAAAACATGGGAAAATAGGTAATTTGTAAAATTTTGATGCATGAAGCCCAATCATGACAGGAACAAGGCATGATACTACAACACTACTATACTCAAATCATCACTTGACTCAGAGGCATCAATTGGCTATATCTATGCTTTTGATTCACTGAGTGCAAGGGTTTTTATTCCTGGGAAAACATGGGAAAAATAGATAATTTGTGAAATTTTGATGCGCGAAGCCCAATCTTGACAGGCAAAAGGAATGAGACTAAAGGTTTTGCCACAATGGCAGGATTATAAAAGTGAGACAAATTATAAAAGTGAGACTCCAGAGCATCAACCGCGGAAACCACTTGTGACAACAAGCCTTTTGGTTGTTGGTGACTGTTAGGTACTTTTGCATTTGAGAACAGAAATGGATGGCCGTAGGGTTGCATGGCGTCACAGTTTGAGGTGCAGAAAAGGCTGGGAATGGTTTAAATGGATGTCTACAGGGAGGAACCGGCAGATGGGAAAGGGAGTTTGGAAAATACAAAGGACAGTATCTTGTGTGACATCAGGGAGCAGAGGGCACAAAAGGAGGAAAGGTGAACCAGCTCGTTTCAGTGCCTTTCCACAAGAAGTGCTTAACCTGATCAACAAGTGCAACAAAATTCCTAATCTCCACGCAAAACATTTGTACTAATGTTTTGCATGGAATAGCAATCTGCAGACTGCTTTGGAAAGTTGTCCACATTAGTACAGATGTTTTGAATGGAGTTTACCAATTTTGTTGCACTTGTTGATCAGGTCAAGCACTTCTTGTGTAAATGCACTGGGACAGCCCCTGGGTGAGGCACTGCAATAAAAACTTGCTCAAATGCCGGCAGTTGGCATGTGGAAACTTTAGTATTACTGAAGTCCTTATTTGATGCAAGCTTGGAGTGAGGTCAGCTTCACTGCTGGCATTGATTGTTCAAAAACAGCTGATTGAGCAGTTCTTGAACAGCTGTGTTTGACCAGTGATTGGACAGGCACTGTCTGACCCAAGCACGTGCCAGCCATTTGGATGGGCCTGTTCAATTGGTTTGATTGAAACTGGTCACCACCAGCCAGGAACTCCATTCAGCTTTGATTCTTTTGCTCTCTTGCTATATCTCCTCAGAATCTTTCTGAGAGGATTTAGCTCTCTTATTTTTTCTGTTTGCAACATTCCCTGTTGGTGCAGACAGAGTTTGCTCAATTGATTTCATTTAGATAATTTCATTTCTATTTGCTAATGAGTGAAGACTTTTTCGGGGCTAACAGATTTCTCCCTTGCTCCCTAGGACGGCCTGGGGAGGAACAGTTGAGTCCTGCCCCCAAGTCATCCGAGTACGGGTTGGGGTAGGGAATCTCCTCTTGTCACCGGCTCTCCTTTGTCACGGCCTCTGAGAGGCAGCTGGGAGTCAGGAGAGCGGCACAGAGAGGAGGAGAAATGAGACTAAGAAACTCGCCGTCAAGGCGAGGAGGAGGGACCCCAACCCAGGTGGGTGGGCTGGTGAGAAAAAAAATTACTTAGATTTCAGGCAACTGACGTTGGCGGGATGGAACTGGCGGGTGATCAAAGTAGGCCAATGCGTAAGTGGAATGTAGCTGAGTCCTGGGATTACCCGGCAGCTTGCTGAGCTTGAGGCCTGGCAATTAGGTTTCTGTTTGCTGCGGCGGTTCCCACAGTTCTGGTGTGCCGCACTGTGTTTTTTTGGTTGGCCGGCGTAGGAAGCCTGGCCAACGCAGCGGGGCCGCCAAGAATCTTGCGCCACGGACTCTGCAACCTCCCGCTGCGCTCTGGCAACTCAACATGATTGGGAAGACCCGCTTGAATGGCCAGCATGGGCTTTGGTTGGACAGTGCCTGTCCAAGATCACTTGTTGAATACGGCTGTTTGAGCATTTCTTGACCAACCATGTTTGAGTGGTTAATGCTGATAGTGCCTACAATAGTGTTATCTTGTGATACAGTAGTGATATGATGTTAGTATCTTGTGATATGACAGTGATCTGATATTGTTAGATTGGGATATGACAGTTATATGATATGGTGATATGGTGATATGGTGATGTTATATGAGGGTGGTTTGAAAAAGTTGACCACTACAAGATATCCCGTATATCCCGTAATGTCTCACTCAGTATCCCGTACGGGATATATTGTAGGTTATGTAGTGATATGCAAATAAAGCCTTGGCTCACAGGAATAAATTGGCAATATCTATGTTTTTGATTCACCATGTTAAAAGGTTCTTTGTTCCTGAGAAAACACAGAAAAAACAGCTAATTTGGGAACTTTTGATGCGTGAAGCCAAGTCTTGACAGGCAAAAGGCATGATAGTGCAACACCACTTTATGGAAATCATCCCCTGACTCAGAGGCCTCAATTGACTATATCTGTATTTTTGATTCACCATGTGCAAGGGTCTTTTTCATGGGAAAACACAGGAAAAATAGGTAATTTGTGAAATTTTGATGTGTGAAGCCAAATCTTGACAAACAAAACACTTGATACTACCACACCACTATATTTAAATCAAACCTTGGCTCACATGAATCAATACCATATAAAATTTTTTGATTCACTAGGTGCAAGGGTTTTTTTTTCCTGAGAAAACACCTGGGGAGAGGAGGGGCACTCCCCAGGGAGTGCCATAGCTTAAGTTGACCCTGGTTTTGGTCTGAACTCTGTCAGAAGTCAATCACAAATCGTTGATGAACTATTACTTTGAATTAGGTGAAATCAAGGTGAAATAATGATGAAGTGATGTGCTAAACATTGTGAAATTATCAACAACTTTTGTTGAATTTATTCTGAATTCTTGCTCAACGTAATCAAGACTATGGACTACAATTGCTCAATAAATGCATGTTACACAGACATACTGGTCAACAGGCTGGGCCTTTCATGGATGATTACTAGTTTGTGTTGGTTATGGGGTGTGAAACCAATTTTGAAAATGTCACCCTATCCTGCTTGAGCGGGATAGGGGGAAATTGTCAAAATTCCCTCTCACAAAAAACAGAAATGGAACATGAAGCTGAGATTATATAAATGAATGAAAAGCCCCTCTTACTACAAAGTGTGTGGCAATGCAACATGATGTCCAGCTGAACTCTAACACTCCCTGGATTGACTTCAATCAGTTTTTGGACTGAGAGGGGTACTGTTTTGTTGCATGTTGTGGTACAATTGCAGCAAATTTTTGATAATGTCAGGGAAAATTCTTAGATTTATTTGGATGCAGAAGGTAAAGAATTCAATAGTATAATACAATTATTAAGCAATTTTTTCAAAGAAGATCTTGGCCATGATGACCTGTTGGAACATTATCATCCTTCCTGAATAACTTTTTTGTACACTGCTAAAATTTCAATCAAGCAGTCTGGATTTTCACCAGAATCATTTTATCAATTGAAGAACAATTCAACTTGAATTACAAATTTGTTTTCAGTGTCTTTTTTATACAGATTAAACTAAATTACATTCAAATTCCAGATGAGTTCAACATGGGTTAACCAATACTTTGTGAAGTTCAAAGAAAGATGTAGGGGAGGTATCCACCAGAGTTACAGAAAAAAGTTAAGCTATGGCACTCCCTGGGGAGTGCCCCCTCCTCTCCCCTGGTGAAACACAGGGAAAACAGGTAATTTGTGAAATTTTGATGCATGAAGCCACATCTTGACAGGCAAAGGGCATGATGCTGCCACACCACTATATGAAAATTAACCCTTGACTCAGAGGCATCAATTGGTCATATCTATGTTTTTGATTCACCATGTGCAAGGGTCTTATTTTCTGGGAAGACACAAGCAAAATAGGTAATTTGTGAAATTTTGATGCGTGAAGCCAAATCTTGACAGGCAAAACACGTAATACTACCACACCACTACATCAAAATCAAACCTTGGCTCACAGGCATCAATTGGCCATATTTATGTCTTTGTTTCACCATGTGCAAGGGTCTTTTTTCCTGGGAAAACCCAGAAAAATAGGTAATTTGTGAAATTTTGATGCATGAAGCCAAATATTAGGGGGTATCAAATATAGGCAAATCCACACTTATGTAATTGACTGGTTTTCAAAAAACCAGCATTTTTAAAACCTGTTGGTTGCTCATCAAGCACCATTTTGGATGCAGTAATGAAGAATTTTTTTTTTTGGATAATTGACTGGTTTCTAACTTTGGATTTGGTATATTTGATACCCCCTATTGACAGGAAAAGCGCATGGTACTACCACACCACTGTATGAAAATCATCCCTTGGCTCACAGGCATCAATTTTCCGTATCTCTGTTTTTTTTTCACCATGTGTAAGGGTCTTTTTTCCTGAGAAAACACAGGGAAAATGTGTAATTTGTGATATCTTGATGTGTGAAGCCAAATCTTGACAGGCAAAACATGTGATACTACCACACCATTACATGAAAATCAAACCTTGAATAACAGGCATCAATGGGAAATGTCTATTCTTATGTTTCACCATATGCAAGGGTCTTTTTTCCTGAGAAAACCCCCGAAGAATAGATACTTTGTGAAATTTTGATGTGTGAAGCCAAATCTTGACAGGAAAAATGTGTGCTACTACCAAAACAATATATGAAAATCAAGCCTCAACTCATAGGCATCAATTTCCCATATCAATTTTTTTTTGTTTCACCATGATGTGCAAGGGTTTTGTTTCCTGTGAAAACATAGGAAAGGTAGGTAATTTGTCACATTTTGATGAGTGAAGCCATGTCTTGATGGTGATACTACCACACCACTATATGCAAAATGAATACTGACTCACAGGCATCCAATTTACATATCTATGTCTTTATTTCACCATGTGCAAGGGTTTTTATCCCAAGAAAACAAAGAAAAAATGGGTACAGTTTGAAATTTTGATGCGTGAAGCCAGATCTCAACAGGCAAAACATGTGATACTAACCCACCACATTATGCAAATCAAACATTTACTCACAGAAATCAATTGGCCATATCTATGTTTCTGTTTCATCATGTTTAAATGTCTTGTTTCCTGAGAAAACACGGGAAAAATAGGTAATTTGTAAAAGTTTGATGGGTGAAGCCAAATCTTGACAGGCAAAACATGTCATACTACCACACCACTATATTAAAATCAAATCTCAACTCACAGGAATCAATTGGCCATATGTACGTTTTTGTTTTACCATGTGCAAGGGTCTTTTTTGTTGAGAAAACATGGGAAAAATAGGTTATTTGTGAAATTTTGATGCATGAAGCCAAGTCTTGACAGGAAAAACTTGTGATACTAACACACCACCATATGAAAAATGAAGCTTGATTCACAGGCATCAATTTGCCATATGTATCACTGCCAGCAATGCTGGCTCGGATGGTTGCATCCGAGTTTACATAGGATGCAGCCATCCGATTCAAACTTGGGCGCCGGGCCACAGAGTGAATCAAGAACCGATTCAAACTCGGTGGCCAAAAGCCAGGGCCACCACATTTGAATCGGTCAACAATTCACTTGGTGGCCCGGCGCCCAAGTTTGAATTGGATGGTCGCATCCAATATAAACTCGGATGCGACCATCCGAGCCAGCTTTTCTGGCAGTGTACGTATGTTTTTTTTTCACCATTTGTCATGAGGGTCTTTTTTCCCCAGAAAACACAGAAAAAATGGGTAAATTGTCAAATTTTGATGCGTGAAGCCAAATCTTCACAGGCAAAACAGGTGATACTATCCCACCCCAATATTTAAATAGGGTCTTGGAAAAACGACTTCCAATTCTTAGGAAAACAACTCAAAGACCCAGCGGACGTTGTGACTACTGTTTTGCAACCAGCAGAAGACCCGCGGCAGACATAAAAATGCTGCGGCAGAGTTTTGGGAGTCGTTTTCCCAATTCTGTAATGAGATTTGGGAGTTGGCGGGAGAATTTCAAAAATATTCAAAAAAAAAAAAGAACATAGAGATGAGTGGCACCCAGTGCCTCAAACTTCCAAAATAGTTACTATATACATTAAAATGTATTCCTGTAGCATCTTGAATTCAAAATTCACCCGTAAGTGATCATTAAGAAGATTTTCTGATTTTGCACAATTTCCTACTTTGTAATGCAAAAATCTATGGCCCCTGTGTCATAAAAGCAAAAAATTACCCTCAAGTCCCGCATAATGAAGGAAGGAACTTGCTTTTCATTTTGGAGAAAGATTTAGAGCTTTATATTTGCAGGATGCACTGAAGAAAGAGCCATCCAAAAATGGATGTATTGCTTTTTTGGCAAAACCACAAAACACTCAATATACTTTGAATGAGTTCCTCCAAAGCCCCTCAAATTGAAAACAATATTCATTTTATCCAATGTTTTTGGCTTTCAAGGCCATGTCATTAGTGCATTTCATTCATCCAGTCAAAAGTTCAATAACATTTGACACATAAGTGACAATGAGCGCAAAAACATGGAATAAATTTGGATCAAATCTGAGTACTACATATTTGACGCTGATGATAAAAATCATCTATCCATCATAATGAAAATGAAAAATGGAAAGAAAAAATGAAAAAGAGAAAAAAAAGAAAGAACAAATGAAAAATGACTAATTTGACTCCCAAGTTCACGCGCGGATTTAGGCCAACAGCTCCCATGGGGGTTACTTGGATTAATATTTTTTTGCTTGGGCAAATTTTCCGCCCGACTCCCATTTCCCTGAGGAAATTGGGAAAACGACTCCCAGGACGTAGAAATTTGGTCCGCAAGCGGTCCAGTCGACGTTGATTGCATTTGGGAGTCGTTTTCCTAAGAATTGGGAGTCGTTTTTCCAAGACCCTTTAAATAAAACCTTCATTCACTGGTATCAATTTTCCATATCTATGTTTTTGTCTCACCATGCACCAGGGGAGCCAAGGGGGCACTCTACAGGAAGTGCCATAGCTTAACTCGACCTTTGTTTTGGTTGTATGTATTTCTTAAGTTAATCCCATCTTGTTCATGAACTTTTCCTTTCCATGAGGAGAACTAGAGTTGAACTAATGATGAAGTGATATGTTACACAGTGTGAATCTATGAATGACTTTGGTTGAATTTACATTGAATTCTAGCTTAACTCAATCATGTTTATGAGCCTCAATTTATCAGTACATGCGTGTGGTGGAGTGTAAATAAAATTTTTTAGCTATAAAATCCAATAATCAATAGAAAGGTTACATTATTTTCCCCTCCTTGGGAAATTTGCTTCATTAATAATGGGCATGGGGCCATGAAAGCCAGCCTGTTACTGTGACCAGTTTTTAAATATCATCAGGATCATGATTTCACAGCTCAATTCCCAGTATGTAACGGTTGTAGAGCTCTAAAATTCCTTTCCTAATGGCTGGTTTGGGCTGGTAATGAGTTGTGCATTTTGAAGCCTGATGATCAATTTGGGTCAAGCTGTCAAAGGCTCACCACAATTGACCATACATGCTAGTTTTTGGACTGCGGCTTGACAGACTCCATGGCCAGTATGCACCAGTAATGGAGCAGTAACCCCTTGAATCAATGAAAAGCACGTAATTTTTATTCAACTGGGAAATGAATGGGTTGATTACTGGTATCAATGCTCAATATTGTGCTAGGAAAACCTGGCTCAATGAGTGTTATATACTTTCCCAAGACGTGGGTTTTTACCCATCTCAATAGCCAGTAAATATTTATCAAGCTGGTTAAAATCCAGCCTTGACAACAAGTATTTTTTGGTCATTGAGGCTGTCTTTTAGGCTAGCCCAATGACTCGTCTGTACTGGTCATCAAGAGGGACTCAACCTTCCTCAATTATCAAGTACCTGGTCACCACGGCAGGTTTTTTCATACAGAATGAATGGTATATACCAGTTTTTGGGATGGGTCAGAATCAGCCTCAAGGACCCAAAAATACTTTTAATTGGGGGTGGATTTTATGCACCTTGGTGACCATGTAACGGCCATTGAGCTGGATAAAAAAAATCCTTGATGACCAGTATTTGTATTGTTCATTGAGGCTTTTTTACCCAGCATAATGACTCATATGTACCAGTTACCAAGCGGGTAAAAATTTGCTTCAATGATCAGTAATACTGGTCAGCAAGGTGGGAAACAATCCCCCTAAATGATCAATAAAATAATGGTTGTCAATGAGGTTTGTTGCCCAGCTCAATGACCAGTACCCATCATTGAGCTGTGTAAAAACCCCTCTCAATAACCGGAACACACTGTTCATTGAGGCTGGTTCTGACCAGCCCAATGACTGTGCTCATGTGCTGGTTGCTGATCTGGCAAACACCTAGCCCAATGACCAGTATGGACTGGTCATTGAGGGCTACATCTTTTCCCAGCCTCATTACCAGTATAACCAGGCATCAAGTAGAGGCATTCCAAACTTGATGAACAGTTAATATTACTTGTCATCAAGCTGGGAATCACCAGCTTGATGAAAAAAAACATACTGGTCATTGAGCTGGTTGTTGACATTTGTGATTTCCAGTATATACTGGTCATTGAGATAGGGGGTCTCCTTGTTTGATAAACATTAATCACTGTTCATTCAACAATTGAAGGCCCAGTCAATGACCAGACATAAAGGTCATCAAGCCGGGCCTTTCATAGCTTGATGAATCATTTTTAATCATTTTTGGGCCTATATATGGCACTTGGTACCTGGCACCCGCCAGCAGGTACCTGTGAAGGTGGACAGGTACCTGCCAGCAGGTACCTGGTGTGGGTGCAGGTTTCCATCTCTGACAAGATTGGACTTGGGTACCTGCACCCGCATCAGGTACCCGTCTGCATGAGTGAGCTCACCGAACTGAATGAGCTTGGTGGGCTGACCAAGCTCATCAATCTTGGTGAGCTCACCAAGCTCAACAATCTTGGTGAGCTCACCAAGTTGTTTGAGGCTTGAGCTCAGTGAGCTCACCCCAGCTGGCTGAGCTCATTAATGAGCTGGGTGAGCTGACCAAGCTCAGTGAGCTCGGTGAGCTCATTGAGCTCAATAAGCTTGGTCAGCCCACTGGCCCACCAAGCTCATCGAGCTCGGTCAGCTGCCCAACCAATGAGCTCCGTCAAGCTGATTGACCGAGCTCAATGAACTCGGTCAGCCTACCGAGCTCATTGAGCTTGGTACCCGTGGGTACCAGCCACCTGCACCCGCGTACCTGCCTGTGCAGGTGCGGGTGTGGGTGCGGGTGAGGGGTCTGGCTGGAATTTCAGGCAGGTACCCGCATGCAAGATGCCATCCCTTAATTGGGCCCTGAAATATTTTTGTGAATTGTCACCCTATTGTACGCGCGTACGATAGGGTGACAAGTACAAGAAAACCCAAAAAAAGTGCAAGGGCGTATGAAACTGCACATGATCAAAACCCAAAAAGAAATCATCTCACCACAAAATTTGTGCAAATTTATTGTAATGCCAAGCTGAACCCTTCCCCCCACAGCGGTTTGAATTCATGCACAATTCTGACTCATTTCCATGAAATTTCATGGTATTTTCAAGCACAATTCCATGTAATTTTTGCCCCTGTGGGGGAAGTTTGTTAGACTATTTTAAACACAACAGGTACACAATTCAAAAGTCATATGAAATTATTAAATAGTGGGTTTGCATCTTGATTGTGGTACTCATGATGCACAATAAGCAAAGGCTCTTAATTCACTGTAATGTTATTTTATAGAAATTTGGCATTTTTTTCAATTTTTTTTTTGTTTCAAGAACAGCTTGAATTTAAAATTTATCCATGTGGAATGAATCAAAATTCTTGGATGGAAAAAGGATTTTTTGTTCATTTGTAACACTCAAAAGCATCAAACTTTTTTCCATCCTCATGAATGGTATAAATGGGCATCAAGTTCAGGCTTTGCGACCTGGATGACCAGTTAGTATTTGCAGTCATTTGCCTGGGAATATGCCATCTTCATGAACTAAAAATACTGTTCATCAAGCTTGGTGTTGACTAGTTTGATGACCAGTATATACCAGCTGGTCATTGAGATAGGGGGTTTCCTTGCTTGATGACAATTATTCACTGGTAATTCAACCATTCAAGGCCCGGTCAATGACCAAAAATACTGTTCATCAAGCCAGGCCTTTCATAGCATGTTGATGAATCATTTTTCACCTTCATTGGGCCTTGAAACAAATCTGTGAATTTTCATCCTATTAGCCCAGTTCACATTGGACTTTTTTTGAACATTGAGTAATCTCAAGATGCTTGTGAGACTAATTTTATGCCAAAAAGTTTGTTGATCACATGACCAATTTATATTGAAACCACTCAAGCAGCATTTCTCACTTAATTATGGTCAAGCACCAATGGGAACTGGGCTATTGTACACATGTAGAATGGCGTGAAAAATAAAATAAAAAATAAAAAAATTGCAAGGCATGTGAAATTCAGAATTATTAAAACACAACTAATAATCATCTCACAGTAAGATTTGTGGATATTTATTGGAATTCCCAGCTGAACCCTGACACTCCCCCCACAGAAGCTTGACTTCATGCATTATTCTGACTCATTTCCATAAAATTTCATGGCATTTTCCAGCAAAATTCCATTGGATTTGGGCCTCTTTGAGGAGATTTTGTTAGACTATTTTGAATGCAACAGGTACATAACTCAACACCCGCGTGCAATTATTGAATAGTGAATTTGAAACTTTATTTTTTTAATGATGATGAACAATATGTAAATGCTCTCAATTCAGCACAATTTTCTTTTATCCTAATGTGGCATTTCTTTCAATCTTTTTTTTTACAAGAACAGCTTGAATTTAAAATTTTTCTTTGTGGAATCCAAGTCTATTAAAACTACAGCTTCACAATAAAAAGATGTAGGTTTTGGCCTGTGCCCTTTTTTTTGATTCAAATTATAATATTTTAATCCACAAAAACAAATTTGTGCCATGGATTGGACCTCCAGCTTGTGCTTTAGCAACAAGTAAAAGAGTTCCGGTTCTATCGTTATTTCAAGATGGCAGCCTATCCAAAAGAGAAGTAGGGTTCCATTGGGGAGAGCAGCACTGCAGGCAAAACCACAATCTCTTGGGAATACTACATATGTGAACTCCATATAAGCTGGTTAAAGTTGTCAAACACTCACCTCATCATGTACTCTGTTTTTGAAAGCATCTCATTTTATTTTGTTGTTCTGGCAATGCATATCCACACCACCAGTTCTCCATCTTCTTTCCTTACGCCTAGTGTTGCCAACTCCTAAGTGTCAAAACATTCAGCCAACATGATACATCACAGGCATTTATCAGCAACCCCTTGGGCTTGACACCATGTTGCTCTGTCTAACCATGCCTATAAGCCATTTTGGTTTTCACAGGTGTACAACACCCCTTGCTCTACAACACCCAAAGTTGCTTTCCACAGTGTGTTCAGGTGCAAGACCAGTTTGGTTCTCATTGTTGCCTCTGACAACAGGGCACCAATACTCTGTTTGAATAAGAACAAAAAGTCTCAGGCCAAAACTTACATCTTTTTTATTGTGAAGTTGTAGTTTTAAGAGACTTGGATATGCCCTCCAAACCAAATTTTCTGCATTTCATATCAATTTTCTCAAAAAAAATATCAAAGTAGCCAGGAGGTTTATCATGCAATTTCAACATCAAAAGAACCCATAATCAGTTTTAATTGATCATTTCTTACTTATTTTAATTTATTTTGTTGAGAGGGAATTATTAGAAGGATGGTGCTGGATGTAAGAGAATTGGTGACTGTTCTACAGATTATACCAGAAAATGGTTTTGTCCTGGCCCACAAGCATTTCTGTTTTTTGAAGCCACAAATCTTTCATGCATCGTGCATGTATGAGCCTTTATTTCTGAACAGATGGAAAGCACAGGCCTATCTGGTTTGCCTGAATATTTTGGCATCTTCAATGTGTAGGCAAATCAAGGCCTGTGGTGTAAAAAATGTGGTTCAATTTTGTATGGGGAGGGAGCACAAACAGACACAAATTTTGGGAAAACACATAATTAAAAACTGGAAAATTCAAGTATACATGAATTGAACTTGTTTACATGTTGAATTCAAGTTGAAGTGCTCATTTGTATCTATCAAACCCAAAATCAGTCTCAAAAAATTCTTCTGTTGAATTTCAAAAGTAAAATGTCACATTATCATCCTTTCTGGATAATTCAAATGTACACTACTACCATTATTTTCAAATCTTGTTCATTTCTCACTGAAAAATTGTATCAATTGGAGAACAGTTCAACTTCACTTACAAATTGGTTGTGGATGTATTTCCTATGCATATTCAGCTGAGTTCTAGAAAAGTTCCAGATGAGTTCAACATGGGTTAACCAATACTCAATGAAGGTTGAAGCAACATATAGGGAGGGTATCCACCAGAGTTCCATAAAGAAGTTAAGGTATGGCACTTCCTGTAGAGTGCCCCCTAGGCTCCCCTGGTGATGTGTAAGGGTCTCTTTTCCTGAGAAAACACAGAAAAAATGGCTAAATTATGAAAACTTGATGCGTGAAGCCAAATCTTGACACAAAAAAAGGTGTGATACTACCCCACCAATATGTGAAAATCAAAACTTGACTCACAGGAATTAATTGGCCATATTGATGTTTCTGTTTTACCATTTGTAAGGGTCTTTTTTCCTGAGAAAACATAGCAAAAATACTACAAAACATGGAAACTTTGAGAATGGGTGTTATGGAACTATTGCATTGTATAAATGTGCAATGATCATTCTTCATGCTGCTTAATATTATCAAATTCACTCCAACATTTATTTCAAAAAAATGAAACTGCTATATAAAAAACTGCTATATTATTCTGCATTTGAACCACTATGCATGCATGTAAAGTACATTATCTTTGTAGTTTTTTATGTTATCAATTGTTGGGCAGCTCCAGTGGGTGCAGTTTTGTGGAAAGCAGCCACCATATAATAACCTGGCTCACCTACCAAGATGGGTTTCCCAAAAACCTTTCCCTAATCTATTACTCGTCTTGGCAGCTTCTCCAATCTATCTTGGCTGTGTCAAGTGGGGCTGGAGAGACTTCCCAGACAAGTGTTACAAACCATAAGCATGTGCCAGTGTGATCAACAGGTCAGTTTGATAGTGTGATATGATGTTGTAATATGGTGTTATATCCTGATGTTATATGGTGATGTTATCTGGTGCTGTTATATCGTTCTGTTATAGGGCACTGTTATATGGCACTGTTATATGGTGCTGTTATATGGTGATGTTATATGGTGATGTTATGCAAGGTTGATTTAAAAAAAACCCATGACTAGATATCCCAAATATCCCCAAAATGTTACCAGAGATCCCAAAGGGATACTTAGTAAAAGATGTAGTGTACTCCCACCGTACTCACACCCAGTACACTCCTCCATCCCTTCTTTTTTTCCTTTGAAGTTGATTCGCTCCAGCAACAAGATCTCATCTTGCCTTTGTTCCTGGCTCATCACACCACATTGTGCTCAGTGCTGTTTGTTCCTTGTTTTCCTTTTTTCTTCCGTTCTCCTTCTCCTTGTTCTACTTGTTGCTGAAAGATCTGACATTTCTTCTCTGTTTCATTTTTCTTTGCTTCTTTTCTTCTAGGCTTCTCTTTCTTCTCTCTGCCTCATCTTCTATAAGTACCCTTAAAGACTAGCGGTAAATCTCCTTCTTTCCTCTCGTCTCCTTGTTCCTCATCTCTTGATTCTGATCATGTTCTTTTCTTTCTCTCATTCTGGTTTTGTTTAGCAATTCTTCAATTATAAATTCTTCAATAAGTGACACCAATAGACCACAACTATACAACAAGGGGAATGGGTGGGACCTAGGTTGATGAGTAGTGAGGAGTTGTGTTGTCCAGTGTTGTCTGTTTTCTTCTAAGTTGGTGGTTCTGAGTGATGATGAAAATTTTCAACCTGCCAAAGGTGAAACATGGTTAACCTTGTTGATTGAAATGAATATATGCAATATGACTTTAACTTAGAAAATAATAGATGTTCAGAGTGTTATTACTCCTTGACAGCTATTTCTATGAGATGTTGGTCCAAAAATGGGCCAAATCACTATGAATGTGCGAGCTTAACAAAGCCTCTGAGTGAGAGCCCCCGGGGGGCAGCTCTGCAGGGTCTCTGTCTTCCAGAGAGGCTTACTTGCAAAAGCACTTTTTTGGCGTGAGTCAGGGAGGCGCTCTATGCCTGTATTCTACCTTTTTTGCATTTATCCTTCATAACTCACGAACCACCTAACTTTCTGCAACCCCGCGTGGGGGCCCTGATGGAGGAGACCTAGGCGCACATGCCCATCAATTTGTTTTATAATATTTCCCTTCTCACTGTCTTGGCCAGAAAAATTGAGTCTTTCACCTCCTTGGGTGTACACCCTGTTTGAAAGTCCATAACTTCCAATTATCTTCTTCTCTTTTTGTACTGGCTGCCTGTTCTTAAAAATGTGTATCTGCACGAACCTGTAAAGCATGTATGGCACAAATTTTAAATACATAAAAAAAGAGAAATGAGGGTGTTGAGCCCAACAAGAAATTCAACCGTTGTGTAGAAAGCTTGCCATATTGCACGACTATCTTTGCAAGTTCCTCTTAACATGTGTATCCCACCTCCTCCTCAACATCCCCGCAAGGACTTCCGAAGCGCAGGTGTCTGAGTTTTGAAGAAGATAAGCAAAAAAACTTCCCACGGATAGCCTTAACAAGAGTTATGGCAGAATCCCATCCCTTGGGAGTTGCCCAGAAACGCCTGAGAGTTGCCAGCTCTGATTTTTTAGAGGTTAAGAATTCTAGCATAAATTGCTTCGGAGTCATCCCAAGCTCTTGAAGTTGCTTGCAGATGTCAAGGGCATTTTGAGTTGAATTCAAAAGCACCTGCTGATGCTGGCGAGGTTGCATGATATAGTATGAGTTAGATAATGCTGGTGTTTAAAGATTCAGCGTGTGAGTAACGCAGGCAACCCAAAAGACAGTTCAGGAGAAGAGCAGGGGCAGTGGGATAACTAATCTTATTGTTTATGAGAACACAAAAAAGGTTGTTGCCTTTTTGTATTGTAAATAAAGAGAGAATGAGACAAGCAGCGCGTTGGAGCCTCAGTGCTTGTAATGTGTTGCACAGGCAGCTACAGAGCCTCAGCGCTCCCCTCAGTGCTCCAAACATGTTGCACTAGCAGCAAAGCTGCTGTATATGCTCTTCTAAATGTGTTCAACTAGCTAGGCTATTTACAAAACAGATTGCAGAGCAAGTCCATGATCTGGACGATCTTCCGATGTATCAGCCTCCATGGGAAGTTATGCGTCAGAGCCCTTCGGAAGCAGCCAGTATCAGCAGTATTAAAGCTGTAATCAGCCCCTATCAAACTTCAATTGACATAAAGAACATTTCTTCCAAGGAGAGAGGAGGATAGGTCCCAGAAGGCCATCTTTTGGCAAGCAATGAGATCTTTGACTCAGACAAGTCTGGCATATGGAGTTGACTGGTTTGAAGGGAAGATCAAGGCGTGCCTTTAGGTTTCAAGGGCATGAGCGTGGGCCCTTGGGAAGTGTGAGTAATAGCCCAGTTCACGTAGGGCTGTTTTACGCATGTTGATAAAATTTGGACTGCTCGTGAGATATCTTTTATGAACAAAAATCTCACAACTTACGTGATGATTTTATGCAGTTAAATTTTACATGCATTGCTTGTCTTTTTTTTTAACTCGGGTCGAGCATCTATGTGAACTGGGCTAATAAGCAGGTCAAAAATTGCACCACCAAATCAGTGGATTTACGCCAAATGACTCACGCTACGTGCGCCGTTTTCCAAGCAAGTCCCTCCCTGACGGGAGGTCGCGCTTTGCGCGAGGCCTGGCGCCCCTGCCCACGGCTGGCGAGGGGCTTGTGTTAAGTTTGATGAATGTTCTGAATAGAACAGTTTAGGCCCCGTTTGGACGCCCACAGTTATGTGATGTGCACCAAATAACTTTGCATAACAATTTTTTCTCAAACCGGCCGTCATGAAAACCACAAAATCCCAGCTAATAATCCATCTGTGTGTTTGGCGCAACCACCCACAAGCTTCAACGGGAGCTCATAACAGATGGCCGTTTGGTACATCTTTTTTCCTAGTTGTCAACTCTATTGCAGTAGCTTACTCACTCCAAGAAACCAAAGAAAAAACCAAATGAGGAAGATCACTCAATTGGCCTTGCGAGGCCGCTTGATGGAATAGCAAAATCATCAAGCAACCAATCTGCAACAGTCAAGCAAAGCCATTGAGTCACCCCTCAATGTCCTTCCAGGATCATCGATTCACACCCAAATGGCTGTCCAGAGCCATTGTGTCACACTCCAATGGCCTTGCAAAGCCATTGAGTCACAGCTCAATGGCCTTGCAAGGCCATTAACAGCTCGATGGCCTTGCAAGGCCATTGAGTAACAGCTCGATGGCTTTGCAAGGCCATTGAGTAACAGCTCGATGGCCTTGCAAGGTCATCAAGTCACAGATCGATGGCCTTACAAGGTCATCGAGTCACAGATCGATGGCCTTACAAGGTCATCGAGTCACAGATCGATGGCCTTACAAGGTCAACGAGTCACAGCTCGATGGCCTTACAAGGTCATCGAGTCACAGCTCAATGGTTTTGCTAGGCCATTGAGTCGAGTCACAGCTCGATGGCCTTGTAAGGCCATCGAGTCACAGCTAGATGGCCTTGCAAGGTCATCGAGTCACAGCTTGATGGCCTTGCAAGGTCATCGAGTCACAGATCGATGGCCTTGCAAGGTCATCGAGTCACAGCTTGATGGCCTTGCAAGGTCATTGAGTCACAGATCGATGGCCTTGCAAAGTCATCGAGTCACAGCTTGATGGCCTTGCAAGGTCATCGAGTCACAGCTTGATGGCCTTGCAAGGTCATTGAGTCACAGCTTGATGGCCTTGCAAGGTCATCGGGTCACAGCTCGATGACCTCGCAAGGCCATCGAGTAGAAGCTTGATGGCCTTGCAAGTTCATCGAGTCACAGCGCAATGATCTTGCAAGGGCATCAAGTCGCTCAACGACCTTGCAAGGTTATCGAATGACAGCTCAATGACCTTGCAAGGTTATCGAATGACAGCTCAATGACCTTGCAAGGTTGACAGTGACAGTTTGATGACCTTGTAAGGTCATCGAGTTACACCTCGGTGGCTTTGCAAGGCTATCGATTGCGAGGCCATCAAGTATAAGCATGGTGGCCTTGCAAGGCCAGCAAATGGAAGCTTGATGGCCTTGCAAGGCAATTGAGTTGTGACCAGTGGGCTTCTAGGCCCTCAAGTTGCAACCAATGGTCTTCAATACCATCGTGTTGTGACCAATGGCCTAGATGGCCATTGAGTTGTACCAATAGGCCATCAAGGTGTAGCCAACGGCCGAGAAGACCATTGAGTTGTAGCCAATGGACTTCTAGGCCATCAAGTTGGAGTCAATGAACTAAAAGGACATCAAGTTGGAAGAGTTGTAAGCAATGGGCTAGAAGACCATTGAGTTGTAACCAATGACCAAGAAGGTCATTGTGTTGTAGCCGATGTCCTTCTAGACCATGGAGCCGGAGCCAATTGCCTAAAAGGCCATTGAGTTAGAGTAGATGGCATGGAAGGCCATTGAGTTATAGTAGATGGCATGGAAGGCCATTGAGCCATGATCAATGACCTTCTGGGCCATTGAGTTGCAGTAAACAGCAGTGTTGTGTTTGGCAACTTGAGAGTGATGGAGGTGTGTGATGAGTGCCCCTCCACATCACGCCAAATTCAGGTCCGGACCTGAATTTCAGAACTGGCTGAGGTTATGACGCCAGCGTCATCTGGCGTGATGAAAGCCACTACATAACGTGTTCCGCCAAACACAAAACTTGCAAAAGTAATAACCCGGTGATCCCCGGTGATGTGGCTGCTGAATTTCACATCATTATCACGCATAATAGGGGCGGCCAAACGGGGCCTGAAGGACTATTACTAGTTCTACCCCAATGGAAAATTGGGTTAGTTCTGCACTCCTGTTACGCCAAAAGTTGGTATACAACAGATGGGTAGGAGAACAACAAGAATTGTTGTTAATTTGAGCCAAAAGTGGCCACAAATGGGTAAGAATAGTAGGAAAGCACGTGGCAGAATGGCTGCAGGCAGAGGTGGTGGTCTTTCAGCTACTATTTTTAAGGAGAATTTAGGCGCAGTAATTGGGGAGAATAATGCTGACTAAAAGCTCCAGTGGGTAAGGAATAGGATGGAAAACACTACTCTGAATGTAGGAGGAGAATGCTCACTTATACTAAGTTTATGGCTAAGTATGTGGGTGAATAGGCTGAGGAATCCATCTCTAGGCGTCAGAAGCCTTCCTTTTAAGGCCTAGAGGTCCCTCTAGGCGGCATGAGGTGCCTCTGGGTAAACAGACAAGGCTAAGAATGATCATAAACTTCTACATGAAGGTTTATGGCCAATTCTATGGCACCTGTGTCAACCCAATTTCCTTGGTCTTAAGCCAAGGATAAATGTGCCAGTATCTTCGGTTGAAGACCGAAGATCATGCAGAGCTGGATGAGCTGGACAGAGGCAGATTAAAAAAAATGTTAGGTTAGGTTAGGTTCAGTTAGGTTAGGTTAGGTTCAGTTAGGTTAGGTTAGGTTCAGCTTAGGTTAGGTTAGGTAAACATAGGTCAGGTCTGGTTAGGTTAGGTTAGGGCCACCCGTTAGAATCCTGGGGGGGGTATGGATAAACCCCCCAAAACTAGTTATTTTGGGAAAAAACCAGTTTCTGCCCAGTTTTTGCCATTTCTGACATCACTTTCCCATGTATATATATATATATACATATGTACATATACATATATATATATGCAAAATGTGGTCCAAATTGGCAAAAACTGGCCAAAAAGTGGTTTTTTGAAAAATAACCTGTTTCTGCCCAGTTTTTGCCATTTCTCACCACATTTTGCTTATATATGTACATCACATAGGCGTATATACAAACATGTGAGTGCATGCATCTGTATTTTTATATACATACATTATGTATATAGGCATAGATCTATGTATATAGAGCTGGATGAGCAGCCAGCCAAGCTCAGCTCGCCCAGCTCTGATGGTTCTTTGGTCTCAAACCAAAGATACTGGGGCCATTATCTTTGGTTTAAAGCGGATGAATTGGGTTGACAAACCTCTTCTATGGCATTGTAGAAGTTATTATAATGTCCCCATGACATCATGAGCATATTTATGAACCATTTGCTCTATGTTGTCACATCTAAAAATATAATAACTTAAATAATTACCCACACTTCCATGGGAGAGGGTAATTCTATTTCTTCAACAAGGGAATATCTAATAAGTAGTATATTTCCTGTAGAAATACTTTCTCAGCCAAAGGAGACAAGGTTTATATTGCTCCGAAACCTTGTTAATTTTCTTTATCTGCGCCTGAATATGCTTATACTCTGTATTAGCATATTTAATAGAGGTTTATTCTAATGTTTTATTGTAATTCCTCCGTGGTACCTTGAGAATAGCTAAAGTACCATAAGGAGTAATTATTAAGGGGTACTCTCAGTGGGTAACCCTACCTGAATTTACATGATGAATCCATTTCTGCAATGATATTCAAGGATTTATTATCATTAAATAATATATTGATGAGTTGAATCAAAGATAGAAGTCCTTTGGATACTTAGGAGTATCTCTAGGGCTGACACTCCTCAATTATACATCACAACTATAGATATTGATAGATGAAAATGATCAGAAAGGTGAAGGGAATCTGGAGAGAACATTGTTGAAGACTTTTGGGAAACTATTTTGTCTCTAAGGATGAAAGAGCTTGCCATCAACCTTGGTGAGCTCACTGAGCTTGCCATCAAGCTTGGTGAACTTACTGAGCTTGCCATCAAGATTGGTTACATCAAGCTTGGTGAGCTCACTGAGCTTTCCATCAAGCTTGATGAGCTCACTGAGCTTGCTATCAAGATTAGTGAGCTCACTGAGCTTGCCATCAAGTTTGGTGAGCTCACTGAGCTCGCCATCAAGCTTGGTGAGCTCACTGAGCTTGCCATCAAGTTTGGTGAGCTCCCTGAGCTCACCATCAAGCTTGGTGAGATAACTGAGCTTTCCATCAATTTTGATGAGCTCACTGAGCTCGTCATCAAGCTTGGTAAGCTTTGGCATTGAGCTTGGTGGGCTCACCAAGCCCGGAATTGAGCTTGGTGAGCTCACCAAGCTTGTCATTGAGGTTGGTGAGCTCACCAAGCTCCGCAGCTTTGTGAGCTCAACAAGCTTGGCATTGAGCTAGGTGAGCTTACTAAGATTGGTGAGCTCACCAAGCTTAGTATTAACACTACAAACATTTGCAACTCTGCCCAGAAAGAAAATGTAAAATTGGGATGGGCAAAACATATACCCAATTTTACAGAAAATGGTCAGAAGTGAAAAATAAGCTTTACTGAGCATGCTCAGCATTTTTTTTTTTTTTTTAGAAACTGAGCAGAAATGATTTTTATTCATTATGGAAACTTTGGGGGATTTTGCTGAGCATGCTCAGTTTTGCTCAATTTTTATTACTGAGCCATTTTGTTGAAAAAAGTTAACATTTTGCTTAACCCAAACAGTAGTTTTTTCTTTAGGTGAAATTACAAATGTTTGTAGTGTAAGATCAAAGAGCTCACCAAGCTTGGCATCAAGATCAATGAGCTCACCAAGCTTGGTATCAAGCTTGGTGAGATTACCAAGCTCAGCATTGAGCTCAATGAGCTCACCAAGCTCAGCATTGAGCTCAGTGAGCCCACCAAGCTTAGCATTGAGCTTGGTGAGCTCAATAAGCTCAGCATTGAGCTTGATGAGCCAGCATTGAGCTCAGTGAGCTCACCAAGCTCAGCATTGAGCTCAGTGAGCTCACCAAGCTCAGCATTGAGCTCAGTGAGCTCACCAAGCTCAGCATTGAGCTCAGTGAGCTCAACAAGCTCAGCATTGAGCTCAGTGAGCTCACCAAGCTCAGCATTGAGCTCGGTGAGCTCACCAAGCTCAGCATTGAGCTCGGTGAGCTCACCAAGCTCAGCATTGAGCTCGGTGAGCTCACCAAGCTCAGCATTGAGCTCAGTGAGCTCACCAAGCTCAGCATTGAGCTCAGCAAGCTCACCAAGCTCAACATTGATCTTGATGAGCTCACCAAGCTCAGAATTGAGCTCAGTGAGCTCATCAAGCTTGGAATTGAGCTTGTCATTGAGCTAAGTGAGCTTACCAAGCTTGGTGAGCTCACCAAGCTTGGTATCAAGATCAGTGAGCTCACTAAGCTGGGTGTCAAGATCAGTGAGCTCACCAAGCTTGGTATCAAGCTTGGTGAGATTACCAAGCTCAGAATTGAGCTTGGTGAGCGCACCAAGCTTGGTATCAAGCTTGGTGAGATTTCCAAGCTCAGAATTGAGCTTGGTGAGTTCACCAAGCTTGGAATTGAGCTTAGTACTTGGCATCAAATTTGGTGTGCTCACCAAGCTTGGCATTGAGCTTCTTGAGCTCAGCATCAGGAAGGTCATGCACCCAACACAGAACCGGGTGCCAAGTGCAATGGATACCCTGATTAGATTGATGTAATAAACATGGAGCATTTCTTGTGGTGTGCATATTGCGCCCATGGTTGTTTTCTTTGTCAAAATCAGTGTTATTTTCTGAGAAGTTCAGCTCCAGATGCAACTGGCACTGTCAGCATTGAATGGTCAAACACGGCTGGTCAAGCAGTTCTTGAACAGTAGGTTTTGACCAGTGATAGCACAGGCACAGCCAGATTAAAGCCTGTTCCAGCCAGTCAAATGGGTCTACCCAATCAGTTCCTGGCTGGTGGTGCTTGGTCCCAGCTGGGAACTAATTGGACAGGCCTGTCAAACCGGCTGGCACAGGCTTTGGTTGGACTGTGCCTGTCCAATCACCATTTCCTATCCAACACAAAAAGATGGCACCACAATCTTCCATCAATCCTCAACCAACACCCTCTCAACATCCCTTGTTTCAGTTTACTTGGATTTTTACACCATCATGCTCTCATCCAAACTACTTTAGGACTAGTTGAAACTCACAAAGGCAAGCTGTTGCACATACCAGTCAAGAGATCATAGCAAGTCACAATGTTCAGAGCAAAAAAAGAAAAGATTAGGGCCTGTAACATAGCACACAGAATCCAAGGATTCCACTTTGATTCTGACTGTCAGCAAAGCTGGATCAGATGGCTAAATCTGAGTTAACATTGGATGAGGCTATCCTGTTCAAGCTTGGGATATTTGCCACCAATTTAATTGAAAACCAATTCAAACTCAGTGGCAAAATTCCCAGGCCACTGAGTTTGAATTGGTTATCAAATAACTTGGTGGCACGGAACCTAAGCTTGAATCAGACAGCCGCATCCAATGTTAACTTGGGTGCAGCCATACAATATAGCTTTGCTGGCAGTGTCCTGCTTTTTTGGTGAAATCCTGGGATTCCAAAATCCTGCGTACCATATGCCCAAAATGGCACACACAGAAACCTTGGAAAGTGGTCCACTTTCCAAGTGTTGAAAAAATATGTTGGACCTATTTTTATAACTCAGGATTTCAAGGAATGCGCCTTGTCACAAAACACACCCATGATTGATGACCAACATACTGGTCATCCACTGGATGTGGCCAATACCAGTCATCCACTGGATGTGACCAAGGGGCTTGATAGGTGCACCCCCCCCCCCCCAAAAACCTAATAAGAAGACATTCAGGGAATCTTATAAGGGTCCCAAACAGTACCCTTTTAAGGGTACCAAACAGTACGTTTATAAGGGTACCAAACAGTACGCTTATAAGTGTACCAAACAGTACCATTATAAGGTTACCAAACAGTACCCTTATAAGGGTACTGGACAGTATAAGATTACTGGATGGTACCTTTACAAGGGTGCCAAGGGGCTCAAGTAAGCCTCTTAAATTGAGAGGCTTGAATATGTGAGCTCCTCAAGCCAGACAGGCGTGCTGTCCATGCATGCCTTTCCAGAGGGCTTGCAGGCCTTGCACACCCTCCGAACCAAAGCCTGCACGCCTGTCCAGCGGGGCTGCATGCCAAGCTGACTTTCTGCATGCCAATTGTAGGGGTGCAGACGGTGTGCGGTGTGCGGGGGAGGGCATGTGGGGGTTGCACACCTGTATGGGAAGGCGTGAAGCCCCCGCACAATGTAAGACTCAAAAGTGTTAATGAAAGCCTTCTACCCTTCTATACTATCAGAAAAAGAAGACAACCAAGATTTCTTGGCAGTTTATTTATAGTGATAGGACTGTCTGGTTCAGATGACTGAAGAATGTATGGTATGTATATGTTTGATGATGATGATGTTGTTTTTGATGTTGATGATGATGAGTGACTCTGAGTATAAGGTATTTATGTCAGTTTTTGATGACTAATGATTGTGAGCCTGGGTCTCTTGAGTGACAACAGGAAACAAGATTGGGGAACAACAAGGTTTATTTCAGAAGAAATAAAGAGACAAGGGAGAGGAGGAGGAATAGAAAGAAAACTAATACATGTATCCTTTTAGGATAAGTATGTGGGCTCAACCTTTAGTAGGGAGAAATGCAGAACCGGGCAGAGCCACAGTCTCTTCAACCTGAGAAGCAGGAAAAGGTACAGTCAGAGACTGCCTTATTTTTTAGGCTTAAGGCCAAGGTTACTTATAAGGAGAACTGAGTGGATGAGTAGCTCCACTGGACTAGGATGATAATGAGAATGATTCTTTAATGTTGATTGGATTAATGTGCCTCTAGAAGAAGAAGGAAAGGAAGGAAAGAAGGAAAGGGGTGATGATCAAAGCTCCAAGATGAACTTTGAAGAAAAGAGGGATTGGCAAAGCTGCTTACTAGTCAGAAAGCTGACACCAAATGACCACGACACGATGATGAGGGGAAATGATGGGACCTGGAGTTCTGATGAGTGAGGAGTGTTGTCCAATGGGTCTGTTTCTTCTAACTTCTGGTTGGTAAGTGATGATGAAAATTTTCATCTGCCCAACTTTAAAAGTGATGAACCATGTTTATCAAAGTGAATATGCAATATGAGGTTGAACTTAGAAAATGATTAGATGTTATGCAAACTTCCTGGTTAATTACTTCACTCATATATTATTTCACACTTATACACAACAAAGTATGGATATTATAGTATGGAAATACTCCTATTGAAGAGAGGAATAAGAAGAGAACATTGTTGAAGCCTTTTGGGCAACATTGTTGTCTCTAAGGCTGACAATGATTATGTTGTTTACTTCAATATAAGAGTATGTTGTTGCTTGAAACCTCAATTTTGAGTTACTAATGATAATGAGGAGTCACCAGTAGTATACTATAGGGGATAGTGATACTAATATCTGATGAGTTTATAAGGTTATGAAATATTCTGATGGTAGAATCTGCTAAGCCAGAAGGGGAAAACACCTGGAGGAGAGCCTCTTTTATTATATCAAAATCCTGACAAATGGGGTGTGGTCAACTTATGGTTGGAACAATGGTCATGGAATTCAATGTAACAAAAACTGATGACTAATCCTGGCTTGATGGAAAAAATGGAACAATGGAACAAATGAAAGCCTTAAGCTCTTGGGCTGACTTGTGGTTCTGAGACTTATGGAATTTTCTAGGGTGTTGAGGGCCTGAGTTGGGTGGAATCTGCTAGAAAAGAGGTGATGTTTGCCTAGTGGTAAAGTTGTGGTTGGTTTTTTGTGTGATTGCCTTTTGAAAGTGCCGTATAACTGGGTTGTCCACATAGAATATGTTGATTTGACTGTAACTTCTGATCTGAATGAGTTATGAATATTCTGTGAGTTGTGTCCTAGGGTGAATTTTGCCATACATTCTGATTCTTCAATAATGTATGAGGATATTTGAGTGGATATAAGAGAAAAAAGGAGAATGAGAAAAGAAATAAGAGAAAATTAAGAGAAAATTATAAGAACAATAAATAAAATAAAAATTGAAAATTGGTGTCATGTTTGGAACATCACAACACCCTTTTACTAGGAGTTTGGGGGGCGTGCGCACGCCCTTTGGGTGTGCAGATGTCAAGCCCCTTGGTCACATTCAGTGGATGACCGGTATCAGTCCTCCGGTGAATGATCATTAGATCAGTATATGCATTGAATGATCAGTGTCAGCTTGCTACTATGTCAGAGCCAACCTGACAAAAGTAACATACAAACAAATGAAAAGAGACATTATTACTACACCATGAAAAAACAATTGTTGCTTGATATCAAGTGACATTACTCAACTTTGGTTGCAGCTTCAAAGCTACTCCATTCCTACTCTCAATTTAATTTTGGTTTTCTTGATTTTAATTTTGAAAAAATTCAGCAAAAAATGAGCATCAGCTCAGTGCTTACTGCAGTAAATCTCAGCCTGCTCAGCAGTTCAGCTCATAGTCAACTTTGGTGCAACTCAGGGCTCAGGGTGGCCAGGAGCTCAGCATTTACTGTGGCATTGCTCAGCTCCCATTGTACAAAAGCTCAGGGATACCCATGAAATAGCTCAGTTCTCATTGATACTGAGCAAAATTCATTCTACATAGTTTTAGGAAAAGAAAAGGTCTGGATAGATTGTGGATAGCTGGCTGGAGTTGGCCAGATGTCACTTGATATCATATGACAATTGTTTTTTCATGGTGCTAAGACCCATTAATATGATTAATAATGCATAAAAACTTGGTTTGCTTATTTTTATCCAAGAAACTTAGCAAAGTCCTGGAACCATGAAAATAAGTAATGTATTAAAATAACTAATACTTTTTACAAAAAAATGCTAATAAATTCTAAAACTTGAGGATAACTTAGAATATTATGTCATATTCTGAATCCTCATGCAAATTAATGTAGGGTCCCTCACTGGAAGTACCCCTAAATTCCTACTCCTCTACCTTGAACCAAGTACCCGTAAGAATTGGCCACATCCATGTGTCACAGATTCACATTAAACACGTATGTACTTTTTATATATGCATACTGTATGTGAAAGGACCAATTATGGACTTATAATTGAGTTGTTGTGTATAGTTTGAGAGTTAGGCCCAATTGGGGTTGAAACCTCCAACCCTGCGCGTGGATTATATAATCCAATTGAAAATTGGCCAAATGCGTGGAAATAGCTAATCCCCTAGTTACCACATATGTACAGGTGTAGGAGCATCCACCCCCGTGTGGGTTAGATATTAGCTAGGTATCGAGCCCCGCGCCCCTCCACAACAACCCAATGCACCGGCAACCACCCCCGTTGGTGTTTAACCTTCTAGTTAGCTAGTCTCTCCTCCTTACCAAGAGCTCGGCCACCATTGTGACCTCAACAACTCAACTTTAACACCTCAGCTCAATGCCCATCATTAATGGTCTTCTGGAGTTGGAAGAAGAAAAACATTTTCTTTCACTCCTTTGCTCACCAGTGTATGTCAATACACTTCAATGGAGTTTCTCTGAATGACCACTCTTTGATGCACACCAATCATCAAGGAAGCTGCTCTTGATGACCGGAGTGCTGATATACAGTGTGCACCGGTCATTCAGATAGACTCTCTTGATGATTGATGTGTATCAACACACCATTCATTGCGCTATTTTCTGCCAATGACCAGTGTGTATCAGCACACACGTCCTGTTGAGAAGCGGCTCTCTCAAATGATGCACATTGTTCATCAAGAAAGTTGCTCTCAAATATGGCTGGTGTGTTGCAATGCACCGGTCATTGAGAGAGGATCTCTTGATGATTGGTGTGTATTGATACACTGGTTATTGAGCTCACAAATATCCTGAATGTCCAGCTGAGCAGTGACTCTCTTGATGACCAGTGTGGTGTGCTTTTAGGTTTCAAGTATCAAATATGACATAAGGATCAATTATCCCATCAGAGATGTCACAGATCTAGACATGTCACTACATATTTCCACTCTCACTGGTACTTAAACCATAGTCACTCACTCAAACCTCCGGGCTAGTCCCATTTAATCCATCGTTAAATATACATAGTCTGTATGCATAGTTTAGAAGTACATAGCACAGGGACAATCACATAGTCATATTTTAATCCATAATTATATATACATAGTCTTTATACATAGTTTCATAAGTACATAGCACAGGGACAAGCACATAGTCATAGCATAATCCATTGTCTTAGTCCATAGTCTTACATAATCAACTCTGACCAATCATCACGTACGGTTCAGCCATCAAGCTCTGACCAATCAACACGTAGGATTCAGAAATAGAAGTCCGACCAATCAGGACACACGGTTCAGCCAGAAGTCTCAAGAAGAATTACATCATCAAGTTCTGACCAATCAGAGATCACGGTTCAGACAGAAAAACTCTAGAGGAATTCAGTCATCAAGTTCTGACCAATAAGGACGCACGGCTCAGCTCTGACCAATCATCACGTAGGATTCAGACATCAGGTTCTGACCAATCAGAAGACATGGCTCAGATCCTCACCAGCAAAAATGCCTCAAAGGATTTTCACACCAGCAAAAATACCTCACTATTCAATATAAAAGGAGGGCCTCTTCCCCCTCATCAGAATCATCCAGCCACGGATACTCACCTCATTGGAGGATCACGGACAGAGGCACTCACCAGACACTCATCCCACCAAATACACATACTCATCATATTCATCAAGCACTCATCAACAAGATTAGGTAAAAGAAAAGAAAAAGAACTTACTCAACTAACACATGGACCCCAACTCTTTCACTCCATCATCATCTCTTTCACAAAAACTACAACAGATAAAAGATTTCATTAGCTCTTATCACTCAACTCAAGATATATTCTTGATCATCACTTCCACTCTATCACATTTCACTTATCTTATCTCATCCACTACATCATATCAAAGATCCACGCACACTAAAGGTGATATTGCTGAAGAAGAAAGTTGATCTAAGCCTGATACGAGACTACTACATATAAGTTTCTCTATCATTAGTTAGCCACAACAAATGAATAAGTTTGTTGTGTTAGCTCTTACGTATTATATTAGAGGGGCAGGTCTTTCAAACCACCCGTAACAGTCATAATAGTTCATATATAGTTGAAATATTATCTCAGTTATTTCCCCCTCACAGGACTGCCAACCCATCCCAAAAGGAGTTCTCACACCGGTCATCCAGAGAATCACTGTTGATGACCGGTCATTGAGAGAATCGCTGTTGATGACTGGTCATTGAGAAAATCGCTGTTGATGACCGGTCATCAACAGCAATTCTCTTGATGAAGCAAGAGATTTGCTATTAATGACCAGATGAGATGATGGAATGCTGTGGAGTGTGCATGTACATACACGGCGGATGGGGTGTGGTTCATGAGCTCATGGTGGAGGATAAGGTTGTCAGCCTCTGTGATGCCAAGGGCTAGTGCCTTTTAGCTACACAAGGTGATAAGAGTGCAAAATAAGGGTAGAGTAGGATAATTTCACGTAGAAAAGTAGTAGGAAAGAAATAAAAAGAATATAATTCTTTTTTATAGAGGGGCCTGCTGGCGCAGGGGTGTTTGTAGGTGCCCTCTAAATCAGAGATCTGCAAAGCAGGGTGGTATCTGATTAAGCAAACAATGGGTTTCTGCGTAACAGAAGGTGGTACCAAAGTGCTTTTCCAATTAAGGAACCAGGATGGGGAAAGAAGGATGAAAGAAGTACTCACTATTGCTTCTTTCAAGCCAAAAAGCCACGTAGGGGGGTGAAGTAGAGCTGCTGGGTAGATTGGTAGGTTTCTGCGCAGGAGCTGGTCACGTAGGTTGGTTGATTTAAAGAGAACACCACGGATAAAACAGGCAAAACAGGGCAGAGTAACTGAAATAAGGACAGGACACGGCGTAACTGATTGACTGTAATAATAATTGATGATGATGAACAACATTTGGCGTGGAAAGAGGGCTCTATATATACTATTTTCACTCATAGTAGAGGACCTTTCTTGCCTGTGTGCGTGTAGTTGCTATATTTCAGCGCAATGTGGCCAATTTGGGAGATTGGCACTAACAAGGCTCATCCCAATGGCACTGCTGATCATTATTTCAGCGTTACAAGTGTTTATAATGACCTTAATAACCTATTTGGTCATTGTAACTAAGGTACATAGCAACACTGACGTGTATTTGTATCTGAAATGGGCCACAAATGACGCAAATGGGCCACAAATGGCTATGGCCAATCATCAAAGGCCACGCTGGCTATGTTACTCTTATGTATTCAAGGTTTTTATTAATGAAACCTTGTAAATAAACCACGTAGAATCTACTAGTACCCTAGTTACACCTGTACACGTGTGGTAACTAGGGGATTAGCTATTTCCACGCATTTGGCCAATTTCCAATTAGATTATATAATCTACGCGCGGGGTTGGAGGATTAAACCCCAATTGGGCCTAACTCCTAAACTATACACAACACCTCAATTATAAGTCCATAATTGGACATTTCACATATGGTATGTATATATAACAAGTACATACGTGTGTAATGTCATCTGTGACACATAAGTGTGGCCAATTCTTACGGGTAATTGGTTCAAGGTGAAGGAGTAGGAATTCAAGGGTACTTCCAGTGAGAGACCCTACATTAATTTGCATGAGGATTCAGAATATGACATAATATTCTACGTTATCCTCAAGTTTTAGAAGTTATTAGTATTTTTTTGTAAAAAGTAGTTGTTATTTTAATTTATTACTTATTTTTATGGTGCTAGGATTTTGCTAAGTTTATAGAATAAAAATAAGTAAACTAAGTTTTTTTTTTTTATATATTATATTAATGGGTCTTAATACTGTGGTAATAATGTCTCTTTTTATGTTACTTTTGTCAGGTTGGCTCTGACATAGTAGCAAGCTGACAAAGGTTGTGTTGGAAAAGTTATGCTGTGTTGTGTAGCATGCTTGAGGCTTGACAAAGTTGAGCTTACTGAGGCTCAATAAGCTTTGCCAACTTTAGCAAACCTTATGGAGAATTTGATGAACTCACTTGTTATCAAGCCCTAAAGAGGGCACAAGGGTGGTGAATATGCAAAATGGCTCCATAAACCCACTTACTGAGCGGGTTTACAGAGACAAGGGTGGATGCTCTAACTAGGGTAAAGGTAGATTCTACGTGGTTTATTTACAAGGTTTCATTGTTAAAAACCTTGAATACATAAGAGTAACATAGCCAGTGTGGCCTTTGAAGATTAGCCATAGCCATTTGTGACCCATTTCAGATACAATTAGACGTCAGTGTTGCTATGTACCTTAGTTACAATGACCAAATAGGTTATAAAGGTCATGAAGAGCACTTGTGAAGCTGAAATAATGACCAGCATTGTCATTGGGATGAGCCTTGTTAGTGCCAATCTCCCAAATTGGCCACATTGCGCTGAAATCCAGTAACTACACGCACACAGGCAGAAAGGTCCTCTACTATGAGTGAAATTAGTATATATAGAGCCCTCTTTCCATGCCAAAAGTTGTTCCCCATCATCATTTTATATTACAGTCAATCAGTTATGCCGTTTCCTGTCCTATTTTCAGTTACTCTGCTCTGTTTGCCTGTTTTATCCATGGTGTTCCTTATTCAACCAACTCTTCAAAGTGTCCAGCTCCTGCGCAAAAACCCACCAATCTACCCAGCAGCTCTACTTCACCCACCTACGTGGCTTTTTGGCTTAAAAGAAGTAACAGTGAGTACTTCTTTTATCCTTCTGTCCCCATTCTGGTTCCTTAATTGGAAAGCACTTTGGTACCACCTTCTGTTACGCAGAAAACCATTGTTTGCTTAATCAGATACCACCCTGCTTTGCAGATCTCTGATTTAGAGGGCACCTACAAACACCCCTGGGCCAGCAGGCCCCTCTATAAAAAAGAATTATATTCTTTTTATTTCTTTCTTACTACTTTTCTACGTGAAAATATCCTACTCTACCCTTCTTTTGCACTCTTATCACCTTTTGTAGCTAAAAGTTTCTAGTCCTTGGCATCACAGAGGCTGACAATTGTTCTATACATTCATCTTCAGCACTTGTGGCCAAGATTTGTGCTCATTAGTACTTTTCCCTTGTATACTTCTCAGATATAACTAGTCCCCACTTTTCTGTTGTTTTTCCTTATGCACTTTCTTCCCCATACTACCTGTATGAAAATTTAGCCTAATTTTACTCTTTACAATTGCTCTCACAGAAATATATCAGCCCAAAGATAGAACTTCTGCCCCTTTTATATCTGTAGGATTGATACAAGCCAACATTAGTGTCAAGATTTTCAAGTCAAAGGAATAGCCACACCTTTCTTTTTCTTAGTACAACTCTTCCCAAAGCAGTATTAGATCAGAAGGCAGCCTCAACAGCGCCTGTAGCAAATCTCACATCATTAGTAGTGTGGTTGACTATTTCCCTTCTAAAGCTCTATTCTGATTGATCAGTAGTTCCACAACGTAAGAGGCACAGGCTAACAGGCAGCGTCAAATAAAACATGAAGGCATGGTAATTGAGGGGTAGATTTGTGTACATTGAGTGAGCTTGAAAGGGAGGGGTTTGGGGATAGTCATCATTCATGTTTTGAATAGTGAATTGAGACTCCAAGTTCTGCTTTGATTGAGGCCATCATTGTTTCAGCAGTTTGGTGGAGAGCTTGATTGTGAGGGTTTTCAGGGGGAGGAGGAGGCTGGAGTTTGGGGGTGGTGTTGTTTGGTGTTTCAACAGGGTAGCATGACTGTGCAGATTTCTGCAACCTGGGGGGAAGGGGGGGTCAGGAGTGGCTTGGTGTTGATGGAGACCCTCTGCGGTGGACTGTGGGTTGGGCAGGGGTGTGGTTGGCTGGCAGGGGGGTTAGGGAGTGGAACTAAGCTGCCAGGAAGTGGTGGTGCAGAAGCCCTGGACTCTAGTTGAAAGATAAAAAGAGCTGGTTGGAAGGATTGTTGCACAAGAAGGAATGATACCAATTACACAAGTGTACATTGAAAGATAACAAGATTGTTTTGAACAGGCAGAAGTACTATAGAGAAAAAAGGCAATTGATGAATTGGCCACTTAGTTAGGGGAGGTCTGGCCAGAAGATGGGCAGTTGTTTCCCAAGTGGTGATATAATTGCTGACACAAGGTGGACAACACAACATTGTTGGTTGTATCACGGACAGCCCAAGAGGGGTCAAGAGCGTTGATGTCAGCCCTAGAGATACTACAGAGTATCCAAAGGACTGCATACACATAAGAATTATAGATATATTATTCCATAAATGAAATTCTAGTGCAATTTTATGTAGGGTCCCTCACTGGAGGTACCCTTGATTTTCTGCTCCTTCTTCTATTTTCCCTTATCTCAGAATTAATATTAACTCCAAGAAATAATGAAATTTTTGTGGACTGTGCCAACCACAAGTTAACCAAAGAACCATTCATCCAAATGGTTAGATCCTATCTACTAAGTAAACATGCTAGTAAAAAAGGTACTAGTAATTTCCATGTACATTCTACTTTGAGTAGAACCATGATGTGATTGGCTATGCAATACACCATATTGTTGTCTTGAGTACGTAGATTGTACTGTACTTAAGCAATAGTAATTTCTCATGACATCATGAGAACATAGATGATTTAGTAAATTTAACTTATTGCCTCTTTAAAGCACACAAAGACTGGCTTCTGAAGATATAAAAGGAAGAGCTCTCTGGGATTTTGGATCTTATCCTTCAGCTTATTCACAAACCATACTTTACCCAGTACCTCAGTGAATATTCTCCACCTACTTAATTGAGTGTAGAGCTTCCTTCCTCTTATCTTTCTCACCACTGGTGTCAGCTTGCTACTCTTCAGAGAAAACCTAACAAGAGCACATGAAACAAATAAAAATACAATAATAGTAAAGAATTGAAAAGAATATTGTATCACCAAGGTTGGAGCCTTTATTAAATATGTGATAGAAATTATGACATATTTAGCATCTCTCCTTACCTTGTGTAAGAATACTACTTATGTATGGTAGTAATTAAAATTAAGAATAAACATCCAAAAAAATGGTCAAAGTGATATTTTATGAAAGATACTAACATAACTTCTAAAACTTAAATCAAACTTAGAATATTATTTCAGATTCTAAATTTAAATGCAAAATAATTTAGGTTACCTTGCTCACGGTACCCCTTAATTCTTACTCCTTCACCCTTTTTGTCCATTTCCCCCACCTGTAGATTCACACGGCATCTATGTGTGAAATGATTACCAACTATTGTGATACTGAGTGGGAAATGTCCAAAATTGGACGTCATTTCAAGGTGTTGTGTGAAATGGCTGAGTTAGGCCCAATTGAGGTTCAAATGTTCCAACCCCGCGCGCCTGTTACACAAATTGGCCCAGGATTTGCTAAACACCGGCCCGTATGAACTACCCATATACATTTTACCAAGGTACTGTACATGTAAATAGGTTTCAGGAACCTTTTATCAATTATATCAACAAGTTTTCTGCTCTAAAAACCTTGAATATACATGTACAAAACATGTAGCATGGCCCAGGAACAATGCTGGTGGCCATTTTCAGGCGTAACCACCCCTCCTGTGCCACTATTGACTAAACCAAGCCAGTAGTACTGAACCAGGCTGGTCTACATGTTTATTTGGTGTCAGAAAACATTTCATAACCTTGTTTCTTCACCCAAAAACAGCTGTGGCTTACCCTTTTGGTCCAGACTGGCGTAGCAATGGCCCAGTTTGGTTTGAAATGGGCCACACCTGCAAATAAGGCAAATTACCACGCACACAGTGGCCCAAAATTAATATTTAAAGAGCTCTGTTTGCCCCCTTTTGAGAATCCCCATCATATTTTAGCGTACCAGCATGTACCAACACAATCAAACCAGCCTTTTCCTAGTTATTAGCCTTTTTATACCTGTGATATCAGATTTTCAACCAACCAACGTTTACCACAACAATTCCCCAGCTCCTGCTTTAGATGCCTAAAGACTGTTGAGTGCAACTGGGAGCCGGCAACATGGTGTGTGGAAGGATCATGCATTGCAGATATCAGACACACAACATAGAGACTGAGAAAGAAAAGAAGAGAGATGAGAAGGAAACAAGAGAACGGGCAAGGCGTACCTGGGAGCCGGCAACGTGGTGTGTGGAAGGATGAGGAAAGGATCCTTCCACACCTGCCACTCCCAGATACACTCTGAGCCATGTGACATGTGGCTAAGATCTGACTAAAAGGTGAGAGGCAGAAAAAGAAGAAACAAAACAGAACAGAAAAAAAAAAGAAAAAAAAAACATCCTGGGAACTATCCCAACATCCCCCCTTGCCGAAAACCTGAGAGGAAAGAAAGAAAAAGAGATAAGATTGAGATGGAAACGGACATTAAAGACAAAAATGAAAAGAAAGAAGATTGAAAAGGAAAAGAAAGGAATACAGAAAGAAATAGGGATACTAGGGGTCCACCAGGCCAAAACAAAGCCAATTTTTCTCCAGAAGCACGCGACTGAGGGGTTTGCTCAGCATATCTGCCAGCATCTAATGTGTGGAGACGTGGAGCAGGGAAATCTCATCGTCCTGTACGCACTCCCTGATGAAGTGGTACCGGGCGTGGATATGCTTTGTCCGGGCGTGGTGCTCTGGGTTCTTGGCAAGGGCCTTGGCCCCCTTGTTGTTGACGTGAAGAGGAATGGGGGTGTCTGGTCAAAGACGCAATTTGGTGAGCACGTGACGCAGCCATAGGCCCTCCTTGCATGAGTCGGAGAGGGCCTTGTACTCAGCCTTGGTGCTTGACAAGGAGACCGTAGCCTGTTTCCGTGACCTCCAAGAAATGGCACCATCACCGATGCAATAGGTGTACGCGGAGGTCGAGTGGCGATCGTCCCGGTTCTTGGCCCAGTTGGAGTCAGAGAAGCCGTGTCAGCTGGCAAGTAAAACACAGTCACCCCTAGACTGGATTCCTTACTATTTTACTACACCATCTGCAACAGTCTCAACTTACATCATTTTCACTTCATATTTCCCAGTTTCAAACTCATTTCATGGATTTTTGTTATTAACATACCTTAAATATGCTTGTAACTAGTGAACATTAGTCAGCCGTTACAAGCATAACGGCTTAAAGTTGTACTCTCTGAACTCTATTGTTCCCTAGACTTTCAGAAGAGAAGATAATAATAACACCATTTTATTTCCTCATTCCTCTTTATTTGAAGATAAATCCTTGCATCACTACTTCATTATAGTCAGGTTCCTTTTACATCCTCATATCACTGTCTGGAACTCAAGACCTGAATCTCTCAAAAACTTATCAACAGCTGGGCATGAACTCTTGGATCAGAACAGAAACCCATCTACGACTTGGAGCCACTGGTCAATTCCAGTAAATTTCCATCAAGTGGAATCTAGTCCTACCCGGAGTAACCCGCCGCTGACAATTAATGTCAGCTTGCTACTGAGTCAGAGACAACCTGACAAAGCAACACTAGTAACATAGAAATTAATGAAAATACATGAAAAATAAAAACAACATTATTACCATATGTACAAACCCTGAAAATAGTACATATGCTAATATTTAATAACAAATAGACATGAAATAACTATAATAATAAGGAATAATCATAAGGTAACCATAGTAACACATAAAAGTAAGAATAATAACTAGTAATCTTATTTTTACCCAAAAACCTTAACAAAGTTCTGGACCCTTAAAAATAAGTTAGAACTAGAATAAATAACCACTTTTTACAGAAAGTGTGAATAAGTTCTAAATCTTGAGGATAACTTAGAATATTATGTCATATTCTGAATCCTCATGTAAAATAATGTAGGGTCCCTAACTGGAAGTACCCCCAAATTCATACTCCTTCACCTTGAACCAATTACTTGTAACAATTGGCCACACCCACGTGTCACAGATGCACATTACACACGTATGTACTTGATATATATGCATACTGTATGTGAAAGGACCAATTATGGACTTATAATTGAGGTGTTGTGTATAGTTTGAGAGTTAGGCCCAATTGAGGTTCAAACCTCCAACCCCGCGCGTGGATTATATAATCCAATTGGAAATTGGCCAAATGCGTGGAAATAGGCAATTACCTAGTTACCAGGTATGTACACCACGGACGCAGCAAAAGTTTATGGGACCCGCTTTGAAACGTTTCCAGTTGAAAGCCTATTTTTTTAGGTCCCGAGGGTCATAAATCCATTGTCCCACAGGATCATTTTTTTTTCTTGTGGGACAATGGTTTTAATCCCTGAGATCCAACTGTGGGAGTATCAAAAATCCTTCAAAAATAAGGTTCTCAAAGCGAACAAACAGGAGCAAACTCCCCACAGCGCTAAGTTCCCATTCTGAAGGGGATTTTTTTTTTTTTCAGGATCATGCTACCGGCATTTTCTTCTCTTGAAACTTTGAGAAATCAAGGTTTCCTAGAACACAATGGCCGGCCCAAGAAACCGAGTACAAGATGCACAAAATGCTCTGATTGGTACATGCAGCGGATAGTCGACTGGGTAAGGCCTTGCTGTGCCTGGTCATGAGACTGGAGATCATGGGTTCAAGCCCTTGTTTTGCCTGCGCAGGCCTGTGATGCACCCGTGCTGCAGTGTTTTTTGGGTGCGAAAGCTGCTTTGTCTCAATTGAAGTCTAAATTTTTCAAGGTTTTTTTATCGGTTTTTGCAACCGACTTCCAACCAATCCCGTTGGAGATTGGTTTTTATGACGGATCTCCAACGGGATTGGAATGTTGGAACAAACATTCCAAAAGTGGTTTCCGCAGGGGCATCAACCCGACGTGCCCTGCGGATTCAATGGGGAACGTTTGGCGTTCGGTTTCAAAGACCGATCGCAAACATTCATTTGCTGCCGTGGTGTACAGGTAGATTCTACATGACGGATTTGCAAGGTTTAAGTAATAAAAACCTTGAATACCTAAGATTAACACAGCCAGCGTGGCCTTTAAAGATTGGCCATAGCCATTTGTGGCCCATTTCCGTCATCTGTGGCCCATTTCAGATACAATCACACGTCAGTGTTGCTATGTACCTTGGTTACAATGACCAAATAGGTTATTAAGGTCATGGAAAGCACTTGTGACGCTGAAATAATGACCAGCAGTGTCATTGGGATGAGCCCTCTTAGTGCCAATCTCCCAAATTGGCCACATTGCGCTGAAATACAGTTACTGCACACACACAGGCAGAAAGGTCCTCTACTATGAGTGAAATTAGTATATATAGAGCCCTCTTTCCACGCCAAAAGTTCATCATCATCATATTATATTACAATCAACCTGTTACGCCGTGTCCTGTCCTATTTCAGTTACTCTGCTCTGCTTGCCTGTTTCATTCTTGGTGTTCAATCTTAAAATCAACCTTCAAAGTGTCCAGCTCCTGCGTAGAAACCTTCCAACTCTACCCAGCAGCTCTACTTCACACCCCTACGTGGCTTTTTGGCTTAAAAGAGGCAATAGTGAGTACTTCTTTTATCCTTCTGTCCCCATTCTGGTTCCTTAATTGGAAAGCACTTTGGTACCACCTTCTGTTACGCAGAAACCCATTGTTTGCTTAATCAGATACCACCCTGCTTAGCAGATCTCTGATTTAGAGGGCACCTACAAACACCCCTGCGCCAGCAGGCCCCTTTATAAAAAAGAATTCTATTCTTTTTATTTCTTTCTTCACTACTTTTTTAAGTGAAAATACCCCACTCTACCCATCATTTGCACTCTTATCACCTTGTGTAGCTAAAAGGTTCTAGTCCTTGGCATCACAGAGGCTGACAAGCTGCAGCAATCTAGCTTACCGCCTAGTTTGAGTTTTAGGAGCTTAGTGGAGACAAGATAGTTAAGCACAAGGACCCCGGCGTGCCAATGGGCGTCAGAGGGATCCCGAAGAAGTTGAGATAGACGGTTTACCGGAAAAGCAACGTCTGGACGGGTGCATTGGGAGAGCCATAGTAGGGAGTCAATGAGTTGATTATACAGACCCAATGAAGGGGCCTCCTCCGGCCAGCGGTCATGAAGATCCTTGAAGTTTGTGTTTGTAGGTGTGGAGACGGTGGCGTGTTTGCCGTTGAGGAAGCGCTCGCAGAGCTCGTCGATGTAGTGCAACTGGTGTAGAAAAATGTGACGGTTGGGAACATTGCAAGTGATTTTCATGGAGAGAAAGTGGTGCAGGTCTTCATCTGCACCAATTGTGAAGCGTTTCCCCAGCGCAGGGAATGAGATGATCAACAAAGCTTGGATCACCAACGATTGCAAGATCATCAACATGAACCGTGAGAGCGCCAAGCAGTTTCCCGTTATGCAAGCTGAAGTATAGCGTTGGGTTGTATTTGAAATTGGTAAGGCCAAGTTTGATGAGAGCGTTATGGAGCTGTATGTTCCATTGGTGCGGCGATTGTTTCAAGATGTAGATTGAGAGGTTCACCTTGCAGACCCAGTTGGGGTGCAGAGGGTCAGCAAACCCCGGGGGTTGCTCCATACACTACAAACATTTGCAACTCTGCCCAGAAAGAAAATGTAAAATTGGGATGGGCAAAACATATACCCAATTTTACAGAAAATGGTCAGAAGTGAAAAAATAAGCTTTACTGAGCATGCTCAGCAATTTTTTTTTTTTTTAGAAACTGAGCAGAAATGATTTTTATTCATTATGGAAACTTTGGGGGATTTTGCTGAGCATGCTCAGTTTTGCTCAATTTTTATTACTGAGCCATTTTGTTGAAAAAAGTTAACATTTTGCTTAACCCAAACAGTAGTTTTTTCTTTAGGTGAAATTACAAATGTTTGTAGTGATATAGACAGGTTTGTCAAGACGCCCATTGAGAAAGGCGGTTTTGAAGTCAACTTGCCGCCCCTTCCAATTTCAAGCGGCAAGTAGGCTGAGGATCAGACAGAGGGTCTCTAGGAGCAGAGTCGGAGAAAAAACCTCTTGGTAATCAAGGCCTTAGACTTGGGTGTAGCCCATGGCAACCAAACACCCCTTGAGCTTTTGAATTGAGCGGTCCGGTCGTCTTTTAATTTTGAAGACCCATTTTGATTTGATGACTTTGCGTTTTTTGGGTCGGGGAACTAGCTTCCACGTCACGTGTTCATATCAAGTAGCGAGGCAAATTCATTGTTGGCGGCTTTTAGCCAACAAGTTTTGTTGGGGGATTTGAGTAGTTGTTGCCAAGTTTTGGGTGTGTCAAGGTCCTTGACTGCCTTTGAGCTCTTTGCCCAGCTCCCGTAACGGTCAGGGGCCCTCCGCTCTCTGCCAGACTGTCGTCTGGGCGGGAGGGAGGGAGTCTGTGCCGTGCTTGGGGAGCGTGGGACAGACGCAATACCAGAGGGCGCCGCAGGAGTGTCTTGAGGTGTAGGAGGAGGAGGCTCCGGGAGAGGTGGAAGACTGATGAGTACAATGTTGTTGGGCTTGTCGGGCGGTTGGATAGGAGGATGGGGCTTGATAGCGGCACACCCGAAGGGCGTGCGCACGCCTCCCTGAACGCCTAAAAAAAGGCGTGCGGGGGCTGCACGCCTTCCCACACAGGCGTGCAAACCCCCGCATGCCGCATGCCGTCCGCACGCCTACAAATGGCGTGAGGACGGCCGGCTTGGCGTGCAGCCCCGCCGGACAGGCGTGCTGGCCATGCACGCCTGTCTGGAGGGCGTGCAGGCCTTGCACGCCCTCTGGACAGGCGTGCACGGCTGGCACGCCTGTCCGGCCAGGCTCACGTAAGCCTCTCGAATCGAGAGGCCTACGTGAGCCCCTTGGTGCCCTTATAAGGGTACCGTTTGGTACCCTTATAAGGGTACCGAACGGTACCCTTATAAGGGTACCACTCGGTACCCTTATAAGGGTACCACTCGGTACCCTTATAAGGGTACCACTCGGTACCCTTATAAGGGTACCACTCGGTACCCTTATAAGGGTGCCACTCGGTACCCTTATAAGGGTACCGTTCAGTACCCTTATAAGGGTACCGTTTGGTACCCTTATAAGGGTACCAAGTGGTACCCTTATAAGGGTACCACTCGGTACCCTTATAAGGGTACCGTTCAGTACCCTTATAAGGGTACCGTTTGGTACCCTTATAAGGGTACCAAGTGGTACCCTTATAAGGGTACCGAGTGGTACCCTTATAAGGGTACCGAGTGGTACCCTTATAAGGGTACCGAGTGGTACCCTTATAAGGGTACCGAGTGGTACCCTTATAAGGGTACCAAGTGGTACCCTTATAAGGGTACCGAGTGGTACCCTTATAAGGGTACCGTTCGGTACCCTTATAAGGGTACCATTCGGTACCCTTATAAGGGTACCAAACGGTACCCTTATAAGGGCACCAAGGGGCTCACGTAAGCCTCTCGATTCGAGAGGCTGTCTGATCCTCAGCCTGCTTGCCGCTTGAAATTGGAAGGGGCGGCAAGTTGACTTCAAAACCGCCTTTCTCAATGGGCGTCTTGACAAACCTGTCTATATCACTACAAACATTTGTAATTTCACCTAAAGAAAAAACTACTGTTTGGGTTAAGCAAAATGTTAACTTTTTTCAACAAAATGGCTCAGTAATAAAAATTGAGCAAAACTGAGCATGCTCAGCAAAATCCCCCAAAGTTTCCATAATGAATAAAAATCATTTCTGCTCAGTTTCTAAAAAAAAAAAAAATTGCTGAGCATGCTCAGTAAAGCTTATTTTTTCACTTCTGACCATTTTCTGTAAAATTGGGTATATGTTTGAATGATACCCTTACAAGGGTACCACTTGGTACCCTTATACGAGTACCAAACGGTACCCTTATAAGGGTACCAAACGGTACCCTTATAAGGGTACCGAACGGTACCCTTATAAGGGTACCAAACAGTACCCTTATAAGGGTACCAAACAGTACCCTTATAAGGGTACCAAACGGTATCCTTATAAGGGTACCAAACGGTACCCTTATAAGGGTATCAAACGGTACCCTTAAAAGGGTACCAAACGGTACCCTTATAAGGGTACCACTCGGTACCCTTATAAGGGCACCAAGGGGCTCACGTAAGCCTCTCGATTTGAGAGGCTTACGTGAGCCTGGCCGGACAGGCGTGCCAGCCGTGCACGCCTGTCCGGAGGGCGTGCAAGGCCTGCACGCCCTCCACACAGGCGTGCATGGCCAGCACGCCTGTCCGGCGGGGCCACACACCAAGCCGGCCGTCCTCACGCCATTTGTAGGCGTGCAGAAGGCGTGCGGCATGCGGGGGAGGGCGTGCGGGGGTTTGCACGCCTGGATGGGAAGGCGTGCAGCCCCCGCACGCCTTTTTTTTAGGCGTTCGGGGGGGCATGCGCACGCCCTTCGGGCGTGCCGCTATCAAGCCCCTAGGAGGATCAGGGTCTTTTGGAGGGGAAGTGGGACAGTTATTGTCCGGGGAAGGCGGGGGTGGCACGGGTAAATCTACCAAGCTGGGGGCTGGTGAGGGTGGAACAGCATGTATGGACGCCAAGAGTCAATAATCGAAGCGGGGCTCCAGTTGGATGTCCAAGAGGGGCAGATTGGGCGTAGGAGTCCAAAGCTGACCGGTTTGATTGGTGAGATCATTGATAGGTGTTGGTGTCGCCGCACAGGACAACGGCGGCCAGGCAATCTCTGCCTGGATGACGGTGGGGGTGGAAGACAACTTAGTGCCGTATGGGAAGGTAAAGTCTTGAAATAGTACATCTTGCAACTTCACCACTTGACGTTTCTCCAGGTCCCAGAGTCGGAATCCATTTCCGTTGGACAGATAGGAGAGAAGAATGGCGGCTTGCCCCTTTGGGCCAAGCTTCTTGCGGTTTGCCTCAGGAACCTTGTACCACGACAGGCAGCCAAATGGATGAAGCCTGGATAGATTGACAGGTTGGTGTTTTAGAATATCAGCCGGTGATTTGAAACCAAGGGGAGACTTGCACGGGAAGGAGTTGAAAGAGTGAAAGGAGTGCCTTAGGGCATCCGCCCAGAAGGACTTGGGGGCCTTTGCCTGCAGAAGAGAGCAGCGGATGTGGTTGCTTATTGTTCGGTTAGTGCGCTCGGCCACTCCGTTCAGTTCTGGGGAGTGGGGGGGACCCGGCTCATGACAAATGCCAGCCGAGGCAAGATACAGGGTGAAATCATTGGATACATACTCCCCCCCATTGTCGCTGTGCAGAGCGCATATTGTGTGATTGCCATTTTTCTCAAATGATGCACAAAAGAGTTTGAAGCAGTTGAAAACATCACTTTTATATTTCATAGGGAAGAAAGAGGTGAATTTTGAACAATTGTCTACAAATTTGACATAGTATTGGTACCCTTCCCGTGAGTTGACCTTGTAGGAGCCGACGTCCGAGTGAATGAGCTTGCCGGGTGTCTTGCTTTGATATGCTTGACAAGATTTGAAGGCCTTGCGGGGTAGTTTGCTCTGGACGCAAGTGGGGCACTGCTGGACGTCCACCTCATTGAGAACCAAAGGGGTGATTTTGTTGAGCTTGAGAAGTTGCCTGAGCGGTCTGAGTCCAATGTGGGAGAAGCAAATGTGATAGCCAAGTAGGGAACTGTCAATAGTAGTGGGAGAGACATGAGTGGAGGAATTGGAGCTCAAAGGCTCTGCGGGAAGGTAGTAAAGGTTGCCGCGTCTATAGCCGTGTCCTAATGGCTTGAGAGCAAAATTTTGATAAGCAGAGGGATAGATTTTGCACCCATCCTTGGTGAACACCACGCTCAGGTCCTTGTCGCATAGGTTTGCAACCAACAGTAAGGGCTTGTGGAGTGACGGAACAACCAGCGCCTTGACGTTGGTCTTGACAGATAATGGAAGCAAGTAGGTCCCTTTCTTGGTGGCATCAATGGTTGATTGGTTGGCCAAGTGGACTGTGGTGTTGTCCTTGCGCAAATTGATGAGTGGGGCGGCATCCGGGAGCATTGTCATTGAACACCCAGAGTTGAGGTTGAGATCGCCAATAGCTCTGGGGTTGATGGTCAAAAAAATTGAGAGTGAACAGACTGCTTGGTGAGAGACAACCCCTATTTCTGACCCAGAGTAGTCGGTATCCTCCTCATCATTGTGCGCTGAGGAGCCCAGGTGAGCTACCAAAGTTTGACCGGCTTTTGCCACTGGCTTTGACAGCGGCTTGCTGCCTTTCTTCTTGGCAGGTTGGTTGGAGTCAGACTGGCCGTCGCCACCGTTGTTTCTTTGGTCTTTGGCTTCCCGGAGAATCCTGGCGGTGTTGAAGCATGTGTATAAATTGTGCCCATCGGCGTTACAGAACACACACCTCTTCACCATACTGTCCTGATTAGCAGATGTGGATTGGGGTTTGGTCTTTTCAGAGGCGACAGTGGTGGTGTCAAGAATATCCTCCGCCCAAGCTTTCCAACGGAGACCCTCCTGTTTGAGAGCGGCAGTGACCTTGGACGATGCTACAAAGGGCTCTTTCATCAGCGCGGAGACGCATGGAAGCCAATCCTGAGAAAGGGAGGTGAAGATGGCTGTGGCAAAGAAATTTTCCTGGGTGAGGGGACGCTCCGGGTTGGTTAGGGAGTTGAGTTGCTCAAAAAGTTTGGACATGTGGTCCAGGTGGGCCTCAATGTTGTCGCCCTGCATGTGGGAGAGGAACAACTTCTGCATATAGTACATGATGCCCCCGGAGGACGAGTTTTGATGTGCGCTGCATAGACCGACCCATATTTTTCGAGCGTCCTTATTGAATTGTTGGATAGAGCAAATGTTGGCAGGATTGATGGTTTGGGCAAGAACGCTGCACACGGCGCCATTGTCATGGGAGAAAGTAGGGGATCTCTTGGGATGAGGAAAAGCGGGGTCAATGATGTAGCCCACCCCCGTTTTGTTGAAGTGCATGTCAAGGATCCAGCTCCACTTGAGGTAGTTGGAGTCTGGACCCGGCGGCTTAAGTTTGTCAATGGTGTTTGACAGTTTCAGAGCGGGGTGGCCAATCAGGCCGTGCGTAGAGGGTTTTTGTTCCTCAGAGGTAGGTGGTGTGACCTGTGATGGGATGGGAACGCATTTGTCTTTTGACAACAAGTGGGAGACATTTGGATCGGACATGATGAACGATCGGAGAGGGATGCATTTAGATTTAGAGGGTTGGGATGGGTTTAAGCTTTTTGGAAAGCGTACGGATCCTTAGGCAAAAGGCTCTTTGCAATTCTTGCAAGGCTAGATTGCACTGGGTCTCATAACCTGTTGAGTGCAACTGGGAGCCGGCAACGTGGTGTGTGGAAGGATCATGCATTGCAGATATCAGACACACAACATAGAGACTGAGAAAGAAAAGAAGAGAGATGAGAAGGAAACAAGAGAACGGGCAGGGCGTACCTGGGAGCCAGCAACGTGGTGTGTGGAAGGATGAGGAAAGGATCCTTCCGCACCTGCCGCTCCCAGATACACTCTGAGCCATGTGACATGTGGCTAAGATCTGACTAAAAGGTGAGAGGCAGAAAAAGAAGAAACAAAACAGAACAGAAAAAAAAAAGAAAAAAACATCCTGGGAACTATCCCAACAAAGACCTCTGCCAAGCTTGAAGAAGACCCCTCTGAGTGGATTTTAGCATTAGTGAGTAAAATTCCCCATAGTTCTTCTTTCTTTGTCATTTCTGGGTGTACTCCTTGTCAAAGGACCAGATAATTAGAGTTCCCCTGTTATTTCAGGATCTAATTCAACAAGGGTACTGTAAACACCTCTGTAACTCAGGACCCTCTTTGATAGAAAGCTTTTGCTTTTTGTTATATTTCTTTCTTTCTCCTTTTTATTCCATTTCACCATGAAACCCACGCATGAAACCACCTTTTTATATCTTTGCACCATGTGTAGCTAGAAAAACTTTGTTATTGGCATCATGTAGGCTGACAACTGGACTGTTAGTTATACCAACGTTGAAGCGCTGCGCTACGCTACAAAAAGCGGTCAAAGTAGCGCAGCGCAGCGGGATCCCGCTACGTCCTCAGACCAAATAGCAAAAGCGCAGCGGAGAGCCTCTGCGCTTTCGCTACGCGCAGCGATTTTTTTTTTCCTGCTTGAAGGAAAAAGCAAAAGTGCAGCGGCAAATTTGCCGCTTTTGCTACAAAAAAGCACAGCTGCAGCGCGGCCCGCTTTTCTGCGCTTTCCTGCGCTACGTAGCGGAAACCACTATTTTTATGGGGGGATTGATGCCTCCAAAGGCTGTTGCATGTCATGAAACAGCCTGCGGGGGGTGTGTAAAAGTTGCACGCCCCCAAAAGAGGGGCGTGTACTGGCCGCACACCTTTTTTTTGGTGTGCGGCCGGTCCAGCTGGCACCCTCATAAGGGTATGGGCAACCGGCACCGTTATAAGGATACCGGTGATTGGCACCCTTATAAGGGTACCCGTGAGTGGCACCCTTATAAGGGTACCGGCGACCGGCACCTTTAAAAGGGTGCCAACCTGTGCCGACTGGTCCCTATGAGGGTACCAACCGGTACTCTTATAAGGGTTACTGGTACATTTATGGGTAAATGGCACCCTTTTAAGGGTGTCCAGTACCCTTATAAGGTGAATGATGACCTTATAAGGGTAACCAGTACCCTTATAAGGATGATCAGTACCCTTATCAGGGGGACCGGTACCCTTAAGTAGGGTGGTGGCACTTTTACCGCTTTTGCAGCAAAAGCGCGCTTTTCCGCGCTACAATGTAGCAGAAACCTGTCAACTATCTGTACTCTATTCCACGAAAGTGGCGTGTACAGATAGGAATAATGAAGAAAAAGTGGATCTTTAAATATTATAAATATAATATTTAAAGACAATTCAAAAACAGCACAGGTACTTGTTATTCAGAATATGAATAAACAGGTTACTAACCTGCTGCCAAAACCTCTTATGATGCTTAAAATAAGCAATAAGAAGGGCCAACTAGATTTAAACACAGTTCTTCCAACCAAATAATACTTTAAAAGTGTTATTTTGGCTAGGGAGGAGTTTTTAAGTAGATTATAGATATGATAAAGAAATAAGGCCAGTCCTCTAATACTTACTAGAGAAGGTGGACGCCTTTGTATCTTATAATAATTTATCTATGTATTTTAAAAGCTGGGAGAAGGTGTTCCTCAAAATGAATGAGAAACACCTCCTTAAATACCTTTTTTCCTACTACAAGTGTACAAGTAGTGGGAATAGAGGTACCAGGCACTAAGTGGCATTTCCTTACGCCAGAAATGTCTCTTTGGGCGTGAGAAAACAAGTTATGACATCATATTTGTGAAAGATGATGCCATTTTAATTTATTATTGCCAAATTGGGCCATAAGTGTGAAATAAACATAGAATTTATTCTAAGTATTTCACTACAGACTTGAAATGGGGGTGTTTTGCACCAAGCTCACCAAGTTAAGAGGGAGCATTTCGTGGTAAAAGCCTCAAAACATTATCACAAGTATTTTAATCCTAGGGTATAAGGCAAATACAGAGAAAATGTGAATATAGAGAGTGATTTAACTCTAAAAAGAGTTTAGTGAATCACAAACTATCTTCCTCAGGTTTATTCAGCACATGAGGGCGCCTAAAAGTGGAGGTTTTCATAATGAAGCTGAAAAACTCTATAATTATTGTATAGCTTTATTGTTCTTTATAGAATATCAAGTATGTAATAGAACAGTAAAGTTATACTAGTAAATCTTGGAACTTCCAGGATTTTCCAATGAAAAACTATCAAAATAAAGACTTCTTAATCCATAAAACATACTTATGAAAATGGATTTTCCAAAGATTTGCCATAATTAAGTATGAGGTTATAAAAATAGACAGAAAAGGGTATCTTACAGTTATAACTATGGTAAGGCTTGAACCCAAGGTCTCTTGCTCCAGATTTTGGGTGAAACTGGTTCTTAACCATTAAACTAAAGACAAGTTGTACAATGAGTGTAAGAATACAAAATATAACGTTAACATTATTCAAACTTGCAGACCCAAGTATCACATCTTATTAGGTAATATCTTGGGGGCTGACACTCACCCACACTAAAAAAGAGAAAAAAGGCTAATGTCTTTTTTCTACTCTAAAGTTCCTGAGCAAGGTATCATTGCCTATTTCTTTAGCTTCTAGCCATTTGTCACTATCAGCTAGTTTGTTTTTGAATCTGACTAGATACTGTTTAACACTTTGGTTATTTCTCATGATTCTTCTTTCATTAAGAATCTTCTGAGGAATAAGATCTTTACTATCATTTACCATAGGAGGAGGAACAGATTTGGTTTTAGTGGAAACAACATTATCAGGTTCATCAGGTGTAATATATTTTTTAATTAAACTGATAGGGAAAGTTGGATGTTCCTTTGATATGGTTCAGTTAATATAACTTCCACTGCATTGGGACCATGGAAGGCTTTAACAATAAAAGGACCAATAAAAGAGTCTCTGAGTTTCTTAGGGCCATCCATGTTAGCAAAATTAACAGTAGAGATTAAAACTTGATCACCAACTTTAATATCAGCTTCTTTATGGGTTTTATCCCACCTACTTTTGTTATAATCAACAGCCTGTTTCAGACAATCTTGAGCATGTTTCTCAGCTTTATTCATCATCTCAAAGAAAGATTCAGAAGTAGGGTGGATGTGAACAGTTTTACTAAGTATTGCAGTGACAGGCATCATAGGAATCCAACCTCTTTCCAATTCAAAAGGGGTTTTACCTGTCACTGAATGCTTGCTGGAATTGTAAGCATATTCCAGGGCTGGCAATAAAGATATCCAATCATGGGTGAAACCATCTTGGTCTTTATAGCTAAGTCCAAAAGCACAGTATCTTCTGATCATATCTTCCAGAGTTTGGATCATTCTTTCAGCTAAACCATCTGTTTGTGGATGATAAGCTGTAGAAAAAGCTAGCTTGGTGCCCATGAGATTAAACAAGTTTTCCCAAAATTCAGAGGTAAATTTTGGATCTCTGTCACTAATGATGACTGAGGGGCAACCAACATCTGCTATGATATGATTCCAAAATAACAAAGCAATATCCATAGCATTATTTTCTTTGAAGCAAGGAATAAATCTTGCTCTTTTAGAAAACCTGTCAACTATAACTAGTACACAATTGTAATTTTCTTTGCCACCAGGAGGAAGACCAGTGACAAAATCCATATTGATAACTTCCCATCTGGACTTTGGCTCATTGATTTCTTGTAACATCCCATGTCTTTTCCCAGTAGCTTTATTAGCTTTTTGACACCTGTCACAAGAAGAACAATAATTAATAACATCCTTTCTCCAGTCTGACCACCATGCAACAGCTTTAACTCTTTCAAGAGTCCTATCAGCTGACATGTGCCCAGAGAACATGTTATCATGACATTCAAACAGGATATCATTAATGTGAGTCTTTTCAACTATGACAAGACCACATGCATTGTTGCTTTTGTAATAAAGAAGACCATCTAACAAAACAAATCTTCCTTCATCAAACTTCTTTTTCCAAGAAGTTTCCAGACCATTAAGAAGACCAAGGTCTTTGAAGTCAGATTTGAGGGCTTCCATTATGATATTAGTGTTTTTATTTTTAGAATAACTTGCAATTATGCTATCAAAAAACTCATCTTTCAAACTACTAACAGTAATACCCATAACAGGTAGGTCTCTTTCAAGGTTCTCTTCATCATAAGCTGGATTATCTGGAGTATTTGGTAAGGACCATCTACTCAGAGCATCAGCATTTTTATGAATAAGACCTTCTCTGTGAGTAATAGTCATACTACTCCTCCATTCTTGAATGGAGATTTGTCATCTCAACATATGTCTGTTAGGAGACTTTAAATTGATCAAGCTTTTCAGTGCAGTACAATCAGTAATTACTTCAAAGAAACAGCCATCTAAGTAATAATATAGTTTTTCCAAAGCCCATACTAAACAAAGACATTCAAGTTGAGAGGCACCATATCTTCTTTCAGAATCTTTCAATTGTCTAGAAATAAAGACAAAAGGTCCTTCAACTGGTAAGTCATCTTTGATTTGTACTTGATGAAGGGCTGCACCTAAACCTTCCATACTAGCATCCACATAAAGCTTGTATGGTTGGGTAGGGTCAGGATGAAATAACACAGGAGCTGTAGTGAGCATTTCCTTCAGGCTATTATAAGCATCAATCCTTTCCTTAGTCATTTCAAAAACTACACTAGGACTCACAAGTTTTGTTAGACAAGAAGATATGGCAGCATAATTCTTCAAATGTTGTCTATAATAACTCATAAAACCTAGAAAGCTTTGGAGCTCTTTAAAATTAGTAGGTACTGGTTTCAAAAGAACAGCAGCTACTCTGTTCTGATCTATTCCTAAGGTAAGACCAGAAACTACATGTCCCAGAGCTTTAAGTTCATTAAAACCAAAATGACACTTAGGTAAAGATATTTTCATGTTCATTTGAATAGCTCTTTTCAAGACAAGGTCTAATCTTGTGAGATGTTCATCCCAATCTTGAGAAAAGAGAATTATATCATCTATGTAGATGATCAACCATCCTTCCCTAAGTTCATTATAGAAGTCAATGTCCATCATCCTCTGGAAATGAGAAGGGGCATTCTTAATTCCAAAGGGAATTCTGAGGTACTCATAAATACCCAAGTAGCAGATAATTCTTAAGTATTTCCTACTATCTTTGCTCACAATATTTTGATGGAAGCCTTTAAGAACATCCATTGCAGAAATATATTTAGCTTTGGCTAAATTAGTCAGGGATTCACTAATTTTGGGCATGGGATATCTGTCAGGGACAGTTACACTGTTCAAAGCTCTAAAATCTCCACAAAGTCTAGATTTATTATTATGCCAGGCTATTATAACTGGAGTGGTGATATCAGCTTCTTCTCCAGGTGAAACTCTTCTAATCACTTTCAACTTAAGTAAAGCATCTATATGTTCTTTGATAGCTTCTCTGCTTCTAGGACTAGCAGGATAAGGTGATCTTCTTAAGATAGGAGGAAAAGGTTTCTGAATGGTTAGTTCAATGTTGACCTCATGGCCTTTAATAGCTCCAAAGTCTTCACCTGGGGAACTAAAGGCTGCTTTGTTCATAACAAGAGTATTATACAACTGTTCAGTTTGATCAGTTGTGAGCTTATTATAAACTTGAGCTTCCTCTTTGATTTGATTTCTGAATACTTGAATATTGCTGACAAAAGTTGTTTTTTCTCTTTCAAAGTGATATTTCATATTGTTTTTCCCAATAGTAACATAGCTAATGTCATCATTAATAAAATTGATTTTATAGGCATGAAGGTAATTGTTACCAATAATAAAATATTGGGCTTTAATATCTTCCATAACCATAAAAACCATATTCATTTTTATTGAACCAAGAGTGAGCTCATAACTAATTTTACCTATGTAATGTAACTTCTGGTTGCAACTTTTATAAGTCTTATTGTCAGGCTCAATTAGTTTTGACTTATATTCTTTGTCTATCTGGGACAAATATCTAGTTCCAACACAGGAAATGTAAGCTCCTGAATCAAGTAAAGTGTTAACTGTAATGTCATTCCATTTCATTTTCATAACACTACTTTTACCTCTACTTTCTTCAATGTGAAAGACATTGCCAACAACATTGTCTGAGTCATCTTCATCTAAAACAGATTCTTCTTCCATTTCTGGATCTTCTGATTCTCCAGTAGACTTATCCTCAGCTATAGTGTTCACAACTTTCTTTCTTCTGCAGTCTTTAGCTAGATGTCCTTTAAGTCCACAGTTATTACATTTAATATCAGAGTAATTCTTAGGTTTTTCAGTCAAAGCAGCAGAAGAAGAGACCAGAGGCTTATTCTGATATTTAGATCTTTTACCCAAATTAGTCTGATCAACTATTTCTTGAAGTACATTGATGAAAGTACTAATATCAGCATGAGTAGTATCTAAAGCACACTTAACTGCATAAGCAACTTCACCATCACACAAATCAAGAAGCTTGATGTTGATCTGTTCAGTATTCAGGTAAGGTTCAATGGACTTAATTCTTCTGTATTGCTTTGTGACCCAAGCAGAAACAGAAGAATTATTGGCATCAAATCTAGAATTATAAAAGGCTTTTTGCACTCTTCTCCTCCAAGTAGCATTGCCAAATTTATTTTCAATTTGATGCTTCCACCAATCCCAAGTTTGGAGGCCAAACTGGTTTTTGACACCTTTATACCATTCACTAGCAGAGCTTTTGAATAAAAGATTCAATCTGGAAATGATAATTCTATCATGTAAATCCATATCAGATTTCAAAGTGTCAATCCATTCTATAAACTCAGTATGGTCATACTCTCCTTCACCAGAGAAAGTAGGCCAATCAGAAGTTTTAGGAATAGCTGCCATCATTTGCTTTCTAACTTCTTTGTCAACTTCATTTAAGTCAAAAGCAGGGGTGTTATTAAATTTAAATTGATTGTTAACAGGAATCTTAGAATCTATATTGGGAACATTAGAAGTCTTTTGAAATGAAGAATTATCAATAGAAGGAGCATTAACAAAAGGATTTTTATGAGAATCAATAGGGTGTACCACAGGAGTATCATTATTATTGGAATCAATTCTTTTGTTAATACATGGACAAGAGACAGAGGTAAAGTGATCAAGTTTATTTTTCAAAACATCTTGATTAGCTTTAATGTCTTTAAGATCATTAACAAGAGAATTTAATTTTCCTTCAATGCTCTTGACTTCTTTACCTTTGTCTTTAATATTCTCCAATTCAGATTCAAGCTTATTCGTCACATTTTGAAGGTGATCACTCAAAGGTTCTATGTGTTGAATAAAATGACTTTGAATTTCTGATGCTATATCACCACACATATCTATGACATTATTCTGATTGGAAACAACACGACTAATTAATTCAGATTGAGAGGAAATTTTTTCTTCAGTTTTTATAGTATTCTTATCAATAACAGACTCTATTTCATTAAACATATCAGAGAGAGTAGATAACAGAAATTGTCTAGTAACTAAAATGGTTAACTGATCAGAGGAATTATTTAATTTGGAGGAGGCGACTGCGCTGGGGCGTTTTGGGTCGCCTGAAACACACGTTGGTTGTGGCGAGACTGGTCTTTGTACTGGTAAGTGCCCTGGAGTTGTCTCGCCATGCGGAACATCTCTCCGTAGATTGAGTTGTGATACGCGCGTCGGTTCAAGCGGCGTTGAGTGTTGGGTCTGGCCGCGCCCGACCAGTTCTGGTGGGAGGATTCTAGCGGCTGGAACGGCACTTGCTCCAGGCTTGGAGCTGGTTTTGGGTTCGGGTTCAAAATCTCGACGATCGATGGAGCCGGCGTGAGATCCGGCTGACTGGTAGAGGCTTCTTGCGCCTGGGTCTGACGCTGGGCCCTCCTTATGGCGACGGGATCCCAACCCTCGGTCAGAAGTAAGGTCTTGCGCTGAACTAACTTCTTCACTAGGCTCTTGTGCGTGGCCAAGGCTTGAGTGAAGAAGAGATCCTTCATCTCCTGGTCCTCCAACGAGGTGTCCTGGTAGCCGCAAAAGTTGGCTTGGTGCTGCTCGAGGATTAACCTTAGCGGTCCGGACAAGCTTTCGTGTACTAGGAGCGAGAGGAGGGATTTCAGCAAACTTGCCAGCTAAGCGGTTACTAACTCGCGATGAAAAAGGGACAAACTCTTGTTTTTTTCCGCGATTTGTTCTGGTGTTTCTTTTATTGGCCATTGTAAAAAAAAATTGAAGTAACAAGTGAGCAAAAAGATCAGAATAAAACAAACAAAAAGACACTAACGGGTGGAGACACGAGTCCACACAGAACTGTTAATCAACGGATTACGCTCCGTTATAGCAGGTTCAGGTACTTCTTGGTTGGCGAGAGGTTCAGCGTCGGGGATAGGAGTATCCTCGGCGTTGGTGACTCTGTCTTGGACAGTGGAGGAGCGAGCTCGACAGTTGGAAGAAGTACGACCACGCGGGACAAACGTCTCGGACACTAATGACAACTCAAATTTTCTCGTGTTAACGAGATCTAAGCAAAGAGAATGATCAAAAAATTACTAACTTTTGACAGATGGATCGGAAGTTATGGATTTTTGAAGTGGGGGCTTGAAAATTTGAAAAAATCGAATTTGCAGGAGTAGGAAATCTGTTTTGGGCTATAACAAACCCAATTTTACGAAATAAAAAGAACCAAAGTTATCAGATTCTGCGCCTTAATCAGGAGAATAAGGATAGAAGATAATATGAAAAGGTTTTGGCGGGAAAAAATGAGTAAAATCTGGATTTTACTATTTTTCACAACACAAAGCAGAAAAAGGTCTTTAAATTCTGAGAAAAAATTTAAGGCCACTGTTGGGACACCAAATGTCAACTATCTGTACTCTATTCCACGAAAGTGGCGTGTACAGATAGGAATAATGAAGAAAAAGTGGATCCTTAAATATTATAAATATACTATTTAAAGACAATTCAAAAACAGCACAGGTACTTGTTATTCAGAATATGAATAAACAGGTTACTACCCTGCTGCCAAAACCTCTTATGATGCTTAAAATAAGCAATAAGAAGGGCCAACTAGATTTAAACACAGTTCTTCCAACCAAATAATACTTTAAAAGTGTTATTTTGGCTAGGGAGGAGTTTTTAAGTAGATTATAGATATGATAAAGAAATAAGGCCAGTCCTCTAATACTTACTAGAGAAGGTGGACGCCTTTGTATCTTATAATAATTTATCTATGTATGTTAAAAGCTGGGAGAAGGTGTTCCTCAAAATGAATGAGAAACACCTCCTTAAATACCTTTTTTCCTACTACAAGTGTACAAGTAGTGGGAATAGAGGTACCAGGCACTAAGTGGCATTTCCTTACGCCAGAGATGTCTCTTTGGGCGTGAGAAAACAAGTTATGACATCATATTTGTGAAAGATGATGCCATTTTAATTTATTATTGCCAAATTGGGCCATAAGTGTGAAATAAACATAGAATTTATTCTAAGTATTTCACTACAGACTTGAAATGGGGGTGTTTTGCACCAAGCTCACCAAGTTAAGAGGGAGCATTTTGTGGTCAAAGCCTCAAAACATTATCACAAGTATTTTAATCCTAGGGTATAAGGCAAATACAGAGAAAATGTGAATATAGAGAGTGATTTAACTCTAAAAAGAGTTTAGTGAATCACAAACTATCTTCCTCAGGTTTATTCAGAACATGAGGGCGCCTAAAAGTGGAGGTTTCCATAATGAAGCTGAAAAACTCTATAATTATTGTATAGCTTTATTGTTCTTTATAGAATATCAAGTATGTAATAGAACAGTAAAGTTATACTAGTAAATCTTGGAACTTCCAGGATTTTCCAATGAAAAACTATCAAAATAAAGACTTCTTAATCCATAAAACATATTTATGAAAATGGATTTTCCAAAGATTTGCCATAATTAAATATGAGGTTATAAAAATAGACAGAAAAGGGTATCTTACATTTATAACTATGGTAAGGCTTGAACCCAAGGTCTCTTGCTCCAGATTTTGGGTGAGACTGGTTCTTAACCATTAGACAAAAAACAAGTTGTACAATGAGTGTAAGAATACAAAATATAAGTTTAACATTATTCAAACTTGCAGACCCAAGTATCACATCTTATTAGGTAATATCTTGGGGGCTGACAAAACCCGCTAAATTGATGCTACAGAAGCGCCGCTACATCAGTTGGAAAAATTACACTTTGGCCAAGAAGCAGTAGCGGTAGCGGCATCACCGCTACTAATAAGCGCAGCGCAGCGGAGCTAAATCCTGCTGCGCTAACCGCTACGCTGCACTACTTCCCAGCGCAGCGTTTCAACGTTGGTTATACTTCATAAATTCCTCATTTATCAGTATCTCTATCATCCTTAAAAAGTAGTAGCTGCAAGACTCTGTGAAACCCCTCTCCGCTCAGTCTCACAAAAGATCATTACATAAGCATTCCACTACTTATTCTGCACCTCTCCGCCCCTTCCTAGCTTGGTAGAGAATTAACCACTCCTTCTACCGTGCTAGGCAAGTCACTTTCCACATTTCTTATCCTCTCAGTTCCTTGTTGTTTCCTTTCTCATTTTTTTTGCTTCTTCCTTTTCTCCAAACCTTTGTATGTATAGAAAGAACTAAACGCTCCTTCTACCATGCTAGCAATCCACTACCTCTGTCTTGTCTAGTAGCCCTGTGCTTTGAAAAAACTAGTGAAGAGCCTAACTGGCTCTTACAGACTCTCACCTCTGGCAAGAGCCAATCAGCTCAAGTGCTTGCCTCCTACTTCCTTCTTACCTGTTTGTAACACTCTGTGTTACTAGAGTGGCAATTTACATTGTAGCAAAATCTCCTGTTATTAATTTTGTATATCAAATTTGCTATGTAATTATAAAGGAGTGAGGGTTTGACCTCATATTAAGAGGGTGAATTGAGAGTAACTTTATCCTTTAATAACCTATCAGCACAGTGCTAGTATCTCTATTTATATTCATAAACAGAGTGTTTCATTCACAAAGCTGACAGTTAACCAGGGCTTGCATTTGGCAAAGGTTGCTCCTGACTTGGGAAAAGCAAACCTTAATTGACGCATCATATTGGCAGAAGGCCATTGTGAAAGATAAGAGGCTGGAAAGAGCGGGAGGAGAAAAGATAGTGATTATTTTTCAACTGGTTGGGCAGGAAGGAGGTGGAATGGGGGAAAAGAAAGAAGAGGGGGGATGACCTGGTGCTGTTGGGTGGGTGGATGCCTTAAAAGTCTTGACAGGCAAGTTTTGAATACCATGACATTTTACACTGAAGTTAATGAGGAACATTCAAAAGAGATACACAACTGTCTGGCAGCATAAACTCCTCCCCCAGACTTAACCCTTGCATACTGAAGTGGAAATGCTGGCATGGATTGCCTAAGCTTTTCTGGAAACACAATATATGGGATTTTGAATCACAATCTAAGTGGAGACAGAATTACCTAGAGGTCAAGGTTTTTAATTCTTATAGAAAGACATAATCACATGTAAATTGAGATTAAATTGTAATTGTAGAGTTAAATTGAACTAAGCTGAATGGATAGTTGGTTAAATAAATTTAAGGTGGATTGAATACCTTTTAAAAGGCCAGGATCAGGACTATCAGATAACTGGACATGGGCAAAATCAATAACCTTAACAACAGCAAAATCTTGAACAAATCCATTCTGATCATCTTCAGATAAGCATAGAGCAGAATTAAGTGTACAGAGATCAGCTTCAAAGACAATCAATAAACTAGAACCATAAATTCTCCACTGGAATGATGAGAGGTAGGCATAAATTTTTTGAATCTTGGGAACTATTGATAGGTCTATGATCTTCTTGAGCAGTTGGGATGGCAAACCTCCAGACAAGTAAAACAGTTCTCCATTTGATGTTCCCTGAACTAGGTTTGAGTCTGAGATTGGAAAGAATGTGTTGAAGTTGATCTGTAAGTCTGATCCATTGGGTTTGATAGATTTTCCAAAAGATTTAGGAATAATATAATGTTCTCCCTTGGTGTTATCCCAAATCTTCATTCAATGATTGCAAGCATTAGTAATTAGTTTTAATCCATTTTTTAATTCATCAATCCTCTTACCTGAGCACCTGTTAAGCGAATGCCAAATTGGGCTGATGTAGTCTCAAGTGCAGCCTTTTCCATCCTTTCCTTCTTTTCTGGGGGGGCCTGATCATCATATAACTGTTGACCTAATTTGATATCAATCACATTGGGATGCTTGAATAATTTTTCTTGATCTATGGGCTGGTTTGAAGTTGGTCTTTTGAAGGTCAAATTCTCCAAGATGATAGAGACTTGGTTTTCCTGATCAATAATTGGACTTAGGGTTAGCAGTTATCCTTTGTGACAACAATACTTTCATCAGTAGTAAAAAAGGATCATCCAAACCAACCTTATTAAAATTCAATGAACCAAAAAACTGAGGTCTCCATTCAGACCATACCTTTTTATCAGAAGGTGTGAATGGATGCTCCAGTTGATTGACTAGGGAACAATAGAACTCCAGCTCTTTCTGGCTGGTCTTCTTGATTATCTTTTCTGGTTGGTTTGAGTCAACTGACAGTTGATCCTGGTGTCCACCTGCCTGGGGAATACCTGTAATGGTTGACATGTTGTATCCTAAATCAATGATTGATAAGTTGATAAGAAAATGTAAATGTTTGAGTTTTTCTAGTAATGTATAGCTTAACACAGTAAAGCAGAAAAAAAAATTAGAATAGAAAAAGGTCAAAAATGATCCAAGCCTCCTAAAAATACTATCTTTTTTGTTTTGATGCTAGGATCATTATAATGGCGTAAAGATAGAAAAGTAGACCTGGGTATGTGCTGCAGGTCCCAGTACCCTCTATGGTTTTGACCCAAACTTGGTACCCATAACATTACCTGGGACATGCTCAACCAGTATCCGTGTTTTATTGGCATTTACAGAAAGTACCTGCAAGTATTGAACTGCTTGCCAAGCAGGCCATGCCCTTGGCAAAAAATTCATCACTGGCAAGCAGGTCCTTGCAGGTAATGACTTGCTTGGCAAGTAGGTACTGATCTTTTTGTCAAGTAGGAAGTAGGTCTTGACATAATTCCCAAGTAAAGACTGAACTGCTTGGCACATGGGTATTGATTTACTTTCCAAGTGTGAAATTAACTGCTTCCAAGAAGGTCTTGACCTATTTGCTGAGTAGGAAATGATCTGCTGCCAAGCAGGTTTTGACCACTGTACTAAGGACACTTTTATATGAATGGCTGAAAGTGGGAAAATAGATTCCACTGTTGTTAAATGAAGTCAAAATAGCAATTGGGTACCTGCCAGAGACCCACAGGATGTTGGCAAATGTGGTGGTGGGTGTCTGTTTTCTGAGTGGAACAGGTGGGGCACCTGGGTAGCTGCACCCACCATTCCCATCCAAAACACTTGACCACATTGGGGGAGAGGTCTTTGGATAGGGATGGATGGGATATCTGAGCCAGAATTCCATCCAAATCCTCATTGGAACCAAAATTCAACCACCCACAATGTCAACCACAGAGGATATATCAACACACCTGATATCCCCAAAGTAGCTTAAATCACTTGAGAATAATCATACATACACATTTCTTTATCATTCTACAATGTACATACACTATTAACATTACACAAGCCACAGATGAGGATTATCCCTCAATATTATATTATAGTATTGTAGAGAAGATTCTCAGCTACCTGTTGCATATACATTTCTCCCAAAACTGTAGTTATAATAACAAGAATTAACATTATGGTGTTCCTTTCACAAAAGGCCCAAATTTCAAATGAGGCATTTCTTCTGGCCTGTGCATGGAAAAAAGAACATCCATGAAAAAAAGTCCTCATGAAAAAAAGAACATGAAAAAAGAACATGAAAAAAGACTTGTGTGGAAAAAAAACTTAGATGAAAAAAAAGTGAGACTGAAAAAAAACTAGTGCAAGTGAAAAAAAAGAGCATGCAGAAAAGAACCTGACTAGAAAAAAAAGAGCACTTTGAAAAAAAAGAAAAACCAAATGAAAAAACAACCCTCATATGTCATGGGGTGTCACTAGTGTTACATGTGTAATTGGTGTAGTACAATGAAATAAACCCAGGTGTAGGAACTAAAACTGGACATAACTCATGATCTGCTGATAAAGATGCAATTCTGAGAGTTGATTCAGGACCCCGGAGAGCGCCTACTAAACCTCCTTGTGTAAATCTGGGGAAAATGGAGTTTGAAATACGTGAGAGAATTGATTTTGTGTGTCACCAAGGCTTCATTACTACCCAGTACACAAGGACCTTGAAATACTTTTTTATCTCCTTGGGCTTTTAGATACGTCTCAGACAAGGAACATTCTCCTGCATGCCTCTCTCAATTATTGTCAGACCAGTTTCATAAGTACAATAGAATCAACAGGCATCAACCACCAGCTAGGCTCACACAGAGTTGTATAATTTTCCCTATTTTTCACTGTTTTCAGAATTTTACATATTAAATCTGCTACGGTGACACAAGGAGCTATAATCCAAGTTCAATAAACCCACAGATTCAGGAAAACTGAATACAAGGTTTACCCTACTTATTGAACTGCGCGAGTGCAGCTCAATTTGGTATCCTGCCGTGTTTTGCACACCAGACGCATCCCTCAGGAACCTGTCCATGCGCATCAGCAACAAATGGGGCAGGCTCCTTGCATTGGATGCATCCCTCATGGGGGGCCTTATATAGCCGTCTTCTGCCCTGATCTCTAAGGGCTTTGCTAGCCATTCCAAAAATCACCATGTCTTGTTCTAATACACCGTCATTGTCCCTGTTTGTTCTCTGTTATTGCAACAAAGCCACTGAAGAAACCTCAGTTTGTCTTGTTGTTAAGGGTCTACCCTTCTGTTCCACCCATGAGTTATTGATATTTCAGAATCGGCGCCACCAACGGACCATCTTACCTCATCATAATCATCATCATCACGTCCAAAACAACCGCGGAAGATGGAGACCAATGGGCCACCACCACCACCAGCACCTTCCTCCCCCCTCCTTGCGCCCCCTGCCCCGCTTCCCTCTACTGCACCGTCTCTGTCAGCCTTAGAGACAAAAAATGTTGCCCAAAAGGCTTCAACAATGTTCTCTTCTTATTCCTCTCTTCAATACGAGTATTTCCATACTATAATATCCATACTTTGTTGTGTATAAGTGTGAAATAATATAAGAGTGAAGTAATTAACCAGGAAGTTCACATAACATCTAATCATTTTCTAAGTTCAACCTCATATTGCATATTCACTTTGATAAACATGGTTCATCACTTTCAAAGTTGGGCAGATGAAAATTTTCATCATCACTTACCAACCAGAACTTAGAAGAAACAGACCCATTGGACAACACTCCTCACTCATCAGAACTCCAGGTCCCATCATTTCCCCTCATCATTGTGTCGTGGTCATTTGGTGTCACCTGTCTGACTAGCAAGCAGCTTTGCCAATCCCTCTTTTCTTCAAAGTTCATCTTGGAGCTTTGATCATCACCCCTTTCCTTCTTTCCTTCCTTTCCTTCTTCTTCTAGAGGCACATTAATCCAATCATCATTAAAGAATCATTCTCATTATCATTCTAGTCCAGTGGAGCTACTCATCCACTCAGGTTTCCTTATAAGTAACCTTGGCCTTAAGCCTAAAAAATAAGGCAGTCTCTGAATGTACCTTCTCCTGCTTCTCAGGTTGAAGAGACTGTGGCTCTGCCCGGTTCTGCATTTCTCCCTACTAAAGGTTGAGCCCACATACTTATCCTAAAAGGATACATATATTAGTTTTCTTTCTATTCCTCCTCCTCTCCTTTGTCTCTTTATTTCTTCTGAAATAAGCCTTGTTGTTCCCCAATCTTGTGTCCTGTTGTCACTTAAGAGACCCAGGATCACAATTGGGGGCCTCATTGGGAAATATATCACTAATAAAGACCTCTCCTCTCATCATATTACTTCTGAAAAGAATCATAATCATTAAATCAAGCTAACAAAAAACATTTTTTTCATAAGGCCTCCCTACTTCCTTTTCTTATCAAAAACAGCTAGAAGTGCTGCCAAAATTTTCTACACCTTCTTCCTTTTGAAGAATCACTTCTAGAACCTCTGAAATTTTTTCTGAGAATAGTATCCCTCTTTCCTCTCCTTGGAAATCCTACTTCTCTCTAGAAGTGCTGCCAAAATTTTCTACACCTTCCTCCTTTTGAAGAGTTACTTCTAGAACCTCTGCCAAAATATTTTTTAGGCATAGTATCACCTCATAACTTCTCTTCTTCATTAAAAACAGCTAGAAGTGCTGCCAAAAAATTTTATCCCCCTTTATTTTGAAGGATTCGTTCTAGAAAACCTGCCAAACATTTTTCTTGGCTTTAGATCCAGCACTAATCTGCTTAAATCCTTTGAATTCTATCTGCTCCTACTTGCGCCATGCCCTCCCACTTATAAAGGAATGGCAAGGATCTATTGTTTGAACAACGCCGCGCCGCCAAAAAGAGAAGCTGCAAGAGACGCTGGGAGAATCTGGCATCAACAGCAACTTGCCGACCTCGCAAGTCGCTCCAGCGCTCCAGAGCTACCCCTCCCATCTGCCTTTCATAGCTACCACGAGCTCCCAAATGCCAATGGCCCCGCCAGCTCCATCAGACAGAGCAGCTCCAACAATGGTCTTAGCGCTCCAGGCTCCGCCATAGACCACACCAGCGTCCTTGGCGACCAACCAGCTGCAGGGTATACCCTTAGCCCAGCTGCACTTGAGAAAATACGCCGCTCCGGAGATCAACAACAAGTTGCAGGAGCCACTAGCTCCATCAACCTCAGCAGAGCCATCGAGCTCAGACCCACCTCTGATCTCTGTGCCACAGGGCTCTCAGACCCAGCCAGCCATAGAAGTGCCGCCGGTGGTTACCCGCCTGTTGGCTACTCCCTCAGCTCAGATGCCCTTGAACGACTATGTCGCGCCCGAGAGCCACAGAGTGATGCTCAGAAGCTTGGACGAGATGGACCGCTCAACTTGCAACCAAGTGGCTCTCCAAGACCTAGAGAGATCCATGGCCACAGTCATACCAGCTCAGGAAGAGTTCATGACTATCTTAAGCATCCTTCAGGGCCAGTGGTTCCTGTTTATCAACGCTCAGCGGAGAGGCAACATGCGTCTCATGAGAACAGCCCTTCTCCAAGCGGTCTCTACCCAGCGAACCCTAGCAAGCATGTACGGGACCCATTGTATGATGCAGGTGTTAGATGGATGGATAGCCAGAGAAGAACTAGCCCGACTAGAGCAATCCACACATCTTCAGACCAGGCGCCGCCAGACCCAAGTGCGTCCTGCGCAAGCACAGCTACACCAACAAGCACCTGTGCAGCAGCAGCAGCCCTCACAAGAGCCAATGACTATAATTGGTTTGAACTCTGAGAACAGTTCTGTTGAATTTCAGTCGTGAAAGGCAACTCTCCGCGCCTCGTACCTAGCTCCAGCTGTGAAAGGCAACGCTCCGCAGCCCCCGCGCAAGCATGAGACTCGCACTGCCCATTTCCCTATAACCGGTTAGGTCTCCCACGACTGTCCTCAAAGCTCGGTTGTTCTCTCGCCTGTCAAACCTCAGCAGCTCCTACTCGCTCGACTCAACACTCAACTCTCGGATCCCGCTCCTCAAGGACGACCACATCCGACTAGCTGCTCTCAGGCGACTCAAGACATATACTCTGTAAAGTCTCAGCTGGCTAGTCTTGGAGCCCAAAAAACTCTCATACTCATCGGTCCTTCTTTCCTCCATTTTTTCTCTCTGTTTAGATTTGTATAGGGATCGCTTCTTCTGCTTAGGCTCTTCTCATACCCGCTTGTGCTCTTCTTGCCTGTTCGTCTCTTCTCCTTCCTTTTTTCTTTTCCTTCTTTCACTCCTTCCTTCTTGTGGTTAATGTCTTTTTCGCTGACTTTCCTTTTTCTTCTTTTTTTTCTTTGCTCTCAGACTCTGCTCGCTCTTCTCGCTCACACGTCTCCAGCCTCATATCTAATATCTCAAGTCCTCAATCTCCACACTCTCCCATCTGATTAGTGGTATGCCTCTAAAGCTATCTCATCACTTTCCTCCATTCCACACCAATCCCGTCGGATATTTTTATTTCTTTGTTGCTCTTCTAAATCTCATCTTCTTTCTTTGTACTGACTCTTTTATCTTGTCAGTCTGGTTTTGGTTATTCAGAAATTAATCTTTAAATTCAATACGATTAACAGTCGAATCACACCAACCTAAAAGTCAAACCCCTGACTCCCAAACCAGACTCTAACACTCGTCGCGATGGATGGTATTAACCCTACCATATTAAAGACGACTATTGAGGCCATACCAGTCCTTACTGAGGACAACTACTCAACCTGGAGAACTCGCATTACCGCTCTTTTCAAGCTCGGCGGTCTCAAAGATCAGATCCTCGAAGGTCAGCCCGCCCTCGAAGAGAACGACAACACCATTCTCTGTGCCATTATCCTAGCTAAACTCTCGACCACCACTCACAACAATGTGGTCAACTCGGCAAATGAGGATGATGCGGCTGAGCTCTGGAAGAGCATCCAGAAGAGATTTGTGTCTACCGAACCTTCTAACAGAGCTAGAGTCTACAATGCGTTCGCGAACATCACTTACGACTCCAGCAACATCGAGAAGTTTGTCACCGAAGTCAGAAGTTCACTTGTCAAGATGGAAGATGTCGGAGTTGTAATTCCCGACGACATTCTCACCTACGACCTGCTTCGCCGTCTACCTAGCAATCTTGATAACATCAAGCAGAAGATAACCCACTCCACAAATGGAGAAGACATCAAGCCCGAGTCTCTCATTGACCATCTAGAGATTCACATCAACGAGCTCAAGGTCTCAACCGCCAACAAGAGTCACTCGGTTGGATCTACCATGTTCACCAAGGAGGATCCCCGCTGCAAGACTGGAATGCACAATCCGTTCTCTAACTCGCACACGAAGGAAAACTGCTGGATGCTACATCCGGAGAAACGGACCGCCTTCTACGAGAAGAACAATGGTTCCAACGTTAGCTCTTTTTCCACTTTCATCTCAAATCACCCCAACACCTTCATTCTAGACTCCGGCTTGACTTCCCACATGGTGTCTGATAGAAAACTCTTCTCCGCTCTAGACGAAACCGAAAAAGGACTAATCAACACTAGCTGCGGCGAAAACACTCTCAAAATCGAAGGCAAGGGTACTATCCGCCTAAGATATAAAGATAGACTTGTTGTTTTCCACAACGTTCTTCTAGTGCCTAAGATCACTGTGAATCTGCTGTCGCTCCGTCATTTACTCCTTGAACAATGCAATGTGATCTTCAATGTCAACCACTTCTCTGTGCTTAAGAATGACTCTGTCTACCTTGAAGGGAACTATCACCACAATATTCCCGTGATCAACCTAGAGCCCGATGTTCATGTATCTCACCTTAGTTCTGCCGAGCTGCTGCACAAGGCCCTCGGCCATGTAAGCTATAGGAGAATCAGAAATAAGATCGGAATTCCCATCAAAGCCCCTGAAGCCTGCAAGAGCTGTGCCGTTGTAAAAATCACCAAGGCTACCTTCAAGCATAGGTCGTCCACGGCTTCAAAACCCTTTGAAGAAATCCATCTGGACCTGATTGGTCCCATCTCTCCTATGTCTCACAAGAAACACAAGTACATTCTGACGATTGTGGACTGCTGCACTCGATTCTGCGCTGCAATCCCTGTTTGCGCTAAGTCTGATGTCCTTGCTTCTCTTGCTTTTGCCCTAGACGTTGAGGCAAAGAGATTTGGGTACTATCCTTCCGTCATCCACTCTGATCAAGGGACTGAGTTTATCAATGCCGAGTTTGAAATGTACTGCAACAAAAACACCATACGCCAACGCTTCTCCGACGCTTATACTCCTCAGCAAAACGGCTTGGCTGAGCGATTCAATCGTACAATTCTTGAGTCCTTGAAGACCATCATCCTGGATTCTGGCCTGCGTCAAAATCTATGGAACGAAATCCTAAGCGCTGCTATCCTAACCCTCAACCAGGTTCCAACCCATCGAAGCAAAAAGTCGCCGTATGAGCTTTTTAAAGGCCAAAACATCCCTCTTGGCTTCTTCAAGCCCATTGGGAATCCAGTTGCTGTTCTCTTGGCCCACAAGAAGAAGGCCAAGCTTGAACCCCGCGGAGAATTGGGCCGTCTCATCGGATTCAATCCCGAGATCAAATCTTATCGTATTCTCACTGACGACAGGCTGATCATCAACTCCAAAAGCGTTGATTTTCTGGACTTCCCCACTCTGCTGCCTAATCCTCCCGCAGACTTTGACGAACTTGTCATCGAAGAACTGTCCGAGAAGACCACAACAAAACCACCTGCCGAGGCTCCTGAAGAGGAGCCGTGCACTGTAGTCAAGGAAGAGGAAGAGGACCAGCTGGACGACGATGACCAACCCCCGGCAACAGAATCTGAAGAATCCTCAGATGACGATGATGCTATGGTGGCGGACTCCCTGACTCCCACTCCTGAAGCTCCCACTGGCCGAATTCTCAGGGATAGGACCCTTCAGGTCCGGCCTGTTAAATACTCGCACCTTACTATCGACCCTACCTCCTTCAAGAAGGCTGTGTCCTGTGACAAGGCTGAAGACTGGAAAAAGTCCATCGACGCCGAACTCGAAAACATCGAGGCACATCAAGTCTGGACCAAACATTTTGAAAAACCCAAGAAGATCCTTTTCTCCACCTGGGTCTTCAAGACGAAACCCGCTACCGACTCCTCGCCCGAAAAACGGAAGGCTCGCCTCTGTATCCAAGGCTTCTTGCAGACTTTTGGCGAAGACTTCTTCGAAACATTTGCTCCCACGGGCAAATTTCCCTTGCTTCTGACTCTTCTTGTACTTGCCATCGACCTCAAGCTCCCAATCAAACAATTTGACGTGAAGAGCGCTTTCCTCTTTGCACCGCTAGAGGAAGAAATATATATCAAGACTCCGGAGGGGTCCTCCAGAAAGTCTCCCTATCTCAAGCTTGAGAAATCCCTGTATGGCCTCAAGCAAGCACCAAAAAATTGGTACGATACCCTGACCTCTTGGTTTGGCGACATAGGCTATGATCCTTCCGTGTCCGACGCCTGCTTGTTCATCCACAAGGACAAGAACTCCTTCATCTTCTTTCATGTGGATGATCTGATTGTGGTTGGGAGGACCGAGCGTTTCGAAAAGCAATTCCTGTCCAGATTCCCTAACTCAACTGCCCATCTGCCTGACACCCTGCTGGGAATGAAGCTTCGCGTAACACCTGCCATGATTGAACTCTCTCAACCGGCCCTGATCGAAAAAGGACTAGAATTACTTGGCTTATCAGACTGCCGTCCCATGAAGACTCCCCTGACACCTGCTATCCAGTTGCACACCGCTTCAGAAGAAGATCATCAGGCCTTTCTGGCTCTCAATGTAAACTACCAATCATATACCGGCATGCTCAACTATCTGGCTTGCAGAACACGTCCCGATCTTGCCGCGGCTGTCTCCATTCTCTCTTGCTTCAATCAGCGACCAGGTCTCTCTCACTGGCGCAAGGTTCTTCACTGCTGGAGGTACCTGAAGGGGACTTATAACGTCGGCCTAGTGCTCAAACCTAAAAGAGATAACTTGATTGATCATCTAAACTACTTCACAGATGCGACCTGGGCCGAGGATCAAGAAACCCGAATTTCTCAAAGCGGGTCTCTTGTTTTTTGGAAGTCCTGCCCGATTCTCTGGAACAGCAAACGCCAGCGCAACATTACCTTGTCCTCCACTGAGTCTGAAATGAACGCTCTGTCAGACGGCGAACAGGAAAACCAGTGGCTGCAATTTCTAGTCGAAGAACTTTCAAATAAGAAACTCGCCCCAACTCTCTTCAACATTGACAACAAGGGTTTACTCAAAAAATTGAAACATTTTGGCTCTAACTCCAAGACCAAACATCTAGACATAAAAATTAAGAATCTCAGAGACAAGTATCAGAAGAAAGAAATCGATGTAAAGCTAGTCTCCTCGGACGACATGCTGGCCGACTCGCTAACCAAGGCGGCTCCTCTCAGCTCAGTAAAGAAACTGCAAGATAAATGCCTTTCAGCTCTCCCGTCATCAACCAAGGAGGGCTGTTGAATTTCAGTCGTGAAAGGCAACTCTCCGCGCCTCGTACCTAGCTCCAGCTGTGAAAGGCAACGCTCCGCAGCCCCCGCGCGAGCATGAGACTCGCACTGCCCATTTCCCTATAACCGGTTAGGTCTCCCACGACTGTCCTCAAAGCTCGGTTGTTCTCTTGCCTGTCAAACCTCAGCAGCTCCTACTCGCTCGACTCAACACTCAACTCTTGGATCCCGCTCCTCAAGGACGACCACATCCGACTAGCTGCTCTCAGGCGACTCAAGACATATACTCTGTAAAGTCTCAGCTGGCTAGTCTTGGAGCCCGAAAAACTCTCATACTCATCGGTCCTTCTTTCCTCCATTTTTTCTCTCTGTTTAGATTTGTATAGGGATCGCTTCTTCTGCTTAGGCTCTTCTCATACCCGCTTGTGCTCTTCTTGCCTGTTCGTCTCTTCTCCTTCCTTTTTTCTTTTCCTTCTTTCACTCCTTCCTTCTTGTGGTTAATGTCTTTTTTGCTGACTTTCCTTTTTCTTCTTTTTTTTCTTTGCTCTCAGACTCTGCTCGCTCTTCTCGCTCACACGTCTCCAGCCTCATATCTAATATCTCAAGTCCTCAATCTCCACACTCTCCCATCTGATTAGTGGTATGCCTCTAAAGCTATCTCATCACTTTCCTCCATTCCACACCAATCCCGTCGGATATTTTTATTTCTTTGTTGCTCTTCTAAATCTCATCTTCTTTCTTTGTACTGACTCTTTTATCTTGTCAGTCTGGTTTTGGTTATTCAGAAATTAATCTTTAAATTCAATAAGTTCTGAGCTGAGTGACATGAAGAACTCCATGAGGAATTTGGAAGCTGAAACTTTTTCTAACATGTCTGCTATGAGAGATCAATTAGCTGAATCAGCTGTTAAAGAATAGGCAAGGTCTGATCAGAATAAAAGAAGACTGAGTGATTTTCATTCATCCATGGATGCAATGAATCACAAATTAGACTTCCTTGTTAACAGCCTGCACAAAGTTGATCCTCCTCAAGTGGTTTATAACAACCCTTTCATGCATGATTGGCACCCTCATACCCACTCTCAAAGAGCAATTAATCCTACTGCAAAAGATCCTTTGCAACAAAGTGCACCACTTCCTGGAAACGGAGCTCCACCTCCTCCACCGCCCCCTCCCTACAGTTCACATCCTGAGAGAAATGATTCACCTGAACCAAGGAAAAAACCTGATGTTAAAGACCAGAGAAATGATAAGCCTCAATGGGAGAAAGATTTCCCTTTCATCAACCATGAAAGCGTAGACCCAGAGATGCGAAAAGAATTATGGAAGTCTATTCCTAAGACTAGTGATTGGGAGAAATTCTCAGGAGAACTCCCATACAATCATGAACTTTGGTTAAAGAACATTGATGTCTTTGTTGAAGATTATTGCATGCTAGACCACATGGTTATCAGCAGATTGACTGCTCTTTTTACAGACACTGCTAAGAATTGGTACATTGGCATAAGAGACAGTCACAGTAAGAAATCTTGGGCATGGTGGAAACATACCATCAGAAACAAGTTTGGTACTCATAATTGGAAATGGAAAATGCAACAGGAATTTGAAAATGACTACTTTACTGTGGATAATAAGAAAGTACATAAGTGGTTCAATAATCAAAGAGAAAGGCTGAGAGCATTCCAACCTGAGCTTAGTGAGTACTTGATTTGTGAGAAGGTGTTAAAGCAATGTCCAGGAAGTTTGGAGCATGCTGTTAAGAGTAGGTACAAGAAGGAAGCTGAACAAATGAGTTTTGAAGAGATGGTTATTATCATTGAAAAAGTCCTTGATAGAGCAATGAGACATCCCAGGTCCCTTCCTTCTAACTCTTCTAATCAGCACAACGGGAATAATCCCTTCAGTACCCAAGTTGACCCCAACAAGACAGAGGCTGAGGCCAATAAACCTTCAAATGTTGCTGAAGTGACTTCCAGATCCATAGATACCTGCAATTACTGCAAACAACCTGGACACTACGTTAGAGAATGCCCTAAGAGAAGACAAAGGATCAATCAAGTGGACATGAGTAACTTAGATCCTTCTTGCCTGAGTGATCAAGCAAGTGAAAATAATCACAATTCCCCCAAGATTGATTCAGAAGAAACCTCCAACCAAAGGGAGAATGACCATTTTGTTCTAGCCATGGATCAGTATAGAGAGTATGAACCTTCTGGCCCCATTGACAGAGATTGCTTTGAATACTGAAGAGTGATTTAGCCAATATTCTGTAAGAATATAGCCTCTTTTGGTGGTAGGGAATGTCAGCCTTAGAGACAAAAATGTTGCCCAAAAGGCTTCAACAATGTTCTCTTATCCCTCTCTTCAATACGAGTATTTCCATACTATAATATCCATACTTTGTTGTGTATAAGTGTGAAATAATATAAGAGTGAAGTAATTAACCAGGAAGTTCACATAACATCTAATCATTTTCTAAGTTCAACCTCATACTGCATATTCACTTTGATAAACATGGTTCATCACTTTCAAAGTTGGGCAGATGAAAATTTTCATCATCACTTACCAACCAGAACTTAGAAGAAACAGACCCATTGGACAACACTCCTCACTCATCAGAACTCCAGGTCCCATCATTTCCCCTCATCATTGTGTCGTGGTCATTTGGTGTCACCTGTCTGACTAGCAAGCAGCTTTGCCAATCCCTCTTTTCTTCAAAGTTCATCTTGGAGCTTTGATCATCACCCCTTTCCTTCTTTCCTTCCTTTCCTTCTTCTTCTAGAGGCACATTAATCCAATCATCATTAAAGAATCATTCTCATTATCATTCTAGTCCAGTGGAGCTAATCATCCACTCAGGTTTCCTTATAAGTAACCTTGGCCTTAAGCCTAAAAAATAAGGCAGTCTCTGAATGTACCTTCTCCTGCTTCTCAGGTTGAAGAGACTGTGGCTCTGCCCGGTTCTGCATTTCTCCCTACTAAAGGTTGAGCCCACATACCTATCCTATAAGGATACATATATTAGTTTTCTTTCTATTCCTCCTCCTCTCCCTTGTCTCTTTATTTCTTCTGAAATAAACCTTGTTGTTCCCCAATCTTGTTTTCTGTTGTCACTTAAGAGACCCAGGCTCACAGTCTCCCCACTTTCCAACCACCCCTGATCACTTGCACTCATCCGCCAATCCACCGGTTGATATCAGTGTCACTCCCTGAACCCGGCGCGCCAGTCCCCCTCAAACCTGGGTCTCCACTGTGGCAGGCGGGGAGGCGGCGGGCACCCGCAAATGCACAACACGCACCTTCGCAAGCCGCTCTGGCCGCTGCGTCACCAGCAGCAGCCGGTGGACCACTTGCACCTCGCCTCCGCCAGACAACAACTCGTCCAGACCTAGCAGATACATATACCTTGTACAAAGGTTGCTGGCAGGTACGCTGAATCTTCTGGCAGGCCCCTGCCAGCGTGTACGGGTGCGGGCCAGCTCGCCAAGCAGGATGGAACCTGCTTGACAAGCAGGCAACCTGCTTGCCGAGCCAGGCTGCAACCTGCTACCTGCTCGCTGAGCTAGGCTTCAACCTGCTACCTGCTTGGAGAGCAGGTTGAAGCCTGCTAGCTGCTCAGGTAGCAGGCTGCAACCTGCTCTGTCAGCTTGCTACTATGACAGAGCCAACCTGACAAAAGTAACATAAATAGAGACATTATTACTGTCAGGCTACGTGATGCCAAGGACTGAACCTTCTAGCTACACGGCCGGCAAAATAAATAGATAAGGTTATCAAAAATGTCAGCCTCTGTGATGCCAAGGGCTAGTACCTTTTAGCTACACAAGGTGATAAGAGTGCAAATGATGGGTAGAGTGGGGTATTTTCACGTAGAAAAGTAGTAAAGAAAGAAATAAAAAGAATATAATTCTTTTTTATAGAGGGGCCTGCTGGCGCAGGGGTGTTTGTAGGTGCCCTCTAAATCAGAGATCTGCTAAGCAGGGTGGTATCTGATTAAGCAAACAATGGGTTTCTGCGTAACAGAAGGTGGTACCAAAGTGCTTTTCCAATTAAGGAACCAGAATGGGGACAGAAGGATGAAAGAAGTACTCACTATTGCTTCTTTTAAGCCAAAAAGCCACGTAGGGGGGTGAAGTAGAGCTGCTGGTTAGACTGGTTGGTTTCTGAGCAGGAGCTGGACACGTAGGATGGTTGATTTAATAAGAACACCAAGGATAAAACAGGCAAAACAGAGCAGAGTAACTGAAATAAGGACAGGACACGGCGTAACTGATTGACTGTAATAATAATTGATGATGGGGAACAACTTTTGGCGTGGAAAGAGGGCTCTATACATACTAATTTCACTCATAGTGGAGGACCTTTCTGCCTGTGTGCGTGTAGTAACTGGTTTTCAGCGCAATGTGGCCAATTTGGGAGATTGGCACTAACAAGGCTCATCCCAATGACACTGCTGGTCATTAATTCAGCGTCACAAGTGCTTTTCATGACCTTAATAACCTATTTAGTCATTGTAACTAAGGTACATAACAACACTGACGTGTATTTGTATCTGAAATGGGCCACAAATGACGCAAATGGGCCACAAATGGCTATGGCCAATCATCAAAGGCCACGCTGGCTATGTTACTCTTATGTATTCAAGGTTTTTATTAATGAAACCTTGTAAATAAACCACGTAGAATCTACTAGTACCCTAGTTACATCTGTGCACGTGTGGTAACTAGGGGATTAGCTATTTCCACGCATTTGGCCAATTTCCAATTGGATTATATAATCCACGCGCGGGGTTGGAGGATTAAAACCCCAATTGGGCCTAACTTCTAAACTATACACAACACCTCAATTATAAGTCCATAATTGGACATTTCACATATGGTATGTATATATAACAAGTACATACGTGTGTAATGTCATCTGTGACACATAAGTGTGGCCAATTCTTACGGGTAATTGGTTCAAGGTGAAGGAGTAGGAATTCAGGGGTACTTCCAGTGAGGGACCCTACATTAATTTGCATGGGATTCAGAATATGATATAATATTCTAAGTTATCCTCAAGGTTTAGAAGTTATTCAGTTTTTTTGTAAAAAGTAGTTTTTTATTTTAATTTATTACTTATTTTTATGGTGCTAGGACTTGCTAAGTTTATAGAATAAAAATAAGTAAACTAAGTTTTTTATACATTATTAATCATATTAATGGGTCTTAATACTGTGGTAATAATGTCTCTTTTTATGTTACTTTTGTCAGGTTGTCTCTGACATAGTAGCAAGCTGACAAAAAATATAAAATAATATTTTTTATGAGTTTTGGGAATTTTAGAGTCCTTTTTGGGACGTGGAAATAATAATAAAAATGAGGATTTTGCGGAATATGTAATATTCCAGAGGGGCCTGCAAGCAGGGGTGTTTTGGGGTGCCCTCTAATAATCAGGACCTGTAAACAGGGTGGTTTTGACTTGTAACCTGATCTTCTGGGGCCTGCAAGCAGGGGTGTTTATTGTGCCCAGGATATATGGTGGGGAGGAATTGGTAACAAGAAAGGTACTCACTATTTCTTGTTACAGAAATCCTCCAAGGTTGGTGACAGGGTAACAGAAGTGGATGGTGATGATGGTGAGTGTTCTGTTGACTCTGGAAGAGGGCTAAATAATATACTGAAGGTTCACAAGGTTGGACACAAGGCTATAAGCTAGTGGACAATGCTGAGTGATAATTTTCAGTGGTAATGATAAAGCTGGGGAATCCTCTCTGGGGGGGACCAGAGGTGTTTAGATATTGATCAAGGGCTCTGGGGACGAAATCAGAGAGCCTGTTATTTGCAGGGAACAGATCTTAGGATCAACTGATCAATAAATTGGATCAGAAGTTGATCTTCCTGGGTTAGATCAGTAGAAGATGCGTGTGAGCTGCGGATCTTTCATGATGTCAGCTTGCTACTATGTCAGAGACAACCTGACAAAAGTGACATAAAAAGAGACATTATTACCACAGTATTAAGACCCATTAATATGACTAATAATGTATAAAAAACTTAGTTTACTTATTTTTATTCTATAAACTTAGCAAGTCCTAGCACCATAAAAATAAGTAATAAATTCAAATAAAAAACTACTTTTTACAAAAAAACTGAATAACTTCTAAACCTTGAGGATAACTTAGAATATTATATCATATTCTGAATCCTCATGCAAATTAATGTAGGGTCCCTCACTGGAAGTACCCCTGATTTCCTACTCCTTCACCTTGAACCAATTACCCGTAAGAATTGGCCACACTTACGTGTCACAGATGACATTACACACGTATGTACTTGTTATATATACATACCATATGTGAAATGACCAATTATGGACTTATAATTGAGGTGTTGTGTATAGTTTAGAAGTTAGGCCCAATTGGGGTTTAATCCTCCAACCCCGCGCGTGGATTATATAATCCAATTGGAAATTGGCCAAATGCGTGGAAATAGCTAATCCCCTAGTTACCACACGTGTACAGGTGTAACTAGGGTACTAGTAGATTCTACGTGGTTTATTTACAAGGTTTCATTAATAAAAACCTTGAATACATAAGAGTAACATAGCCAGCGTGGCCTTTGATGATTGGCCATAGCCATTTGTGGCCCATTTGCGTCATTTGTGGCCCATTTCAGATACAAATACACGTCAGTGTTGCTATGTACCTTAGTTACAATGACCAAATAGGTTATTAAGGTCATTATGAACACTTGTGACGCTGAAATAATGATCAGCAGTGCCATTGGGATGAGCCTTGTTAGTGCCAATCTCCCAAATTGGCCACATTGCGCTGAAAACCAGTTACTACACGCACACAGGCAGAAAGGTCCTCCACTATGAGTGAAATTAGTATATATAGAGCCCTCTTTCCACGCCAAAAGTTGTTCATGATCATCAGTTTATATTACAGTCAAACAGTTACGCCGTGTCCTGTCCTTATTTCAGTTACTCTGCTCTGTTTTGCCTGTTTTATCCTTGGTGTTCTTATTAAATCAACCATCCTACGTGTCCAGCTCCTGCTCAGAAACCAACCAGTCTAACCAGCAGCTCTACTTCACCCCCCTACGTGGCTTTTTGGCTTAAAAGAAGCAATAGTGAGTACTTCTTTTATCCTTCTGTCCCCATTCTGGTTCCTTAATTGGAAAAGCACTTTGGTACCACCTTCTGTTACGCAGAAACCCATTGTTTGCTTAATCAGATACCACCCTGCTTAGCAGATCTCTGATTTAGAGGGCACCTACAAACACCCCTGCGCCAGCAGGCCCCTCTATAAAAAAGAATTATATTCTTTTTATTTCTTTCTTCACTACTTTTCTACGTGAAAATACCCCACTCTACCCTTATTTTGCACTCCTATCACCTTGTGTAGCTAAAAGGTACTAGCCCTTGGCATCACAGAGGCTGACACATGATCTGTGGTTGTATTACTTGTTCTCAGGCTTAATGTATTATTTATTAACAATTATATTTTCGTCTATGAGACATGTTACAGATGTGATATGTCTCATTTGTCATATGTAACAGGTTTATGGTAATTTATCTATTTTTCCTACAAGTTATCTTTGTTGTTTTGTATAAGTAATATAAGGAGCCATATTTAAGGGGTCACTTTGCTGAGGGACCCTAGGTTATTTTCTATGTAGAATTCATTTCTAGAGTAATATTCAAGGTTTGTTCATTGGTTTGTCTTCTATAAATATTTTGTTATATCTTTTGTTACTTTTGTTAGAATGTTGGCTTGTCTCTTACATAGTAGCAAGCTGACAATTACTACAATATTAAGACCCATTTATATGACTAATAATGTACAAAAAACTCAGTTTACTTCCTTTTATCCAATGAGCTTAGCAAAGTCCTGGCACCATAAAAATAAGTAATAAATTAAAATAACAACTACTTTTTACAAAAATACTAAATAACTTTTAAACCTTGAGGATAACTTAAAATATTATGTCATATTCTGAATCCTCATGCAAATTAATGTAGGGTCCCTCACTGGACGTACCCCTAAATTCCTACTTCTTCACCTTGAACCAATTACCCACCCATTACCCCCAAGAACTAGCCACAAACATATGTCACACAGACATTACACACGTATGTACTTGTTATATGTGCATACTATATGTGAAATGACCAATTATGGACTTATAATTGAGGTGTTAAGTATAGTTTGGGAGTTAGGCCCAATTGGGGTTTAAACCTCCAACCCCGCCCGTGGATTATATAATCCAATTGGAAATTGGCCAAATGCGTGGAAATAGCTAATCCCCTAGTTACCACATATGTACAAGTGTAACTAGGGTAAAAGTAGATTCTATGTGGTTTATTTACAAGGTTTCATTAATAAAAACCTTGAATACATAAGGTTTACATAGCCAGCGTGGCCTTTAATGATTGGCCTTAGCCATTTGTGGCCCATTTGCGTCATTTGTGGCCCATTTCAGATACATTCACACGTCAGTGTTGCTATGTACCTTAGGTACAATGACTACATAAGTTATTAAGGTCATGGAAAGCACTTGTGACGCTGAATTAATGACCAGCAGTGTCATTGGGATGAGCCTTGCTAGTGCCAATCTCCCAAATTGGCCACATTGCGCTGAAAACCAGTTACTACACGCACACAGGCAGAAAGGTCCTCCACTATGAGTGAAATTAGTATATATAGAGCCCTCTTTCCACGCCAAAAGTTGTTCCCCATCATCAATTATTATTACAGTCAATCAGTTACGCCGTGTCCTGTCCTTATTTCAGTTACTCTGGCCTGTTTTGCCTGTTTTATCCGTGGTGTTCCCTTCAAATCAACCATTCTATGTGTCCAGCTCCTGCGCAGAAACCCTTCAATCTACCCAGCAGCCCTACTTCACCCCCCTACGTGGCTTTTTGGCTTGAAAGAAGCAATAGTGAGTACTTCTTTCATCCTTCTGTCCCCATTCTGGTTCTTTAATTGGAAAAGCACTTTGGTACCACCTTCTGTTACGCAGAAACCCATTGTTTGCTTAATAATCAGATACCACCCTGCTTTGCAGATCTCTGATTTAGAGGGCACCTACAAACACCCCTGCGCCAGCAGGCCCCTCTATAAAAAAGAATTATATTCTTTTTATCTCTTCTTTACTACTTTTCTACGTGAAATTACCCCACTTTACCCTTATTTTGAACCCTTATCACCTTGTGTAGCTAAAGGGTACTAGCCCTTGGCATCACAGAGGCTGACATGCTTGCTGAGCAGCTAGCAGGCTTCTATCTGTTCGCCAAGCAGCTAACAGGCTGCTATCCTCTGCTATCTGCACACCAAGCAGCTAACAGGCTGCTATCTTCTAACCAAGCAGCTAACAGGCTGCTATCTGCTCGCCGAGAAGCCAACAGGCTGCTACCTGCTTGCAGGCGAGTTGGTTGCAGCCTGTCTCAGCAAGCAGGTTGCCTGCTTGTTGAGCAGGCTGCAACCTAATTGTCGAGTAGGGAGCGCGGGTACCTGGCCTGTATCCCCCAGCGGTTGCAGTGTAACAATCTGATGAAATCCAAGAACTGTCCACTACCAGAAAATCTGCTTCAACTGCCACCAGTAGACATGCAGGCTATAAGTCCCATCTTACTCCCCTTTTACTTCCAATTTAATCCAAAACAACTTTTCTGGCACAGCCACTGTGCACAATGCACAGTGACTGTGCATTGAAGTTGGGTTGAAGTTTTTTTTGAGTAAGATTCAAGTAAAACACAAGTTAAATCAAAGTGACTGCATGTCAACTGGTGGCAGTTGAAGCAGATTTTCTGGTAGTGTGTCTAACCGTCTTTTTCATTAATTGGCTTAGTTAAATTGTTTCTCTGTTATGTTTTTTCATTTGCTATTTTCTGTGATGTCACTTCTTTTGTAAGCCAGCAATTTGGTTTGCCTGTCTTTTGTATTTCTCTATGATTCTTTGTTCTTCTTTTCCTTTCCTTTCTCCTCTTTTCCTCATCTCAATATTCTGTTTTCATTATCCATCATTTTGCCAAAATACAAATACTGAAATTATCAAACCCTTAAGTAATAGAACTTGCACTGCCAGCAAAGCTGGCTCGGATGGCCGCATCCAAGTTAATAGCGGATACGGCCATCTGATTTAAACTTGGGTGCCGTGCCACCGAGTAAATTGTCAACCGATTCAAACTTGGTGGCCAAACACCCGGGCCACTGAGTTTGAATCGGTCAGCAATTCACTCGGTGGCACGGCGCCCGAGTTTGAATCGGATGGTCGCATCCAATATTAAATTGGATGCGGCCATCCAAGCCAGCTTTGCTGGCCGTGTTGGTATTTAACCTTCAGCTGTTATCTCTCTTGAGATTAACACACGCTACATTTTGTGACCAAGGGGTAGTACGTAGAGCCTCACATGCAAGTGTCTGATCTGGGCCCAAAAAGGCACCAGATACCTGAACATGCTCTGGTACCCTGGTGCAACGGGGCCATCCCTGTTGTCAACTCAGATCAGGCCGTCAGATCTCTTGACCAGCGTCTTGCCGCTCATACCTTGCAAAACGGCTCCAGCTTGCCTGTCCACTCCCACCAGCTCAAGGATGCAAACCCGCTTGATAAGGCCCACTTTGTCCATACCATCTTGGACCTGATCAATGTGCATCCTTATTTCCTCTTAGCTTGCTCTCAAAGTGTCAGCTTCTTGACCCCCAATGTCAGCTTGCTACTATGTCAGAACCAACCTGACAAAAGTAACATAAAAAGAGACATTATTACCACAGTATTAAGACCCATTAATATGACTAATAATATATAAAAAAACTTAGTTTACTTATTTTTATTCTATAAACTTAGCAAAATCCTAGCACCATAAAAATAAGTAATAAATTAAAATAACAACTACTTTTTACAAAATAATACTAATAACTTCTAAAACTTGAGGATAACTTAGAATATTATGTCATATTCTGAATCCTCATGCAAATTAATGTAGGGTCCCTCACTGGAAGTACCCCTGAATTCCTACTCCTTCACCTTGAACCAATTACCCGTAAGAATTGGCCACACTTATGTGTCACAGATGACATTACACACGTATGTACTTGTTATATATACATACCATATGTGAAATGTCCAATTATGGACTTATAATTGAGGTGTTGTGTATAGTTTAGGAGTTAGGCCCAATTGGGGTTTAATCCTCCAACCCCGCGCGTGGATTATATAATCTAATTGGAAATTGGCCAAATGCGTGGAAATAGCTAATCCCCTAGTTACCACACGTGTACAGGTGTAACTAGGGTACTAGTAGATTCTACGTGGTTTATTTACAAGGTTTCATTAATAAAAACCTTGAATACATAAGAGTAACATAGCCAGCGTGGCCTTTGATGATTGGCCATAGCCATTTGTGGCCCATTTGCGTCATTTGTGGCCCATTTCAGATACAAATACACGTCAGTGTTGCTATGTACCTTAGTTACAATGACCAAATAGGTTATTAAGGTCATTATAAACACTTGTGACGCTGAAATAATGATCAGCAGTGCCATTGGGATGAGCCTTGTTAGTGCCAATCTCCCAAATTGGCCACATTGCGCTTAAATATAGCAACTACACGCACACAGGCAAGAAAGGTCCTCTACTATGAGTGAAAATAGTATATATAGAGCCCTCTTTCCACGCCAAATGTTGTGAATCATCATCAGTTTATATTACAGTCAATCAGTTACGCCGTGTCCTGTCCTTATTTCAGTTACTCTGCTCTGTTTTGCCTGTTTTATCCTTGGTGTTCTTATTAAATCAACCATCCTACGTGACCAGCTCCTGCGCAGAAACCATCCAATCTACCCAGCAGCTCTACTTCACCCCCCTACGTGGCTTTTTGGCTTAAAAGAAGCAATAGTGAGTACTTCTTTTATCCTTCTGTCCCCATTCTGGTTCCTTAATTGGAAAAGCACTTTGGTACCACCTTCTGTTACGCAGAAACCCATTGTTTGCTTAATCAGATACCACCCTGCTTAGCAGATCTCTGATTTAGAGGGCACCTACAAACACCCCTGCGCCAGCAGGCCCCTCTATAAAAAAGAATTATATTCTTTTTATTTCTTTCTTTACTACTTTTCTACGTGAAAATACCCCACTCTACCCATCATTTGCACTCTTATCACCTTGTGTAGCTAAAAGGTACTAGCCCTTGGCATCACAGAGGCTGACACCCAACACCACAACAAATCAACTTTTGCTTGTATACAAGTGATGTTGCAGATTAAAAAGGTGCCTTTGTACTTTTTTATGTCACTTGTTTACAAGCAATAATTGTTTTGTTGTGGTGCAAACATCCCTGACTCTTGTGCAGAGTTGTTGAAGTTCCATCTAACGTTGGTCAGCGCACCTTATATTGCTGTTACCAAGTTGAGTTGGCTTTACCCACAGATTTCCGCCAAAGCTCCACATTAGGTGGGAGATGTTGTTGAATTGTAGGCAGAGCCAGAATTGATTTATAGATGATTTCTGAAATTATCTGCTGGTTAGCTAAATTTTTTGTTCAAGAGCAGGGAGACAAAAATGTGAGAATGTATGGAGGGATTGTTATGTGATTCAAGATGTTCAGAAAGAGGTTGATGTAAAGATGGTTGGTTGTAGCATGAGTTAACAATAGATGGCAAGCAGGTAGGGCTAGTGCCTGGGGTGAGACCAACCAGGATAGATGTGTTGGACTTTGGGGAATGAACCCAGTCCGGCAGGCGGCAAAGCCGCCATGTCTTCTGTTTCTATTAAATACATAATATTCAAAAAAGATTTCAATTACACAAGCATGATTTTTTAAAAAAAAATGAGGAATCTGCTACGTATCCACCAGATTTCACAAGGAACACACTGGAAGAAAACTAAACTCGGATGGCCGCATCCGAGTATATATCAGATGCAGCCATCCGAGGCAAGCTCGGTTTTGGCCAACCGAGGTAATCCCTTGGCTGATTTAAAATCGGTGAGGGACCACCGATTTAAATTTTTGAGGTGTCAACCGAGGGAAATCATTTCCTCGGTTGACACCCAAGCGATGTTGCCTCAGGTGCCAGGCACCGAGGCATCATCCATCGGTTGGAAAATCACCGATTCAACTTTGAATCGGTGATTTTCCAACCAATGGAAATGTTACATTGGTTGAGATCATCCGATGGTAAGCTTGAGCTGTTCAGATCGATGGCCTCAAAAGCGATGGTGAGGCATCCTTCCAAGAATGGGCGGAATTTTTCCTTGCCGACGGCAGAGGCGAGGGTACCAACGGTGTCTTGAGCAACACCCCGCAGCTCCTGCTCCTTGCCTTCGGCTCTGAGGGACAGGAATGGTGTGATGCGCTGCATGCAAACATCAAAGTAAGGCTCGAAGGCGCCTTTGGCGGCGTAAGCTGCTGACCCGATGGCTCTGACCACTGTGCCCTTGAGTTTGGGAGGGGCCGAGTCAATCATTGGCACAAGCCGTTCCATGAGAGGATGGAGATAAGGACCAATGGTTTGGTTGTCGAGCACTTCCAGGAGACCTTCCAGAGCTGTCATGGCATTTCTCTGGCATGCGGGGTCCTTGAGCAGAGCGAAAACTCGCGGGACAAGAATTTGGTGGCGGCTGGCACATTCATCGACTAGCATTTTGCATACGCAGGATAGGGAAGTGCACGCTGCACGTCGCACACGGAGGTCGCTATCTTCCAAGCCGGAGTCGATGAAGGGCCACAACTGATCAATGTGGGGCTGAATAAACATGGAGCAACCTTCGACGGTGACACCAAGGGCCATGACCGCAGCTTTTTGCAAGGTGGGATCCTGGCTTTGGAAGCACTCTTGAACTCAGGCATAGAGCGCCGGGAAGACAGCTTGAGGGGAGAGTGTGGTAGAGAGGGCGTCGAGGCATTGGAAGGCTGTCTGTGTGGGGAATGGGGAAACAAAAAAAAATCAGTAAGGTGTCAGAGTCAAGACAAGAAGGCAACAACCTACTCTGGCTACGGAGTCATCTTTGGGATCCTTGGGCTTGTCCTCGGCGCCAATGGTGATCAAGGAATCAACAATAGGCTTGATCAACTCGAGCGAGGCGATATTGCTCTTCTTGAACTTGATGGTCCAGAGAAGACAGTTCAGGGCCATGATGCGCTGGGATTCATCAAGAGCCTTGTTGTTGCCGATGGTGGCGTTGAACTGTACGAGTTGGGCGAGATGAGAGTTGATGAGAGGAACTTCAATGATCAAAAGCGTTTCCACAGTGTCAAAGCATTTCTTGGCACCACTTTCGTCGCTGGCTTCCAAAGTCTGCCCCATAACCACCGACATCTGGGGTATCATCGCCTGGAATGTAACCTGATCAGGGAAACGTGAGGAGTGGTGGTTAGCAGGTTGAAAGTGGCTGAGATGGGACAAGAACCAGTACTCACAATGGAAGATTCTTCATCCGCCTCGTGTACTCAGCCACTCGGCCAAGGGCCTGGATGGTGGTTACTCGTACCTCTAGGCTTTCGGGATCCTGGAGAGTTTTAGCAAGTAGGGAGTAGATCTGAGGGAGACTCTCCGCAAACGAGTTGATGACGGTGTCCATCAAATTGGACAAGGTAAATATTGCAACTTCCCGTTCATGGGCTACCGGGCTGTCGGATGCTTTGATTAACAAGCCCAACAGTTGAGGCCAGGCTTTCTCGGGCAACTCGTATTTGCCAATCTCCGAGATGACACGAGCGATGGCATGTCGCATGATGGCCACAGGCTCAGTGGTGATGATTTTGAGCAGACGTGACTTGATGATATCTCTCATTGAAGATTGGAGTTTTTTCCATTGTTTTCGTTTCCCCGCAGAGACTCGCTTCCGGAGCTCCACAGCGGATAGTTGGCGTACCGCAGGGGTTGCACATGTCGTGAGGATCTTGAATAAGCCCAGAATGGCAAGCAGGGAGCGGTAGAACTGTTTGTTGAGTGCTTGGGTGGCCTATGTTGACACGCGGATCGGTAATATGGGCAGATCGCGTAGGAAGACATTCAAGAATAAGATAATGTGTCAGCGCGTGGATTTGAGCAATGGAGAAATGGAAAGAGCAGAGGATGGGATAATCGACGCAAGGAGTGGATCAAGTTTTTTTTATAAGAAAAAAAAAACACAAATAAGGGCTTGAAAGGAGCACTGGGTTTGATGGCGTCATACTAACGAGATTCCATCCTATACGGAAAAGTCCAACAGGTGAGTGAAGTGATCAAAAGGTGTGAATGATAATCCAAAAAGAATAACAAACTGCTACTGACCTGTGCACTTAGAGGTGTATAAAGAGGGCCATGCAACCCCACAAGCGCCCAATCGCCTGAAAGATTCAGAAAGCCAAGGCCTTTGAACGGCTGGGCGCCCCCAAAGATGTTGGTCCCGATCTGGTTCTTGGGGAGACTGAGACAGAACACGCTGATTGCTTGGAACGCGGGCGCGATGTATCCTGGGAATATCTCATCTATGCACAGCCATTCCATTCAAAAGCATGTTTTTTTTTGCTTTACAATCAATTTCTTATTTTCGTGGGATTCCGTTCCCCAAAAAACAAAATGGGGAAAATGGTTTGACTTACAGATCCCCATCGCCACAAACACCCGCTTAAAAAATTTGACTTGGTCTTTGGCCACCGGTCCGTCCCCGCAGAGAGAATAAAACAGCGACACGGAAGGGAGGATATCAGCTTGGATATCCCAATCACGGCAGTGGCTTGGGCTTCTTCTGAGTCTTGATTGAGGGAGTAGAGCAGAAATTCTATCACTCTTTCTGCCTTTGAAATTCAAAAAAAAACAGAAAATTGTACTTAGATTGTGGAGTGACTTGAATAGATTAGATAGATGTACTCTGTGCCCTTTCTCAGCAAGGAAGTCGATGCCATGCTGAAGCAGCAAATCAAATATGATCTTCAGCACTTTGATCCTCAGATCCATCTTGGCAGCTTGCGGTTGATGTCAACCAATGGAACCTTTACATCGGTTGACATCAACCGATTTAACGTTTCCATTGGATGATCTCAACCAATTTAACACTTCCATCGGTTGGAAAATCACCGATTCAAAGTTGAATCGGTGATTTTCCAACCAATGGATGATGCCTCGGTGCCTGGCACCCAAGGCAACCTCGCTTGGGTGTCAACCGAGGAAATGATTTCCCTCGGTTGACACCACAACAAATTTAAATCGGTGGTCCCTCACCAATTTTAAATCAGCCAAGGGATTACCTCGGTTGGCCAAAACCGAGTTTGCCTAGGATGGCTGCATCTGATATATACTTGGATGCAGCCATCCGAGTTTAGTTTTCTTCCAGTGACATTTTGCAAAAAAAATGGTTTTGCTACGTGCTACACAAGGCGGCTTTATTGGGGCTCTCTGGAGTCCTGTTGATTCCTAGGCTCATTTTACCTGAAGAGTATGTTTCTGAAATTAGATTTAGTAGTTTGTGGGTTTTGTCTTTAAGTGATTTGTAGCCATAGGTAACTGGATATGCTGATCTGTCCATAACTTAATCTGATCCAGTGGAGTAATAGTGATTCTGTGAGAGGTGACTAGGGGTAATTTTGGTTGTAGATTCTGATTTTGGAGTCCAAATTGAGGATAGTTGAGTGGCTGTAGTTGTACTTTGGAATCTAAGCTTCAGGAAAAACCAAAAACTTATTTTGACAGGTTTGGGACACCACAGCGCAAGACTGCTAGAATTCCCTCTCTGCTTCATTCTGAAGTTCAGATTGAGAAGAAGGCTTATTAAAGCTAATTACCTCCTTGATTCTGTTCACAGAATCCCGTGTTAACTCATCTTTAACCTCTTCCCAAACCAACCACTTCATCAATCTCATATTTACAACTTGGATAACTCCAGGTTAGTTTCACAGAGGCTGACACAGAATGGCCTCCACCCTCTGTGAGCCTGGGCTGCTACAGTGTGGTACTACTCTTGGTGCAGAATAGAGCTTGAGAGGGATGTGTTATTGAAGGACTGCATCTCTGTATAGATGTAAGAGTCATATAAGAAAATAACAAGATTGCTGGCTCTTGCAGAATAATGGTGGCTGATGAGGATGTTGAAGATGTCTTTGGTAAATGGGATGCTTTATAACAATTTATGCTTTGTTATGACTTATAACTGATATTTATTTCCCCAGAATGCATTTGGACTGGGGCTATGATATTTACTTGGTGACCAGGTTTACTATTCAAGATGATAAGAAACAGAATGAGAGGGGAAACAGGCTCCTTATATATACTAACATGAGGTGGCCAACTTGGGGGAGGATCAGGGTGAGCCTGGGGCTCTTAAGTGACAGCAGGACACAAGGATGGGGGAAAACTAGGTTTATTTCAAAATAAATAAGGGAACAAGATGGAGGAAGAAGAAGAGAAAGAAGTATGAATATGTGTCTTTTGAAACAATGGTATGGGCTCAACCTCTATCAGGGAGAAGTTCAAAACTGGGAAGTGATGGAGCAAACTGTGGCCAGAGGACACGCTGCGGGAAGGATGAGATTCATTTCTTTAGCTATGATCAGAGAAAGAAAGCAGAAACAGAAAAAGGGAAGAAAGAAACATAAACATGAGGTTGGAGACTACATACCTGGGGCCAGAGGACACTGTGCGGAAAGGATGAGGAGAGTCATCCTTCCACTTCCGTGGTCCCAGGTATGGTACGTGGTCTGTGACATGTGATGGAAAAGAGATTGACAGGTCTACAGCAGATAGAAAGAGACTGAGAGAGATGAGACATAGAAACAGTGCCTCAACAACTCTAACACCCCCCCCCCCCCCCCCCCTTGCTGCAGACCTGGAAAGAGAATGAACAGGAAAAAGGAAAAGAAAGACAAAGAAATTAGTCCACCACGCCAAATAGATCCCTATTTTTTTGTAGAAGTACTTTGTTGAGAAGTTTAGTGAGCATGTCCTTTGTGGAGATGTGAAGGAGTGAGATTTCTTGATCCTGGACACATTCTCAAATGAAATGATACCTTGCATGCACTGCCAGAAAAGTTGGATTGGATGGCCGCATCCAAGTTTATATTGGATGCGGCCATCCGATTCAAGCTTGGGCGCGCGCCACCGAGTGAATCGCTCACTGATTCAAACTCAGTGGCCCGGGCGTTTGGCCACCGAGTTTGAATTGGTCAGCGATTCACTCGGTGGCGCGCGCCCGAGTTTGAATTGGATGGCTGCATCCAATATAAACTCGGATGCAGCCATCCGAGCCAGATTTCCTGGCAGTGATGAATGTGTTTGGTGCGGGCATGGTGCTTGGGGTTTTTGGCGAGTTCTTCAGCCCCCTCATTATTGACTTGGGTCATGAAATATCCTGAGGAACAGGAACTGCTAAAAAAACACATTTGGTGGGCTTGTCCAAAACAGCATCAGGCAAAATTGTCCAATGCTATGTTGGACAAGCCTTTCCAACAGGTTTGTCCAACATGGGATTGGGAAATTCTGTCCAATGCCATGTTGAAAAAACCTGGTTCAATGGGTTTGTCCAACATGCACTGCCAGAAAAGCTGGCTCGGATGGTTGCATCTGAGTTTATATTGGATGCGACCATCCAATTCAAACTTGGGCGCCGGGCCACCGAGTGAATTGTTGACCGATTCAAACTTGGTGGCCCTGGCGTTTGGCCACCGAGTTTGAATTGGTTCTTGATTCACTCGGTGGCCCGGCGCCCGAGTTTGAATTGGATGGCTGCATCTGATGTAAACTCGGATGCAACCATCCGAGCCAGCATTGCTGACAGTGATGGGATGGGACAATTGTGTCTGATCCCGTGTCAAACAACCATGGTTGATGAGTTTGTCCAACATAGGATCAAACAGGTTGTTTGATCCCATGTCAGACAATATCTGTCTGATTAGTTTTTACTCATTGGACAGATTGTTCAATTCTTTTGAATCTGTTGCCAAGCAATCCAGTGACTTGCTTGGTGAGCTCTTCTCCCAGCAGGCCAATGACCTGATTGTCAAAGAGCTTGGCAAGCAGGCCAATAACCTGCTTGCAAAGAGCTGACCGGTGGCCTCCATGGCAAGATCTTTGCTGAGCAGGCCAATGACCTGCTTGGAAAAGACCTTGCTGATCAGATCAATGACCTTCTTGGAAAAGAGCTTGCTCAGCAGTTCAATTACCCTCTTGCAAATAGCAGGCCAGCCTTCTGTGAGCTTTCTGGGTAGGCCAATAGGCCATCCTGCTCTGAGCTTGCCAAGCAGGCCAATCACCTGCTTGTGAAGATCAGTTCATTTGACCTGCTCACAAAGAGCAGGTCAATGACCTTCTCCCACAGAGCAGATCAATTACCTGCTCACACAGAGAAGGTCAATGACCTGCTTGCAAAGAGAAGGCTGGTTTGCTCTAAACTTGCCAAGCTGTCTGGCCTGCTCTGAGCTTGCCAAGCAGGTCAATAACCTGCTCACAAAGAGCAGGCTGGAATGCTCTGGGCTTGCAAAGAATTTCAATGGCCCTCTTGCAAACTCAGATCTCCAAGAATGCCAGTGACCTGCTTTCAAACTGAGCTTGCCAAGCAGGCCAGTGACCTGCTTGCAAACTGAGCTTGCCAAGCAGACCAGTGACCTGCTTTCAAAGAGCAGGCTGGCCTGCTCTGAACTTGCCAAGCAGACCAGTGACCTGCTTGCAAAGAGCAGGCAGGCCTGCTCTGAGCTTGCCAAGCAGGCCAATAACCTGCTTGCAAAGAGCAGTCCAATTTCCTGCTGGCAAAGAGCAGGCCAGTGTCCTGCTTGCAAAGAGCAGGCCAATGACCTGCTCTTTGCAAGAAGGTTAATGGCCTGCTTGGAAAGCTCAGAGCAGGCCAGCCTGATCTTTGCAAGCAGTTCATTGACCTTCTCTATGTGAGCAGGTCATTGACCTGCTCTATGTGAGCAGGTCATTGACCTGCTCTATGTGAGCAGGTCATTGACCTGCTCTATGTGAGCAGGTCATTGACCTGCTCTATGTGAGCAGGTCATTGACCTGCTCTATGTGAGCAGGTCATTGACCTGCTCTATGTGAGCAGGTCATTGACCTGCTCTATGTGAGCAGGTCATTGACCTGCTCTATGTGAGCAGGTCATTGACCTGCTCTATGTGAGCAGGTCATTGACCTGCTCTATGTGAGCAGGTCATTGACCTGCTCTATGTGAGCAGGTCATTGACCTGCTCTATGTGAGCAGGTCATTGACCTGCTCTATGTGAGCAGGTCATTGACCTGCTCTATGTGAGCAGGTCATTGACCTGCTCTATGTGAGCAGGTCATTGACCTGCTCTATGTGAGCAGGTCATTGACCTGCTCTATGTGAGCAGGTCATTGACCTGCTCTATGTGAGCAGGTCATTGACCTGCTCTATGTGAGCAGGTCATTGACCTGCTCTATGTGAGCAGGTCATTGACCTGCTCTATGTGAGCAGGTCATTGACCTGCTCTATGTGAGCAGGTCATTGACCTGCTCTATGTGAGCAGGTCATTGACCTGCTTATGTGAGCAGGTCATTGACCTGCTCTATGTGAGCAGGTCATTAACCTGCTTATGTGAGCAGGTCATTGACCTGCTCTATGTGAGCAGGTCATTGACCTGCTTATGTGAGCAGGTCATTGACCTGCTCTATTTGAGCAGGTCATTGACCTGCTCTATTTGAGCAGGTCATTGACCTGCTCTATGTGAGCAGATCATTGACCTGCTCATGTGAGCAGGTCATTGACCTGCTCTATGTGAGCAGGTCATTGACCTGCTCTATGTGAGCAGGTCATTGACCTGCTCTATGTGAGCAGGTCATTGACCTGCTCTATGTGATCAGGTCATTGACCTGCTCTATGTGAGCAGGTCATTGACCTGCTCTATGTGAGCAGGTCATTGACCTGCTTATGTGAGCAGGTCATTGACCTGCTCTATGTGAGCAGGTCATTAACCTGCTTATGTGAGCAGGTCATTGACCTGCTCTATGTGAGCAGGTCATTGACCTGCTTATGTGAGCAGGTCATTGACCTGCTCTATTTGAGCAGGTCATTGACCTGCTCTATTTGAGCAGGTCATTGACCTGCTCTATGTGAGCAGATCATTGACCTGCTCATGTGAGCAGGTCATTGACCTGCTCTATGTGAGCAGGTCATTGACCTTCTCTATGTGAGCAAGTCATTGACCTGATCTATGTGAGCAGGTCATTGACCTGCTCTATGTGAGCAGGTCATTGACCTGATCTATGTGAGCAAGTCATTGACCTGATCTATGTGAGCATGTCATTGACCTGATCTATGTGAGCAGTTCATTGACCTGCTCTATGTGAGCAGGTCATTTACCTGCTCTATGTGAGCAGGTCATTTACCTGATCTATGTGAGCAGGTCATTGACCTGCTCTATGTGAGCAGGTCATTGACCTGATCTATGTGAGCAAGTCATTGACCTGATCTATGTGAGCATGTCATTGACCTGATCTATGTGAGCAGTTCATTGACCTGCTCTATGTGAGCAGGTCATTTACCTGCTCTATGTGAGCAGGTCATTTACCTGATCTATGTGAGCAGGTCATTGACCTGCTCTATGTGAGAAGGTCATTGACCTGCTCTATGTGAGCAGTTCATTGACCTGCTGTATGAAGGTCATTGAAGTTCTCTATGAAGGTCATTGACTTGCTCTTTGCAAGAGGTTTAGCGGCATGCTTGCAAGCTCAGAGCAGGCCAGCCTGTCGGCCTACCCAGAAAGCTCACAGCAGGCTGGCCTGCTATTTGCAAGAAGGTCATTGACCTGCTCAGCAAGCTCTTTGCCAACAAGGTCATTGACCTGCTCAGTGAGCTCTTCACCCAGCAGGTTATTGACCTTCCCATAAAGCTCTTTGCCAAGCATGTAATTGACCTGCTCAGCAAGTTCTTTGCCCAGCAGGTCATTGAAATGCTTAGCAAGCTCTTTGCCAAGCAGGTCATTGACCTGCTCAGCAAGCTCTTTGCCAAGCAAATCACTGACCTGCTCAGCAAGCTCTTTTCCAAGCAGGTCATTGACCTGCTCAGAAAGCGCTTTGCCAAGTAGTTCATTGGTCTTCTCAGCAAACATCTTGCCAAGGAGGCCACCAGTCAGCTCTTTGGAAGCAGGTTATTGGCCTGCTGGGAGACAAGCTTGCCAAGAAAGTCACTGGGCTTCTTGCTGACCAATCCAAAAGAACCAAACAATCTGTGCAATGATTGAAATCTCATTGGACAGATGTCTTCCACTATGGGATTGAACAACCTGTTTGATGCCATGTTGCAAAAAATCATCAAACACAGTTGTTCCAAAAGGGATCAGGCAGAATCCTTCAATCCTGTGTTGGACAAGCCCACCGGATGGTTTTTTTAGCGGTGAGGGGCTTGAGTATAAGTGAAAATCCTCCAAAGGTGGTTCATCTTGTTTGAGGGCCAATTTGTGGTTGTTGAGTATGAGTGACCATCCTACAAACTGATTGTGACTGTGAATGTGAAATTTGAATCTGGAAAACTGGAGGTAACTTTGTGATTCCTCTGTAACACTGAGTTGAACCTGATTTATCTTAGAGTTGGCTTGTGGCTTCTGTTTTCCTGTGATTCTCCTGTAATGTATTCTTGATCCATGATCTCTTCACCATTCAGCACCTTCTAATGTATGGCCTAGAGGAGGGATGGCAGCAGGACACAAGATCTGGGGGGGAAATCTATTTTATTTGAAGGGAAATGAAAGACAAGATATGATGATGAGAGGACTTAAGATGATGATGATCAAGCTTTAAGCTGATGATGATGATTATAATATTCAGTTCTGTAATCTTCTGCAAAGAAGAAGAGTAGTGAGTGGTGCAGTAAAACTTGCCTCCTCTACAAAAGAAACTGTGAGGGTGATCTGTTCCTCAACAGACCTGTTTTTTAGGCAAAGGGAAACTGGCCAAGGTTCTTTGAAGGGAAATCTATGTGTGTTTGATTGCTCAAAATCCCGCAGAAAATCAAATAAATAATTGCTTTATGTCTGATATGAGGTGCCTTATTTGATGAATAATGAAGAAGAATGATGTTGTGATCAAAGAATCAGAAGACTAGATGGAAGAGTCAAGAGCAGTTGATTGGATAAATAATGGGGTGGGTGATTTTTAAAAACTGTGTTTTACAATGTACCCACATTGTAAAGCTGCAGCATTGCAAAAATGTATATATCAAACCTATTTATGCAAATTTGCAATTTATGGGGTACCTCCCCCACATTGTAATCTAACACATTGTAACCCACATGTTGCAATCTCCACCGCAGTGGCTGGCCTCATGCATTTTTACATCCTGCCATGTCACAATGCATGTTACAATCCATGTAAAACTGCCCATAGCCCTCCAAAATGGTAAATTTACATCACATCAGGGACAACGTCCCTTTCTCCCCACAGACATAGGTAGGGCTTCACCCACAAATCATCCCTCCGGTCATCCAATTATCATTTTCCCAGAGCATTGCACTGATTATCATTTTCACACCTTTTCAACCTTATCACCAATAGAACTTAGATGTTAATTACATACCCAGCTAACCAAACCAACCCAATTCCCAGCTATAAATAAGCTTTGAGCTAATAGATACGCATATAGATACCATTGATAAGCTTAAAGCGTAAATCCCTATCCCATAGACCCGCACAATGCCCCGTAGGAAGAAACCCGCCGCAGATATCCCACCATCAGGTGATATCCCACCACTGCCCCCCCCCCACCTTACTGCGCGGAAAACCCACTTGAAAAACTGCATCCCCCCACTCCACCGCTTCATCCAAGCTCAGCCACGTCTCCCTCACCAAAACCGACAAAACAACACCTGCCAACAAAAAACTCGCCGCTGGATCTTGAGACACCAAAAATTGGCAGTATCCCCACGCCATGGACGAGGGGTTTGCCATGTACATCAACCATGGATGTGTTCTAGACCGGTAGGGGTATCCCCTTTACACAAATTGATCAACTACTTTTGCCTGCCCGGCCGGTACCAGCATCACCAACTTTGGAGCTGTTGGTTTCTCCAGAATTTGCAGCAACGGTGCAAAGTCCATAACATCAGATTGGAAGGTTGTGCGGATGTACTGCCTTGGGGTTTTACAGTGCAATCGGGACGGATGTGACTACGCAGGCCCTCCCCCAACTGGACCCAAAAAGATTTCACAGCTTCTCAGCAGGTAAGTGCCGCTATGTCTAGTGCCAAAATTGTAAAATTGGCACAAAACTGACTATTTTGCAGTATAAAAACAGGAAACCACCTTGTAAAGGGCTTGCAGGAAAATGCCCAGGCAAGGTATACTGGAAACAGTGCGTCAATACGCTTTGCCGCTTTGATTGTCATTGGAAAACGGGCTGGGGTCTCCTCCGGCACCAAGGAGATCACAATCATTGCTGGCCAGCCTCCAAGAAACCCAACCCCCTGGCCAAGCAGGATTTCATGGAAGCAGTCAAAAAAAATCCCAAGGCCACCGTGCTGCAGCTCAAGGTAAGCTCAATCAGTATTTGGGCGGTTTTTTTAAGATGTATATGATTTTTTGTTGGGGGAGCTCAAGTTCTCCTTTTTTGATCTAGATTGGCAATGCAAGCGGCCCCGGGGAAATAAACGACAGTGTGGTAAATATACACAAATTGTTTGGCAACGCTGACCGGCTGCGCCACCATCTTTGGGTGATCCTGGATGAGATTAAAAGAGGAGGTTCAGAAAAAGGCGGCGATGGTGGTGACAGACTCATGAGTGAGTTGTTTCAGTGGCAACAGTCACTGCCAGAAAACCTGGCTCGGATGGCTGCATCCAAGTTTATATTGGATGCGGGCATCCGATTCAAACTCAGGCGCGCACCACCGAGTGAATTGTTGACGGATTCAAACTCAGCGGCCCGGGCGTTTGGCCACCAAGTTTGAATCGGTCAGCAATTCACTCCGTGGCGCGCGGCCAAGTTTGAATCGGATGGCCGCATCCAATATAAACTCGGATGCAGCCATCCAAGCCAGGTTTTCTGGCAGTGAGTTGAGTTGAGTTGTTCCCCCTCCAATATCCATTTTCTCTTTTGATGTCATTGTAAAAATATTGACAATGTCTAACTTTACAATGTTTTGCCCATTGTAAATCTAATCATTGCATTTAGGAACAGGATGGAAGTCATATCCATGTCGTGTCAGAGAGGGAAAGAACATATTATGTTCCAGACGGATTGGATGTCTCAGCGGCTTCTTGCTTGTGGCGAGGACGGAAACAACATCTACACGGGCGGCCTCATCTCCGATGTCACTTATAGATTCTTTGCCAATGGTTATCTGCTCACCACCTCAATGTATTGCAACGACATCACATGTTGGATACCAGTCCAGCTGAGCTGGATCTGAGGCCTCAGCGAATCATATTACACGGTGCACTTTGCAGTTCTTTTCCGCCAGTTCCTCATACCCTCTCTTCTGCAACACAAGCGTGAATACATGGCTCATAGCGTTGTGGACGTCTCAAAGGCTCAGCAAAGCGGCTTTGTTGCGGCGTACATGGATGTGTTTGGAGAATCCAACCCCTCACAGGCCTTGCGTAAATTAAAAGGGTGCCGTGAGCACTTCCGGCAATCAGTCACACAAGTCAAACGTAACCAAGAAGTCATCATGACTGATGAGCAGTTTATTTTTCCAATTTTCTCACATCCCTCGGTTTGCATATCCGCAACTGGCTTACCAATATCTTCTTCTTCAGCCACTTTTTGAATCTAAGTGCCTTGCCCTACTGCAACCATGCAAGAAGGACGGTCCAACTCACAACGACAAAGTGGATGAGATGTGTCGACGATTCCCCAAGATCAGGGCTTGGCTGGACTGGTGGGCAATGGCGGATGTTGAAGCCATTTTGTTTCCCAGCCGCCGCAAGATGCTTGAGGACTCACCAAATGGCGACAATGGACTTCTGAGCTCAACAAATGCCCAAGAGAGTATGCATCGAGTATACTACATGTTCAGGTAAGCATACTACTACATCTCTCATCAATATCAGCCAACTGAATTAAATTGATCTTGCTTTATTTCATCAGTGCAGGCAAGAATTCCTTGCTTTCCAGCTTCTCCGAGCTCTATGCCTTTGTAAAGGCATTGGAGATGGACCACTCTCTGGCAATGTGTGGGGTCGCCATTCGATATGGGGCCATGCCAAAAAATAAGCCAGACGTTGCCCAATCTATTGGTTGGATCAAGCCAACCAAGAGGCAGAGGGCTGTCGCAAACGATGGGTGCCCTCCTGATACAACCAAAGCCCTCCTGGACCGTCCTCTTAAGTGAGCGAAGCTGGGAAGGCCCCCAAAATCCACCAACGTCAACCGTGCATTGCACACAACATACATTTCTTACACCGCCTCCAAGGACCCGGTCTTGAAGAATTGCTGTTGGCTGGCCTCAGCCATGGAATCCTTGTACGCTGTCTACAGTCCGCTCTGGCTCCGAAGCCCCGGCGGCAAAAAAAACGACCTCTTTCACTTGCTGGTATCACATTTCACCTCCAGAAGCACCAACAAGCTCCAGGAAAACAAGCATATCAAGTTGATCCTGACTCGCAGATCAAACAATCTTTTCAATGAGGCACAACAGCAACATCCTCGTTCATTCATCTCTGGAAAGCTCTCGTCTTCCGACTATTTTTTCTCTCTTCTCTTAGATCCGCAGAAGAATTCCTTGGCCGTTCTGAAAACATTGTTTGCCATCCAAGAAACCCGCATTTACTCGTGTCCCTTGAAGATCCGAAGTCACGAGGATGACCATCCTTGTTTGTCATAAGGTGATCTGGTTGATTGCCTGGTCTGGCAGTATTCCCACATCAAGAGTTTGAGCAGGAAGACTTGACTGAGACGGTTTGAAATGGATGATTTGGCTGACAATAGGACGGTTCACGTTGGACATTTTTATGCAATCCATAACCACACGTCAGCAAGCGTCCCATGCCAAATTGGCAGGGGCGTGTGGTTAAACGCTTGCTGATGGGTTACGGATTTAGGTCCAATGTGAACCCTCCTAATGATCTGCAAACGTTTTTGGCATCCTCAGTAACACTTGAAACTGAACTTCCTCTCCAAGCTGGATGGACGACTCCCAAAAAGCTCCTTGCGATTGCAGTTAGGGATCGCCAGGTGGACCCGGGTACCCGCAGTGTTTTTCCCAAATTACAGACACCCGTACCCGTACACGGCACCCGCGTGCGGGTACCGGCGGTACTTTTTGCGGGTACCGCTGGTACTTTTCTCTTTTTTTCATCCAAACCTAACGATGGCCTGCTTGACAAGCAGGCCATGGATTTTTTGCAAAGCAGGCCATGGCCTGCTTCGCGAGCAAGCCACCAGCTTCGCGAGCAAGCCACCAGCTTCGCGAGCAAGCCACCAGCTTCGCGAGCAAGCCACCAGCTTCGCGAGCAAGCCATGGCCTGCTTTGAGAGCAAATGGCTTGCTCGCGAAGCATGCCATGGCCTTCTTTGAAAGCAAGCCATGGACATGGCCTTCTTTGCGAGCAAGCCATGGCCATGGCCTGCCTCGCGAGTAAGCCATGGCCATGGACTGCTTCGCGAGCAAGCCATGGCCATAGCCTGCTTCGTGAACAAGCCATGGCCATGGCCTGCTTCGCCAGAAAGCCATGGCCATGGCCTGCTCCGCGAGCAAGCCATGGCCATGGCCTGGTTCGCGAGAAAGCCATGGCGGTTGCTTTCAGGTGCAAATCCTGCGGGTACCCGGGTATCTATCTCAAAGACCCGCCAGACGGGCGGTTTTTTTGGCGGGTACCCGGGTACCTGGTGCTTTTTTGCCAAAATTCCGGCACCCGGACCCGTACACGGCACCCGCCTGCGGGTACCCGCTACCATGTGACGGGTACCCCCCCCCCCCCACGGGTGCCGGGTACCCGCCCGCGGTTCCACTTGGCGATTCTTGATTGCAGTGGAAGCAGAATCAACTGTGAGTGGGTTATGCCCATGACCTAAGTGATGAAGAGATGAGTGGAACATTTGGAAGAGTCACAAACCTGGGAGGGAAAATAGAAGAGAGAGACGCCGAGAGCGGCCGAGCTAATGGTTGCCGAGAGCGGCGGAAACAGAAGAGGCCGAGAGCGGCGGATCTAATTTTTGCCGCAAGCGGCTACTGTACAATGGCTGAGAGCGGCAGAAGATAGATACATAGCCAGGAACGGCTGGTTATGGTAAGGCCGGAAGCGGCCAAATGCTGAGGTTGGAATGCATGGCAGTGTATGCTGCCTTTATTGACTGTCCTGATAAGGTGGTGATCAAGGGGTCATCACATGGGCTATGGTTGCATGCAGACCTGCATTGGCCAAGGATAAATCTTTTGTTGTGGTTTTGAGAGTACAGTAGCTATTTGTGGAGAACGAAAGATAGACACAGCTTGGGAGTGGTCCCATATAAGACGAGTTGGCATCTAAAATTTGAATTCCCCAGGGGCTATTCGCGTTTGGCTGATAGCCTCGGATCAGTCCCTCGGGACAAGTCATTCCCCAGATACTGATTGTGTTTGGCTGATAGCCTCAGATCAGTCTCTGGGGGCAGGTCTTCAATATATGTTAACAGGGGTTTGCAAGACCAGGTGCCAGGGTGGCCATTGGTATCTAGCCATGCGTTCCACGCGCGCCTGGCCCCTCAAGGTGGGCCAACCAGTCCTGCGAACGCCGAATGGCAATGATCATGATCAAATATTGAAGCCAACAAAGTGCGGTCGAGTAGATCAGGTAAGGATCGGGGAGCGGGGGTGAAGTTTGGTGGGTTTGTTTGATTAAATCTGAACTGCTGATTTGCAGCAGCAAGTAGCAGGGAGTTGCCACAGTGCACGCTAAATTAGCACTGGTTTTGCTAGAATAGTGAATATTTGAGCGCTCAAGGGAAATCATGTAGGCGCTAAAAAGCAATTATTGCTGGATTGAAAGGCAATCATCAGAGCGCTCAAAAGTGCAAGTGGGGGGAGTCATACAGTGCCCCAACCCACCTCAGTGTAACTGGTCGCCTGCAAAATGGAAAACAAAACGCAGGGTGGCATCACTCTCATGAATGTGCTTTAACCAACATGCAAACCATGTTTTTGAGGTCTACAGGACTAGGGCTATCAGAAAATATGCCCCTTGTGTCAAACAGACCCTTATTTTTTTGGGTTTTGTTTTTTGGGTGTCACATTTGGAACCCCCGGTAAACCCCAGTCGGGATTATGCACTTACAGTGGTTAACTATGGGCTTACAGGCCATATTATGTATATACAGCTATTGAATATGAATATAGACATCAATATACATATGTATGCACATTGGTTTGACTCAGGTTACACCTCATGTGCTTGCTTGGCCCTGCAACTTGGACCAAGGCTGGTTCCTGCTGGTTCTGATTGATGACTTCCCATAACATGGAATAGCAACCAATGCCAAACTGCCATGGTTGAACCAGCTACTTTTGGAAAGTGGTTGGCTGATAATCTTTCCATAGACATTAGAAGGGTCAATCATGGGTAGCCAATAGCTGTTAAGAACTTGGCCATCTGAAGCCTTCTTTTCTTCTTAAATTAGTTCATCTTCTTCCAATTGAGAAGAAATCAGCCAACCAGCTTGATACACCAGGATTTCATCTTCATCCTTTTCATCTTTTTCATTGATCTTAATTCATGTTTTGGCAGTTTTGGTGGGATTGCGAGGGCTTGAGACCACTCCAGACAGCTGTCAGATGGTCACCCCCAAAAAAATTCTGGTTTTTCTGGGGGCAAACATTTGGAACCCCCCTCAGACAGTTACACAGAGGTGGGTTGGGGCACTGTACTTCTGTTTTTATTGAGTGGTGATTTGGGTGGACATTTGTTGTTGTATTTTCATGTATGTACAACTTAGAGGGATGTTTGTATGTATAGCTTAAGGAATATCACAAGGGAGAGAATAGAGGAGAAAAGAACAGATACACTAGGGGGGTCCACGATAGCAATTCATTGGAAATTTTTTAATCGCTCATTGGAAAATTTTAGCACTGCTGCGGCAACGCTGCGCGCTTAAAATGATGACAACTCTCATGATGACAAGTGAGAGTTGTCATGTGACATGCCATTTATCTCCTCTTTTGGCACCCTTGGCCCCGATGCCAGGCCTTGCTAGCTAGGTGGTCGGAAGTGATTCAACCCATCTGAGGCGTGCAATAGCCCGGTTCATGTAAGGCTCTCGTCAGTAAAATTTTAAGTCACATCAGCAAAAAAAGTATAAACTTTTTACTTAAATTTAACCATCAGCAGCGCACATCATCACATTCACTTTTGCTGAGCTGGTTGTCCTGGGCACTCCATCTTTGATGACACCATCTCATCAACACCTCTCCACCAACACCGTCACCCATCATCACCTCAAGACACACCCCATCCAACACCACCAGACCAAATCAAAATGCGCAAGTATTCTGAACGGCAACAGCTCATCCGAGACCTTTTCTTTCTCTACGTACATCATTACACCAACTATATGGATGATCAAATATTATCAATTTCTCAATCCCGCCAAAAACACCCTCAATTGCAACAGGATGAATCTCAATTTTTTTTTCGTCGCCAGCCCCTGCTACGCAAGGTCTATGATTGTCTTTACGGGGATCTCAACAAAATATTGGATCTACTTCACCTTGCCCTAAGCCACCAATATCTGAATGGTCAATCCAATCCAACACCCCAAGAGCAGTTTGACTTGGCTAGCCTTTTCAACATGAGCAATAACGACTTTTGCCAGTCGGCCCGTACCACAAAGGAAGGATTTATTCATGTGCTCAGCAATATTTACAAGCACCCAGTCTTTTTCTCTCACGGACGGAAACCTCAACTACCTGTGCCACACCAATTGGCTTTGACTCTTGAACGGCTCGTAACCTATGGAAACGGGGCGTCAATTGGCCGCCTCTCTCAGAATCTTTCAGTCGGTTGCGGAACTGTTGTCAAGGTGACTCGCCGTGTCTTAACAGCCTTACTGGACCTTGGAAAAAGCTATGTCACGTGGCCAGACAAGAAGCGCCGGAAGGAGATTTCCGAGGTGATTCAACTGGAAGGTTTCAATGGTTGTGTTGGGTTTGTGGACGGCACAACTTTCCCATTATTCCAGCGGCCTGGAATGGATGGCAAGGTTTTTTTTGACCGCCAGAAGCGTTATTTGATTAATGCGCAGATTGTTTGTGATTGCAATAAATATATCACATCATTTATGACCGGTTGGCCAGGCTTGTGTGCTGATAACTTCACTTTCAAGAAGATGGCTTTGTCAGTGACTCCAAAAAAAATTTTTGATCAAGGTGGGTCTGTGTTCATATTCTGTACTTGATCTTGAATCCATTCAATGCTGACAACCAAATAAAGCTCATGACAGGGCAATATTTACTTGCCGATTCGGCATACGGTCTGACTGATACTGTGATACCGGCATATAAGGCACCTGCGGCTTACGTCCGCAAAAACACTGAGTTTAACTACTGCCTTGCCAAAGCTCGAGTGCGAAACAAACATACTATTGGGATACTGAAGAACCGATGGTCCTCCCTACACAAAATACGACATCATCTCTATGAGCGACCTCATATGAAGTGGCATATAAAATGGATCTACTGTTGCATCATACTTCATAATATGCTTGCAAAGTTGGGCGATTCTTGGGAAGAACAAGTCAACGAGGAGAATCCGCATCCAAACAACAACAAACTCCCTCCGGATAGCACAGCTTGATTTGAAGATTGGCGCTCTGAAGTCAAGAGAGACTGTCTCAAGGTCAATTATGCAAGAAATGTCCTCCCGATTCCCTGATTGCTTCTCTCTAATACTCTCTATCGAGAGATAACTCGTTGTCACTTTTTTGTCATTCTCGCTTTTAGTGTTTTGTTTGGCTAGCGATCTTTCTTCTTATTGTTTCTTGATTTTATTTTTAACTGGAAATCAATTCAGATCTATTGCGCATCACATATATTGCATAACACCCTTTTATTCATGGCAGCGAACAGGAAAATTGGGAAAAAGGAATGATTTTTTTTGACTTTTTTGTGGTTTCTTTGTATGGAAGAATGGGAGAATGATCAAAAGCCAAGAAATTTTTTTTGTTTTGTTTTTTTGAATTGTTGAAAGCAAAGAACTTTTTTAGGGCTGAATAAGTTCACTTGTGATAAAAAATGAAAAAGGATGAGTGGAGAGACACAAGGTGACTGTGCCAACATAAGACATCACGCTCCCAAACCACCTAATCCGTACATGGCATTTGTAAGCATCTGAATTTCCAAAGGGGTCTTACCCTGCTCAATCCAGTTTTGAACATGGTTCATGCGTTCAGTTTGTGCCTGTTCTCTCTTCTGTTCCCTGAGGAGCATGTCGGCACGCGCTTTTTGTTGCTCGGCAAGATTGTCCAATCTGAGCTGATAATCGATTTGGAATCGGCGCTGTCTCTCTGCAAGATCCGCATTGAATTGTCTCTGTTGTTCATCGCAATCACCTTTTTTTTCCTGTCGTTCTACTTCATAACGTTGTTTATCAATCATAATCTGCTCTTGTAATAGATTGTTTTTGGATTCATTTGTTTTCTCCAAGGCACTTGCAAGGCTAGACCCCTTCTGGTTTGATGATGCAGACGACGGTGATGGAGATGCCCGGTGCATGTTTGGAATAACACTTCTGGCTGGAGTGGTTGAAGATTGAGATGATCAACTCATCAATTGAGATGATCGACTCGTAGATAGAGAATCGTTTAAGGAACTCATCGATTGAGAAGCTGAGGTTGTGTTGGATTGGGTGGTACAATTGCGCGAGTTGTTCAAGTCAATATCCAAATCATCGGCAGTCTTGCCACAACTTGCAGCACTTTGCTCGGATGAATCTGTAGGGTTTATCAATATCTGAGTCTCAGAACAATTGGTGAAAGGTTGGGTGGAGGGTTCTGGATTGCATTGCTGACCAAGGCGCAAGGAAAGATCATCTCTAGAATCCATAGCTTCATCTACATCAGAGGAAAAATTGCTTCGCAATTTGGAAGATTCATTTGCCCAAGAGATCCGAGGGCGACGAGGGGTCTCTTTTCATTGAGATTTCATTATCTGTGTTGATGATCCATCACTCTCATCTTCAACTCGAGTGTTTCTGTTGTTGTCAAGGGTAAGACTGAAGTCCACAATCTTGACGTCGTCAACCAAGCCATCTTTCGCAGTGTCATACACAGCCATTGGGGTTACATTGGCCTTTGAGCCAAAAAGACCGTCCATCCGGCTATAAAAAGGGCACATTGCATCGAGCTTTTGAGCCAACGATTCAAAACCCTCAGATTCCAAGATACCCGCGCCAGTATTATTTTCGAAGTCCTTGGCTTTTTGGTACCTTGCCTTGTAAGTGTCGAAGCGCTGTCAAAGTCAAGTTCCGGTGAGTTTGAGAGACTTGTTGTTTGCATTCATGTAGTCTGCAAAGTGATTGAACGCTTGTGCCTTTGTCAGTTTTGCGGGCCCAACAGAGGTTTGAGACCCATCGCCCAAAAGCTCCGTATAGTGCTTTGGGTCCTCAAGATAAGCGCAAATATACTTGAAATCAATCCTCTCAAACGGAACTCCAGTGTCATCGGTTTTTTTTGATTGGCTTGACGTCGTGCGGGTTTTTCGGGAAGAAGCTACAGAGCTCTGCGAAGCAGTTTTAGATGAACGTGAACGCTGAGACAAAGGGGTTTTGCTCATAGCCCTTTTCTTCAAATTGGCAGGACTGTTGGGATTGGCTTCATTGGCTGCAATTTGTGCTTTCGTCCTGCAAACACGCTTTCGGGTAGTTTGAACTGTGATGAAGCAAGTTTCAATATAGTTCTTGAGAGGCACACAAAGATAAAGGAAAGACTCACCTGATGACTGGGTATCAGGTTGGCTACGGACCAAAGATGACTGTGTCTGGTTGATTGAGGGAGTCGAAATAGAGGTGGTGGTAGCAGAAAGGGACGTGTTGTTGTTTTCAGACTGAGTTTGAGACCACCCGCTGATTGGCTGACTTGAGGAGACCAAAGACTGCGTGGAATCAGTTGATTTGTCAAGTTCGGATGAGTTCTGGGTAGTCAAGGACTGTTGGGATTCTTGTTGGGTTGAAGCCATGGATTCTTGAGATTCAGCATTCATATTGGACTCGAGGGATGAGCTGTAAGTGATTTGTGTTTCTTCAAAAGGTTGGAAGCACGATGGTTGCTGACTGCAATTTATTCCAAGGTGAGGAGTTGCTGATGGCCAAGCGTGCAAAGCTTCTGATGGTTTAAATTTTATGTAAATTTTACCATCAGTAAGCAAGGTGTGACATTTGCATCAGTAAACAAAAAGCCTAACGTGAACCCCCCTAATATTGTCTTAATTTTATGTCGGAAATGAGGTTGGTAAGAAAAAATTTAGGGCCTGTACCATTCGGAATTTGAGTTTTTCACACACCAAAGAGCAGTTTTTTTTTTGTACTTTTTCTGTTTTTGGCCAGCTGTTTTTGTGAGAATCAACATTCTAAAAACGTGTACCATAACAGCTATAAGCACGGTCAAAAATACACCTCTGCCAATCCATTGCAACTTGCAGCACACCTCTCACATCTCACAACACACATCTCGCATCCCTCTGATCCTTACACAAAAATCCTACATCAGCCATGGACAACAACTTGATTGCCACCCTTGTCGCTGCTGGGGTATCAATCTTGCAAATCAACAATATGATCCTTTCAATCGCTGCCGCTGGAATTGCTGTGAAGTATCTTGGGACTTTGTGGAACACATTCGAGCCATATTACGGCGACGGCGGGCAAGCAAGGTACACCCAATTCTTATTAAACGACATCAGGCCATCCCTTTTCCGTGAAATCACATGAATGGAACGAGCGACTTTTGACCGGCTAGTTGAGGAGTTTTGGGAAAACGGAGTACTTAAAGACGGGCGCTCAGTCACAGTTGAAGAACAGGTATTGATATTCTTGGATATTGTATGTCATAGCAATGCCATGCGTCAGACGGCAGTGAAATTCCGGCGGGGGTTGTACACTGTACAAAGGTTAGATGTTATATATTTGAAGGATGTTATAAATATACGTGCTAATCACACCTTCTTTTTTATAGGTACTTCAGTCTGGTTCTTGATGCAATGATGAGTCTTTACCCAACCTACGTCACGTTCAACCTTGATTCATGCAAACAGCCGGATGCGATGGCCCGAAATCCCAAGTATAAACCATTCAAGCATGCCCTAGGGGTCCTTGACGGCGTATTTGTACCAGCTAGAGTACCAGCAAGCATCTCAAGCCCTTGGCGAAATCAAAAGCACTTCCTCTCTCAGAATGTACTCGCGGCAGTGAATTTTAACTTTGAATTTGTCTATGTACTTGCGGGCTGGGAGGGAAGTGCACATGATACCCGTGTCTTCAACGATGCAACGTCCAAAGGCCTGAACATCCCCCAGAAAAAGTACTTTCTTGCCGATGCAGGGTATGGACTTCGACAAGGACTGATGACCCCATTTCGAGGCGTCCGATACCATTTGAAGGAGCAAGCGGCTGCTGGTCTCAAGCCAGCAAACAAAAAAGAACTTTATAACCTCCGACATGCCACTCTCCGCAATATTGTTGAACACATATTTGGCTGCATGAAGAGGAAGTTTCCGGTCCTTGATTCCGCGCCTGAGATCGAACTGAAGAAGCAGGTGCACCTTGTCTATGCCCTCTGCGCCCTGTGGAACTTTATCCGAACTCATGAATCACTAGAAAATCTCTTTGATGATCCTGATGAAGAACGCCGACTCATTGCCAGCTCCAGTACCGATCAAGACCCTGTCAATGTAGCAGAAGAGGACTCAATTATGAAGTATCGCCGAGATAACCTTTCCACCAGACTATGGATGCATTACCTCACCTACAACTCTCAAAACAGTTGATTGATTGCATTTTACTTAGTTTGTAATGCAGTTTTTTCAGATTCTATTCAACGTTTGACAGGAAATAAATGTTTGGATTTCAGACGCGACATCATTGAGTTAGCAAGAAAAGAAAAGCTGAATATAGAGAGAGGAACCCAACTGTGTATGAGATATCTCATATGTGTATGAGATAAAATAGTAGAACGAGCAGCTGAGCAAAGAAAGAAGAGAAAAAACACGTGTATGAGATAACATAGTAGAGCAAGCAGCCGAGTAAAGCAAGCAGAGTGATAGAGAGCCGAGCAAACCACAAAATCTGTGTATGTATGAGATATCCAAGTATAGCAAGAGACAGGTGTATGGCAAGAGCGAGCTGAGAAATAGAATATGAAACAAGCTGTGTATACAAGTATCATGAGCTCCGCGAGAAGGGGGATTCTAAAATTGGAGAGGAACTTAAGTCAATATAATCATCAAAAAGAGCAATGATTGGTAAAACTCACCATTTTCATACTCATTCAAGTTTCTTCACCTTCTTAACCTCCTTATTGAGCCAAATCTGGCAGATTTGATGGTTTGAATTGCGACTGAGGGCCAAGAATGTTCGGGCCTTTGATTCGTCCTCGAGTATTGAGACAAAATCAACATACATTTCGTTCACTACTTTTCCTAGGAAAAACTGGGAACATTGATCGATTGCCATGTCCGATAGTGATTTGTTTGACAGATTGGACTGGGATGGAGGAATAGGGTTGTTACTCGACATTGCAGTAGCAATCTTTGAGAAAGCCCCCATCAGCTCTTTGGACGTTTCCGTAACGGCGTTTATCGCACTATTGACCCCGTCCATCTCGGTTTTAATAATCTGGTTCTTGTTCTCCCGGACTCGTTTGGTGGGTGCGGTGGTGTTGGTTTGGACAGAGGCCGTTGGTTCAACATCGATGTCGGTATCGTCATCATCGGCAGAAATAAGCTTCCTCTTTTCTGCGGGTGTTAGCTTGATGGGCTTGGTTGCCGTCTTGGTTGAATTGGTTGATGGCTTGATGGAATTGGTTGCTGTTGGAGGTATAGCTGACTCCGCAAAATCGCCAGTTGCCGCTGTCCCATCCCAGACACTTGCGGCGAGGTCATATAGTGGAAAGGGCTTGTCTTTGAGTTTCGCCACTTCGCGACGAGGATGTGCTTCAATAAGCTCGTCCCAAACAGTTTTGTCAGCAGTAGGCAAGCCCTTTTCATCATCCCATCCAAAGCCACTTTGATGACGGAGGAACTTGTAGTCGAAGTAGAGCTTTCGGAAGGAATTCTTTTGGTTCTTGACTTGATCCGAGGTGAGGTTCAGTCCATGCTTGTTGTTGAGTTTCTGGATGACTAATGCCCACGCTTCCTTCTTCATTCCACCGTTATCAGTTGCTTGACCCAACGAATTCTGCTCGGCAATGAGCTCCAGGAGCGTACTCCTCTGCCCAGTGGTCCAGATGTGGGGGGTAGCACGGTTTTCATCCTTCTCTTTCTTGGGCGTCTTCTTTGGCAAAGGTTTTTTTTGTTCTGGATTCTCGGGTGGTTGAGGTTTCTTGGTTGGAGGTTGGGGTTGCTCGGGAGGTGGTTGGGGTTTCTCAGATGGCGGAGGAGCAGATACTGGAGGAACATGAGCTGGACCAGTGGCTGTAGCTGGAGTGGTGATTGATGGCATGGCACGAGTATCCATCAGAACTGCTGGATCAATGAGTGGATGATCCATGGTGTTGGAGGTGTGAAAAGCGGAGTATGAGGATTGAAAAACAGGGTCAGAGCTGTTTTCCAAATTCCAGCTTTTTTGACAAAATTCTGTTTCCAGTTTTAGAAAAAACTGGCACTGTGGTACGCGTTTTTTGGTCAAAAATATTTTCCGAGAAAAAATGAGAATTTTTGGCTGAAAACAGTTTTTGAGCCCACCGTGGTACAGGCCCTTAGGGGGGATCGGAAGCGAAAAACGCTATCGTGAACCCCCCTACTGCGTGCACAATGTACAGTCACTCCCCATAAGTTTTTGCCGCAATGTACCCTTGGCGCACCTAACTCCGCTTCTCAATTTCAATACATGTTAAAGAAACCATTGTGAACAAACCTAGCATAGTACTAATCTAGCCAGAATGCTAGCAAAAAATCCACCCTCAGCTATATGTTTGTACATACAATTGCAAAGATACTTGAAGATGCACAGTGCGCAATGTCAAATCAAATCTGCACTTGAAAAAAGAAAAAAAAAAAAGAACACACAATCACACTGCAGCAGAAATTTTTGGAGAGTGACTGTACTAGCTATTATAATTTTGGTCCAACCCCCAAAAAAACGTGTCATAAGTCAGCTGTCTTGCTTTTGACACTTGCTTATGGTTGCAACTGACATTTCAGGTCAGCCAAATGGTAGTTTATGTAACTCTGAACCTCTCTGAACACTCTTGTTGTTGACTCCTTGATTTCTTAAATCTTTGTTAACTAAAAAAATATATGTTTTATCAACTCGAGTAACAATTCATACTTTTCCAACCTTGTGGGTTGATGTAACACTCCTGATTCTTGTTGGCACCCAAACTTTTGGGGTGGAACATAAAACTGGCGTTGGGCCAAGACCGGCAAGGCGGCGGCGGGCGCAGTCTCGAGAGGGGCTTTTGGGCAAATGTATGAAGACCCTCTCTAGGGTGGATCAAGTGGAATGCGTCAAGCTGCAAGAGAAGTTGAAACAACAAAAATGCCTCCAACTTCGTCGCCAGCTGTCCCAACCACACCAGCACCAGCACCCCTACTAACGACGTCAACATCAACACCTGGGGGATCTCAGTTTGTCCCCAGACCAACAACCACCTCTCAAACCTTCCTCCCGGAGTTCTGGAGTCACATCATCAGGAATGCTGAGGAATACCAGTCTGACTTCAAGGATGGCCAACTACCGATGGCAAGGATTAAAAAGCTGGTCAAATCGGATCCTGATATCAAAGTATCTATCATCTCTTGGCGTCCCTCGACCCATTGAGAACTGGATCTAACTTCGTTCTATTCCTTCAGATGATAGCTAACGAAGTCACCGTTCTCTTGGATAAGGCATGTGAAAGTGCGCCGTTTTTCTTTTTTTTATACTTGATCTGAATTATGAGCTTCCCTTCAAGTTGAGGATCCATAAGATATACTTACCCTTCGTATTTTGGGATCACTCTAAAATTCAACTTGCAGTCTTCATCAATGAAATAACCGTTCGCGCATTTTTGGTCGCCAATTCCTTAAACCGGAGAACCGTTAATAATTCAGACGTCGCGATGGCCATCAGCCAAAGCGACATGTTTGATTTCTTGATCGACATCGTTCCAACCGAACAAATCTCATCTGAGTAAGCACTTTGATTTCGTCTTACTCCCTCTAATGATTTGCGATAGATCTTGATGGTACAGCGATTTTTTGTTCCAACAGAAATGGTTCAGCGGGAACTTTACCCGCAGCTTCAACGTCAGCATCACCCATCACAGCCCCGAAGAATACTAGTACCAGAAAACGACGGCCGACTCTGCCGGATCTGCCGGAGGAAACAAACCCAATCGAATCAATAGTTTCGACCCCACAACCCTCAGCCCCCCCTCCGTTGCCCCCGAAGAAGAAACCCAAAAAATACCGAGTTAACAGAAACTTGCTACCTGAAGAAGTCGCTGTACCGATACCAGATACGGAACTGGTCAAAAAAGAGCCCTCGCCCGAGCTGCCCCCTCTAGGCTCCTCGCATGAAAGATTATTAGCTGTCCCAATTCCAGACTCTGAACTGATCCCCCCAAGACCATCAAAACCCACTTGGGAAATGGCGGTCCCGATCTCGGGTAATGGCGATCAGTCTTCCACATCTGGAAGGTCTTGGGAAATGGCTGTACCGATTTCAGATTCGTCATCGCACCAGAGAGGAGCTCGAAATTGGGAGATGGCAGTTCCAATCTCGGATGATCTGAGCATACCGCCGGCCGATCGATCCAACAAGAGGCAAAGAAACTGGGAGTTGGCTGTGCCGATTGTAGATGGAGATGCAGGGCGACCAAATTATTCTAGCTTTGAAAAGACGCCGGAGGTGGAGAGAGATTCTTTACCTCCTGCGGGCGCGAGCTATAATATTCATCAGCGCCAATCGAATTATCCGATCCCGGCCAATAATCGAAGAAGTTGGGAGCTTGCAGTCCCCATCACCGATCAGCAGCCCGGTCCAAGCATACAAGAAAGGCAAATGAGGTCGAGCAACCTCAATTCACGACACCAATCTAACAGACTACCGTCAGTTCCAATTGATCCTGCCCTGTTCGGTCTGGATTCATCCCCCAAGTTGGCATCAGACGTGCTCAATCCCCACCTCCCATCTCATCCCGAGTATCCTACTCACATCCCAATCAAGCAAGAAGAATAAAACCCATTCCTTATCTTCTTATGTGGCTTTCACTTTCCTTCTCTGCATCGGCATTGTCCCCAACGTACTGATCAGTGCCCTGCTCCTCGTTTTTCTCCTCTGTTACTTCTTCTTCTCGCATTACATTTCAGACCAGAGCAAATTGCAAGAAGAACACTATCAGTTCCTGCCTAACTTATCTGTTCGATTATTACAAGCAAACTCCAACACGCCATCACCAAGTGTAGAGAACTTGAATTAATTTCATGTGGGATAACGAGAGGAGTAATTGACTGCCATCACACTTGGTATGTGGATCCCATATACGTCGTCTAGCCGAAAAAACAGTGTGCGGGGTTACTATCCAAGTGTTGGAAGCCGTTAATCAACAGAAGCTTGACCAAGGTTTTGTCCACCAGCTGCAACATCTAACTTAACTAAGTCTCTCCTTTGGCGGGAGCTTGAGTTTGGCGGGTGGCAAAGCCACCCCTCCCACAGGGAGGGACTTACGACTAAAGTCGGCGTGCTGGCCTGAGCCCACCCACCCAAAAGTGGTGAAAATTCACTCTGTGAATTTTCCAGACTGGAGTTCCTTTGCCATCACTCCCACCACAAGAACTTAAGAAGACCATGATCTTCTTGATTTTTAGAAGTCATGACCTTACCAAAAAGTTGCATGAGGCTTTTATTGCAAATTTCCAAAGAATGTTGGAGATGATTTGCTTTGGGCGAACTCAGCGTTCGCGCAGAGGGGGACAAAGCGCAACCCCCGTTCACCTCTTAGCAGTTTTTTGAGCTTTGCAAGCAAACAACAAGGAGATTCAAAAAATGGGTTCCACCGAAGGAAAGCCAGGATGCAGGCGCATCTTTTGTCCCGCAGATCAACATGTGTAGCTTGCAAAACGAGAGGGCTACAGCCTCTCAAACTTGAACAAGATTTCTGCAAGATCCTCTCAGGCGAGCACCTCGACTTTAGTCGTAAGCCCGCCAAACTCAAGCTCCCGCCAAAGGAGAGACTTAGTTAAGTTAGCTGCAACATGTTTTGGCTATATACAGTTGCGCGCGGCATTCCGCTGTACGGAGATGCCTGCAAAACTTGTTCTGGGCACGCGGGGGAAAACCCCGTTGGCATCGGGGGTCCAGCACTCAAGTTGACCACATCTTTGGAGCTTTCACCCCGAGCAAACCGGGGTCATGAGAGGCAGACAGGTGACACGGCGGGTGCACCTCGGCGTTCTCAGATTAACAGTTCTTGGAACGCCGGGAAAATATGTTCAGAAAACGTTGCCACACCTTCTGTCATTGGTTTTAAAATCAACAACAGAACGGCGCTGCATGGGCAAGGCAGCCCCAGGCTGAGAACAATCAAGCACAAAAAACTTGTCCCAAGCTGGGTTTGAACCCCTACAATACACCTGTAACCACAACAGGATGTTGATTCTACCCACAAGTCCACCATCACGAGGGTATAAGCGGACACAATCAAGTTGAATTTATACCCCTTCCACATCGGCTCTCCACACAATTTTCCAACCCAATGGGGTGCAAAACTGTGTAGAGAGCCTCCAGGCAGTCTCCTGCAGATCCTGCAAGATTCCAACACTCCAGCTGTGAGAAGATCAAAGTGTGTTGTAACTTGCAAAACGGTCGGAGGAGTCGACCGTTCTAGGAACGTATTATCTTGCTGTTTGCCAAACAATTTGAAAACAGAATGGTTTTCAAATTGATTTGAGGATGGAATGCGGTCTGTTTCCCAGATGGGTTGGGAAAACGGTGGGATTTGTGTTCTCCGATCAATCGGAAACCAAAATGATTTTCCAATTGATTGGAGGACAAATAACCATTGTTGGCCCAGGACGTTTGGAGAACACCGGCCTTTTTGAGCCGATGTGTTCCAGGAACGTTGGGTTAGGGCTTGGTGCGTTTTCATAACGGTTGTGGCTGCCAAACGTTCTGGGAACCCACCAAGGCAAAGCAAAGTGCACCCGTGGTGTACGTGGTCCTGTACACATATCAGGTAATGGAGGTCATGTTACATAAACAGGACAAGCTGTCAGGATCATGACATGCAGCGCACATGGGCAATGTAACAAACTTAACCCCAAACTTTAGTCAAGGTTGATTTCGCAAGCTTGTCAAGCTATGCTATCAACTAGGAAAGCTCGAGAAGCTACGGAGTTTTTTCTTTTTTCTTCTTTTCATTGTTCTTTCTGTTTCCTTCTAATTGTTCTTGAGCTCAGTTGTGCGCCTTACTAGAAGGTTCTTTAGTGACCCATAGATTATAAATAGAGAAGCTTGTAGCCAACAGGAAGTTTTCCTTGTGGCAAAATCTTTGTAACATTGCCGTCTTCAAACTTGAAATACAACCTTTAAAACCTTCAATCTCACTTTGAAAATACCTCTTGCGCATATCTCTACCAACCTTGTTATTAGACCTAAAACCATCAGGTCCGGAAATTCTGTTAGCTCGTCTGTAGTTTTCCGTTTCACAGGGGAAAACCCAAAAACCCCTATACTACGGCCTCACAGGCAACCTGTCACATGCGCAGTGACTGCGCGGAGAGTTTCACAGGCCTGTCAACTACAGGTTACCTACATGAAATGCAGTCCTGTGAATTGTGCATGACACAGAGTGCTGTCATTTTTTCTGTGACATTCATGACTGTGCAACCTGTATGTCATACATGACCCCAATATGCCCATGGTGTTTGAGAGTCTGTGGATTCTAAAAATATGAGGGGCGACCTGTTTGGTCCAGTCAATTTTTTATTTTTGTTTTTGTTTTTACACTTGACTACTGGGACCCAGAGCAGGACCCAGGAAACCCCCAAAGTAGGTGGGTAACCTAAATGTAGGAATTTTTGGAAAAAATGGCAAAATGATACACACGAAATTTGTATGAATGGGGTTACAAAACCAAAAGGGTACACACCAAATGTGGCAAAAATGTATGAATTTCCAATGAAATTCAGTTAAATCCGCTAAAAACCGTATAAACCCGGCTGTAATATGGGGGGTTTCGGGTTCCCGGTGGCATTTTGCCTTAAGCATACGCACAAAAATGTATGAATTGGCCAAAAAAAGCCATTCCCGGTGCCCCCCGATGTATGAATTTTGCCAAAATCTGGGATTTTACGTTACCAACCTCTGTAGGGGGTTTCCTGGGTCCTCCCAGAGCCTAAATCAAGGCTTAAGTACATAAAATTAGGTCCATATATTGCCATAAATACATACCAAAGCGTCAAACAGCCTGCAAAATGCTTCTATACGGGCTTATAGAACATCTAAATGATGTCTAAGCCCCTCAAAAGCCATAAATTTTTTGGGTTTTTTGCATTTTTTTTGGGCCAACATTTTGGACCTGACCAAAACCTCTGTACAGCGCAATGCCGCGCGCACATCGTCTTGCGGACGAGCGGTTTTTGCTGCACTTCCTGATTACCACAACTTCCTTTTGCTTGACGCATGTGCGATCAGGCTATCTCTATTCATCAAGGAAAAAAATGTTAAACACTGCATTTAAATAGAAGGGAAATAATCATTCAATTCAATGACAAAGTGACTTTGGCTGATGTGATCATGATGTCCAGAATTGTCTTGATGCCGTCGGGAGGTGACAGTTCACAGCCGTTTTTATGCAATATGCATTGTTCCATTTCCGGAGGGGTCTGAGTCCGGCAGTTGCCCTTTAATGAAAATTGAGAGTGGTTCTCGAAGGGGGGTCACAGTTGTGGTCAATGTGTTTCTCTCAATTGCCTTTTCCCTTCTTTGGGATTTCCTTCCTTCCCAACCTGAACCAAGCAACTGTCCCTGTCCCTGCGGCTCACTCTCTGCACAGTGTTGTCGAACTTGACACGTTACCTTTCGTTTTCTACTTGGAAACAACTATCCACTTTCAGAAAGCTCCTTGAACCAATCTAGCCCCTCTTTAACACCTGTCTGATTTTTTCCCAGCAGAAATATGGCCAAGCCTAACTCACAACCAGTTGCCCATCGTCGTTCTGCTCGGCTATCGAATTGCCTTGCCAAGACCCCAACCACGAAGAGAGACCTTGACCCAGAATTCACAGACCCCAGTAGTGTTGAATCCTCTGGTCCTAAGGCGGGTCCCTCCAATCATAAAAGGAAACGCGCCGCCGATGATGATGCACCAACGGCTGCCTCGAAGCCTTCGAGGAAAGCTCGACGTGGTCATTCTTTGTAGGGTCGAACGAAATTTCATCTGCGCGTTTGCATCATCGTAGACATCTAATTAACTCGTTGCTTTCGTTTATTGTCTTGCAGTCCCTCAAAGGTCTCCAAGCTGGAGGACGCACCCCGGGTTTCGAAGCGCACTAAGTCTCTATCCTCGCGCTACTTTCAAGCTGATCCTTCGGAAACTAATAACAAGCACAAGGGTGCCCAGTCCTCGAAACACGCGTCACGCTTAGAGTCTTCTGAAGAGAGCGATAGCCAGGCGGTGAGAAAGACTCAACCAAAGGCCAAGGGAAAAGGCCGCCAATTCGAGATTGAATCATCCCCTAGCGAGAACAATAGTGATGAGCAAGCCATTTTATCCCAGATCCAGCTTGCCACCAACTCGACGTCGAAAGGTAAAGGCAAAGCACGTCAAATCGAGCTTTCATCCGAAGAGGAAGGGTCAAGTGAGGATGAAATCACACTCAGTAATACCCGTCCACCCACCCGAAAGTCGGCGACCACGCTTTCTAAGCGCGTGCAACGGGATGATGACTCGGAGCTCGAGGCCGAAATGATCAAAGCTGCCATCGAGCTTTCCAAGAAGGAATATAGGCCTACAGGTCCACATGCTACCTCCGTATCTGGCACTCAGCGCACCAGTTTGGCCAAGAAAGCCACTTCACTTTCCCGTAAAACACGAGCGATGATTGTGGAAGATGAGGACGACTCCGGAGGTTCCGAGTTTCAGTTTGATCACGAGTCGTCCTCTGCACTCTCGTCATTCGACTCAGAATCCGACCACAGCTTTGAAAATGAACATGATGATGATGGACATTCCGCTCTTCCCAAAAAGCCATCTCAAGATGCTCCTTCCGCTTCCCGTAAAAAGGCTCCTCGAGCACGTCGCACTGTTATCAAGATTCCAAAAAACCTGACCTGGTGGGAAAAAAACCAAATCAAACTCGAGACTCACCATCCGGAATTGAAAGATGTATGGGGTGATCTCACTCAGAAGGTCAAAGTAGTCGAAGTTTGCAAAGCCGAACAACCGGATGGTCTTGACTTGACCCTGTTGCCGTTCCAGCTGGAAGGCTTGTACTGGATGAAGAAACAAGAAGCCGGGCCATGGTCTGGCGGGGTGCTGGCCGACGAAATGGGAATGGGAAAAACGATCCAAACTATTGCACTCATCCTCTCCGACCGAGTTCCCGGTCATCGCAAACAGACCTTAGTCATTGCACCTACGGTCGCCATCATGCAATGGCGCAACGAAATTGAAAAGTTTGCTAAGGGTGTCACTGTCAACGTTTGGCATGGTGGAAACCGTTCGATCGCTCAGAAGGAGATGGAAGGGTTTGATGTGGTTTTAACTTCGTTTGCCGTCTTGGAATCCAACTTCAGAAGACAACATTCAGGATTTCGACGCAAGGGACAACTCATAAAAGAACCCTCTCTATTACATAAAATCAAATGGCACCGTGTGATTCTCGACGAAGCCCACAATATCAAGGATCGATCTTGTAATACCGCCAAGGGAGCTTTTGAATTGAAGGCCACATACAGATGGTGCCTAAGTGGAACACCGCTACAAAACCGCGTCGGAGAGCTCTATAGTCTTATCAGATTCTTAGGCGCCGATCCGTTCAGTTATTATTTCTGTAAGCAGTGTGATTGCAAGAGTTTGCATTGGAAATTCTCGGACCGAAGGACGTGTGACCAGTTGAGTTCAATCTTACTTCTCTTTACTTGGTCCACTTCAAATAACCCCGCCTAATGCGGAGTAAATCTTCTTACTGATGAATCTTGTTTTTATTCTGCAGATGTAAACATTCACCCATGCAGCACGTTTGCTTTTGGAACAATGAAATCTTGAAGCCTGTTCAAAAGTATGGTGCCTCCGTCGTTGGCAGCCACGGTCACACCGCGTTCAACAAATTGAAAGTCTTGCTTGATCGAATGATGCTTCGACGAACTAAATTGGAAAGGGCGGATGACTTGGGGTTGCCGCCCAGAGCTGTTCTCGTAAGACGTGATTATTTGTATGTGTCCCCCCCCCTCTACTACATTTCTTCAAGGTACCTCATCCGTTTCTAATCGTGTTTCCCTATCAGTACGGAAGAAGAGGAAGAGCTGTATTCCAGTCTATACAGTGACGTGACGCGCAAGTTTAGCACCTACGCCGATGCCGGCACAGTGTCCGTTCTTCTGGTTCCATATGATTTTTTTTCTCTCTTCTCTTTCTGTTGATTCCGGCTACTGCTAACATGTTGCATTTCGTGCTTCATAACAACGTTGCTACCGCTTTTCAGGCTCAACAACTACGGCAACATCTTCCAGTTGATTACCCGGATGCGACAAATGTCTAATCACCCTGACCTTGTTTTGAAATCTCGCGCCGCCCAGGCAGCTTTCAAAACCATCACCGACTCCGATGCTCCGAACGCTGACATCAATGAACTGACTTCAATCCAAACGTGTCGTATCTGTCTTGACGAAGCAGAAGATGCGATCATCAGTCGATGTCGACACATGTGAGTTGAAATTGAGACGTTGCGTTTCCTTCTGAAACTGACGCGTAATTTCTCTGGTCAGCTTTTGTCGTGAATGTATTCGGCAATATCTCGAGACGGCTACGGAACAAGAACCAGAATGCCCAGTGTGTCATTTGCCCATCACGATTGATCTTTCCCAGAATGCTCTCCAAGACGAAAGTAGCTCGAAAGCTCGGCAAGGCGTTCTTGATCGACTCGACCCTGGCAAGTGGAGAACTAGCACCAAGATTGAGGCTTTGGTGGAAGAATTGAGTAAACTTAACCACTCGGATCACTCGTATGTCTTTATCCTCGTACCCTCTTCCACTCATCTCACTGCTCTACCCCACGTTAACGAATGTGTTATTCAACCCAATCTCCCTTCACCACAGGATCAAATCAATAGTTTTTTCTCAATTCACAGTGTTTTTAGATCTGATTGAAAGACGGCTACAACTGGCAGGATTTAAATTGGCCAGATTACAAGGGAATATGACGCCTGAAGCACGGAACAGAACTATCCAGTATTTCATGAACAACAACGACGTGCAAGTGTTCTTGGTGTCGCTTAAGGCGGGCGGGGTTGCGCTCAATCTTACCGAGGCTTCTCGTGTTTTCATTATGGACCCTTGGTACGCTAAATTTTGGTTTGGGCGATTTTGGCTATGCCACAACTGACTGGGGTTATTTTGCGCTCATTGTGATGGTCTGAATTAGGTGGAACCCGGCCGTGGAGCTGCAAGCGATGGACAGGTAAGAAGTACTCGAAAGATATCGCCCTTTTTTTGTGTCACGATGCTTACCCCCATGATGTGTCTCTTGGAACCAATTTAATCAGAATTCATCGTTTAGGTCAGCACAGGCCTGTCGTTATAACTCGGCTAATCATTGAAAATAGTATCGAATCCAGGATTGTTGAATTGCAGAAGAAGAAGGAAGCTATGACTGGAGCGTGAGTCACAGTCTTTCATCTGTTCTACGCCATATCATTTTCAGATCTGACGCGTCATTTTTGTATAGTGCCTTGGGTGATGATGACCAAGCTTTGGGCCGATTGACTCCCGAAGACCTTTCGTTCTTGTTCACTCTCTAAACTTTTGACTCTCTAGACTTTTGGCTGCAAGCAATCGACGGGACACACGGGTGGGGGGAAATTCATTCCGGAAGAAAGCCTTGGATATGTAAATAAGGTAGAAACATGCACAAAGCTGCACAAAACAATGACAAAAACTGAAAACAAGGCAAAAAATTGTCGAAGGGACCTGTACGTATTTGACCTGATCAGGATAGAAGATAGTTGTTCACATTCATAGACTGTATCCAAGTTTCCAGCCATATGTTCCTTTTTCTTCTCTCTTTTTTCAACCACTAGATTGGCTTTATAAAGTATGTTCAATCACTAGAAATATCATATGTTTTTCCTGCATGGATGTTTCCTAGAAATCTGAAGTGTATGTTATGCCTTGGCCAACCTGTATTTTGTTATAATACACATCTATAAATGCCTGTTGTAATAAGCTTGCAGACATAGAGTCAATTTCTTCTTTGTCTATACAAGGCAGTTCTTCATACACAGAACATGTTCTGGATTTGCTGCACTCTGCCAACTGGGAAATAACTTCCAGGGGAGATGAGAAGATGGTTTCTGGGGTTGAGCATGTGAGCAATTAGGGTGTTCCAAGCTACATAAATTCATAACAAAATAAACATCAAAGTTTGTCACCTGTCAACATGCATAAACCTCACTAGAGTGACATGGCGGCTGCGCCGCCCTTGCAATATGGTGTGTTAAGTTTTTCTGGGCCAGTGGTTAAGCTAGCTTAACACAATCCCCTCGCTTTGGAGGGCCGGGGGAACCCCGGCGCGCCGGGGGCGCCTCGCGAAGCGAGCCTCCGAAGGAGGGGCTTGCCAGTAAAGTGGTGTGTTTGGCCTGGGAGGATTTTGAAATCAGGGCATAATCCAGCCTCCCAGCCTAGTAAGGCCCATTGTAGCCATACTAAGAGGCCCACAGGGAAGCCCTGAAAGACTGCCAATGCGCAAGCATCTGATCTTTTGAATGCTCAACTCCAATCTCTTCCATGATAAATGATGCCGGCCCTTCCTGGGGATCAAAATTCAGAGCGGATTGAGAGATCCAACTGCTGCTATCTGCATAGAAAGCTGTACTTTGGTTGTACACTTTCATTGCATGAATTAGTGAACTAGTAGTTCAATTTGTATTAGATGAATGATATGGTTGTAGCCCCGTGGCATGCAATACAGGTGTACCATTCATGCCACACACATAAAAACTGTATCATATGGTAAGGCAAGAGAGAAGTGGGAAGGAAAGATGATGGTACCCTAATTTCAACCTGGTCTGCCAAGGTCTTGGGGGAACCATAGAAATCCAGCTTGGACCATGGGATAGGCGCGGACAAGGCCTATCAAAAGGCGTCATGGGCGTCCCTCATTTGTGGGAGGAAGATTCACCAGCGGACGAGGCAAATTTCCCCCACCAAAAGGCCAAATCCTTCCATGCCAGGAATCCGACATTACTGGCAAGCCCCTCCTTTGGAGGCCTTGCAGGGCGAGGGGCACTTTGCGCCCTCCTGGCAATACCAGGTGCCTCTGACAAGGAGGGGCTTGTGTTAAGCTAGGTGGTTAAGCCAGCCCCAAAATCACTTAAGCAGGCGTGCCCGCTGCTTAACTGCGCTTGGCCGGTGCTTAAGCAGGGTGGGGTCAGGCTTAAGCTCGGCTTGTCCCCCGTCTAAGCCACCCGGCCACACTTCCCAAATGGAGATACATCTTACCAATGGGCATTCCTCTTGTTGAGCAGGCAGGCCCTGCTCTCCAAGATAGATAGTGAGCGCCTGGTCCGCTTGTCTTAAACGTGGACAAGGCAAGCTTAAGCAGAGGCCAAGATCAAGGCCATTAATCCAGCATACAAGCAAGCTGTCTGGGCTGGTGCTCAAGTCCCGCTGGTCCGCGGACAAGCGGGACTTAAGCACCGTCCCATAAAAGCTTCACACACCATATAAGTCTCAATCAGAGGTGCGCAGCTGTCCTTGAGTGCCCATTAGCCACTCTGCCACATCTTAGAGCATCTCCAACGGTCTGGGGGTGGATCAGCGCGGCTCTGACAGCCCGCAAGAGCATGTCCAAATATTTCACAGCTATGTCACACAGGGCCCAATAACGGACTTTCCATCCAAGCCGGGGTGGATCAGCTGCGACAGAAGAATTCTGTCAACATCTGGTCCTTGCTCTGTTGAACCTATTCCACCATACCACCACAAAAAATAACAACATCACAAAATGGACCCCATCAAAGTGCTACAATGGCTTGAAGATGAAGACAATGCAATTGCTTCAGTCCAATTGAACATTGCTCTCTTTCCACATCAAGAACAAAAAAAAGCGCAAATGTGGTGGCTCAACCATTGGACAACAAGAAATCAACAGAAACTGCCCTGAAGAACATGAACAACTTTACAAAAACTATTTCTCTGAGAAACCAACTTATCCAGACAATTTTTTCTGCCAGCGTTTTAGGATGCAAAGATCTCTATTCCTCAGAATTGTTGAAGATGTTTGTCAAGATGGCGAGTACTTTCTTCAAAAGAGAGATGCTGCAAAACGTCTTGGATATTCTTCCTTACAGAAGGTAGCAGCTGCCTTCAGGCTGTTAGCATACGGATATAGTGCTGATTCACTTGATGAGTACCTCCAAATCAGTAAGGCATTTTGAATCATTCTTTAATTTAAAATTTGATTGCTAACTTTTTTTTTACACAAACAGGTGAAAGCACCGCTCTTGAAACGCTCAAGCAATTTTTTTCTTCAATTGTAAAAATCTACGGTGCCAAATACCTTTGTTCTCCAAATGAAGACAATACAAAAAAATCCTAGCTGTCTCCAAATCACAAGGTTTCCCTGGAATGATGGGATCTCTTGACTGCATGCACTGGCGCTGGAAAAACTTTCCACTAGCAGACAAAGGAACCTACAGTGATAAGGAGAAGAAACTGACCGTCATACTCAAAACAGTTGCCACCCACAACTTGTGAATTTGACATGCATTCTTTGGTCTTCTGGGGACGCTCAACAATATTACTGTGCTCAACCAATCTCCCCTTTTTGATAAATTTCTCAACAGGCAGGACTTATCAGTTCGGTACCAAGTAAACAGAAACAAATACAATCTTGGATACTACCTTACTCATGGCATTTATCCAAAGTTCAAAACCCCGATACTGTGAGCCTGGGCCTCTACGGTGGCAGCAGGACACAAGATTGGGGGAACTCTAGTTGTATTTAAAGGGAATAGGATACAACTAGAGGGAGAAAGAGAGGACTTATGATGAAGGATATTCAAGCTTTTAATTGATGATGATGATAATCTTATTTATTTATTCTTCTCTAACCTGAAAAGGTGAGGCAATGGGCTCAATCCTATAAGGAGAGTCAGTAGCGGAGATTAACTACAACGCCTCCTCTCTTCAGAAACAGAGAGGGTGATCTGCTCTTCAGCAGCCCTGTTTTTTAGACCAAAGGAAACTGGTCAAGGTTCTTTAGAGTGAAACCTATGTGGGTTTAATAGATCAAAAGCCCACAGAAAAGCAGAAGAAGAATGATGTTATGATTGATGAAGTATGCCTCTTTGATGTTCAATGAGAAAGATGAAGGGAGTTGTGATCAAGCAATCAGAAGACTAGTGAGGAGAAGAAAAGATTGGATTAAGGCTTACTTGTCAACAAAAGGTGACCCCAAATGACCACTGAGTAGTGAGGAAATGGGAGGACCTTGAGGAGTTGAGTAGTGAAGGCTGTCCAATGGCTTGTTCTGCTGGTGTAGTGGTTCTGGTTGAATGATCTGAGGTTGTTCTTCTGAGTTCCATGTGGAAGATGAACTCAGAAGATCAGATTGAATATATGCAATATGAACTGAAATTAGAAGATAATTAGAACTTAGAATATTATTCCACTCCTCAGTGGAATAATACAACACAACTATGGCACAAGCAATATATGGAATTAAAGCTTGGATTGCGGAGAATCTGAGTAAGGCACTGGTGAAGCCTTTTGGGCAACGGTGTTGTCTCTAAGGCTGACAGATACAATCAATATCTGAACCCCAAGAACGGAAGAATAGGCATTTTGCCAAGATGCAAGAGGCTTATTGGAAAGATGTTGAGCACGCTTTTGGTGTCTTGCAAGCTTGCTACACCATTATCTGAAACCTCGGCTGCCTTTGGGATAAGAAAGTCATGGATTCAATCATGCGGACCATGATTATCCTTCACAACATGACAATTGAGGATAAATTGGGGACTGACTTTGAAGGCAACTTCAATTACCATCAAACAACTGGTACTTCCGCATCAGTTTCATGCAAGGAACCAGAAAACAACAATATGGATGCTTACATCTTGCTTCATCACACAGTGCAAGACATCAAAGCACACAACCAGCTCAAGTCCAATCTTATTGAGCATTTGTGGACCTATTTGGGGGATAAAGATGAATGATTATTTTCTCATGTTTAATTTGATTTCTGCTTTCTTTTACAAATTTTGTCTTCTTTCTGTTCTTGCTTTTATTTATCTTTGTCTTTTTCTCTGCTTGCTTTTTACGTATCTTAAACAATTTTTTAAAATTTCTTGTATTCATTTTGATCTGACAACAATCCATTTTATTGGCCCGGCTCAACAAATAGAAAAAATGCTAGAAATTTAACATTATTTCCCTTGATTTTGAAAAGAAACCTTTGATGAAGAAGGATGCAGTGTAAATAAAAAACAAATGTGGGGACACATAGTCATCATTGGAGCAAGCTGACATGGCTTGCGTTTTTTCCAGTAATGTCTGAAGAAGAAGGAGAGAGTGGAAGTAAAAAAGACATATGGAAAACTAGTCATCTTGGGAGTGGGCTCAGATGTATTGCTTTTTTTTTCCAGTACTGTTGCCATTCTTCATCCATGCCGGTGAGGTCCATTGCCATGGTTTGTTCATCAGAAGCTACTTGCATTGGTGATTTCACAGATTTGGCCTGGTCCTTTGGGATCTTGATGAGCTCTTCTTGAGTCTTGAGAACTTTTTCTAACAATTCATCTTGGTTTCTTTTTCTTTTTTCTGTTTTGTTCCCTGCAGGCCTAGCTTTGTTTCCCAGAACCAATTTCTTGCCTGCCTCATTGTTGCATTCAATAAATTCAGCTTGAGGACTGAAGGGTTGAGTATCAATGGTTGGTGGCAAACTGCTAGAAGCTGACTTCTTCTATTTTGGGGGCTTCTTTGATTGGAGCTTGTATTCTTGTTGGGTGGATTGCCATTTTGGCTTGTCTTTCAAGATTGCCCAGCAGTGGTCAATATTAAAAGTTGATTTGTTTGTGGCCTTGAACAATTCTTTGGCCTTGGCAAGCTTCAAGAATAAGAACAAATCAGCATTGATCAAATTGAAAAACTGGTCATTAATGAAGTCTTACAATATTGTCAAGACTTCTCCCACTCTTCAAGCAACATTTGACTTGAGAATAACATCCCCCAAATTTATTGCATGTCTTCAAGATGTGTCCCCATTGCACTGCCAGCAAAGCTGGCTTGGATGGCCGTATCTGAGTTAATATTGGATATGGCCAACGGCGGGTCACTACGCTACAGGGCCGCTAACCGTTAGCGTAGCTGATATTTTTTAAGCTACAGCTATGGTTAGCTGTAGCTTAAATTTTGGTCAGATATGCTAACGGTTAGCGTAGCTGATTTTTTTATGCTCAGAAATCCTGTAGCGTTAGCTGAAAAAAAACCATGCTACGCTAACAAGTAGCATAACTTTTCTCTTTCCGCTAACAGGATTTTCACTACCCTGTAGCGTAGCTCCTTGCACACTAACATTGTAGCGTAGCGTACAATGTAGCGTAGCATAAAATGTAGCGTAGCATAAAATGTAGCGTAGCATAGCTTACAATGTAGCATAGCGTAGCTACAGCTAACACTCAGTGTAGCATAGATCATATTAGGATTCAGCCTATATATACCAAGACATCACACTTAGTATTATCAACATGGGGGATTGAACCTGTATCAAAAAAAGGTTTTCATCAGCCTAATGGTTATGCTAACCACTGGATCAATGCTACCCTGTGTATTATGTCCAGGGTAGCAACTATCAAGACATTTTTCATTTAATTATGCTTGCTTTTTTTTTCTGGGACCCACCGCAGTTATGGCCTGTTTCCTGCGCAGTAGTAGGTTTTTTTTTCAGGCCCTTCACATTTTTTCATTTTTTTTTATTTAATCCCTTCCAGCTCTTCCTTCCTCCCTCACCCCCATTGCTCCTCATCTCATTGCATCTCATCTCATTGCTATCCACCCACTCCCATTACTACCCACCACCTCCCACTTTGTAAGCCCCCTCCCTTGCATCTACCATTCCTCACCCCCTGCCCTAGCCCACCAGAAGAGCCACCCTCCATCTCAAGCTCACCTGGCCTACCTACCTACCTGCCCACCCACCTGACTGTGAAACCTGCTCCTGACTCAGGTTTCACAAAGCTGTCAACATCCACCATTTAACCCGCTCCCCCTTCATTCCTAGCTCAGTAGAGAATTCTGACCTTTCCTTCTACTGAGCTAGGTAAGCCAATCCCCTTTTCCTTTTCCTTCCCTCATTTCTTGTCGTTCTGTTTCCTTCAGTCTTGTATAGTAGTAGAGAATTCTGACCTTTCCTTCTACTGAGCTAGTTGCAATACAGAACATCGTGTAGTTCTAGAAATTCTCTCCAAGACAAAGTGTCTTGTATCTGTCTGTCCCGTCCCTCCAGTGAAGAGCCATTTGGGCTCTTACACTGACCCACCCAACCGTGCTACCCTTCCTCCTGACCTACCTGCCCACCTGCCCTAGCCCACTGGCTGAGCTACCCACCCAACCATGCTACCTGCCTACCATCACCACCCGGCCAAGCTACCCCCCAACCAAGCTACCCTTCCACGTAAGCCACCTGCCCACCTGCCCACCTGCCTACCTACCTACCCTAGCCCACCAGCCGAGCTACCCACCTGACCAGCTACCCTACCACCTGACCTGCCCACCTGCCCTAGCCCACCGGCCAAGATACCCACCCAACTGAACTACCTGCCTACCATCCCCACCCGGCCAAGCTACCCTTCCACGTAAGCCCACCTGCTTACCTGCCTACCTACCTGCCCTAGCCCACCTGACCAGCTACCCTACCTCCTGACCTGCCCACCTGCCATAGCCCACTGGCCAAGCTACCCACCTGACCAGGCTACCCTACCTCCTAACCTGCCCACCGGCCAAGCTACCTGCCTACCATACCCACCCGGCCAAGCTACCCCCCAACCAAGCTACCCTTCCACGTAAGCCCACCTGCCTACCTGCCTACCTACCTGCCCTAGCCCACCGGCTGAGCTACCCACCTGACCAGCTACCCTACCTCCTTACCTGCCCACCAGCCAAGCTACCCACCCAACTGGGCTACCCTACCTCCTGACCTGCCCACCTGCCCTAGCCCACCAGCCAAGCTACCCACCCAACCAACCCTTGCTACCCTACCTCCTGACCCAACCGTGCTACCCACCCTCTACCCCCATCTGCCGCTTGCACCAACTGTGCTACCCTCCCTGTAAGCCCATTGACCTACCTCCTGACCAAGCTCCCCTCCAAACCCTTTGTCAGCTTTGTGTATGAAACACTCTATTTATGAATATAAATAGAGGTACTATCACTGTGCTGATAGGTTGTTTAAGAATGAAATTACTTTCAATTCACCCTCTTGATAAGAGGTTAAACCCACACTCCTTTATGATTAATTCTTTTGTTATACAAAAGTACTAACAGGAGATTTTGTAACAATAAGAATTGCCACTCTAGTAACACAACGTGTTACAAAAAGTTGAGAAGGAAATAGAAGGCAAGAACTTGAGCTGATTGGCTCTTGCCAGAGGTGGGAGTCTTGCGGCTACTACTTTTTAAGGATGATAGAGGTACTGATAAATGAGGAGTTTATGAAGTATGTCTAACAATCCAGTGGTGAGGAAGATAAAGAGGAAGAAAGCTCTACACTTGAGTAGGTGGAGGATATTCACTGGGTACTTGGTAAGTATGATGGGTGAATAAGCTGGGGGATAAGATCCAAAGAGCCCAAGAGCTCCTCCTTTTATATCTTCAGAGGCCAGTCTTTGTGTGTCTCAAAGAGGCATTGAGTGGATTTTACTTATTCATCTATGTTCTCATGATGTAATGAGAATTTGATAGTTGTTTAAGTACAGTACAATCTACGTCCTCATGAAAACATGATGTATTGTATAGCCAATTACATCATATGTCAACTCAAATTAGAATAGTACTTAGAATTAACTACCTTGGTAGGTAATTCTGTTCTACAAGTGTGTAACTTGTTAGAATAGATTTTATTTAAGTTTCTAACCAATTTAAATGATTGTTTCAATGGTTAACTTGTGGTTGGCACAGTCCACAGCAGGATTATTGATTCCTGTAATTATTGTTTCCTTTGAGATGTCAGGAAGTATGAGAAGGAGTAGGAAATCTAGGGTATCTCTGGTGAGGGACCCTTCTTAATATTGCATCAAAAGTCCATTTCTTTAATAATATTTACGAAATAATGAAGGATATGCAGTCCTTTGGATACTTTGTGGTATCTCTAGGGCTGACACTCCCTACCACAAAAAGAAGAATTGATTTATTAATTCTTGGTTTTCTTTTGTCTGCTAAGGTATTTCTCAGAGTTGGGAATTTCTTTGGCTGGAAGCCATTCATCTTCATGTATTGGATTTCTGTACCTGACTAGATACAGTTTATCTTTGACTCCTCTCACATTCTTCTCCTTAAGTATCTTGTGAATGACTTTAACTTCTGGAGTTTCTAATGGAGGTAGTTCTTGTTCAGGTATTACTTTCCTGAGTGGAAAGAGTTCTGCTTCTGCTTCAGTATAATGTTTCAGAAGACTGACAGGGAAGGTTGGGTGTTTCTTCTCTAGTTCACCAGACAGTTCCACTTCAACCGCATTATCCCCATGGAGGGCTTTAATCACAAAGGGTCCTACAAAGGCATTTTTCAGCTTCTTTGGTACTTTGATATTATTGGAGTTCGCAGTAGATTTCAGCACCAAGTCACCAATTTTAAAAGTGGGTAATTTGTGTTTCTTATCCCACCTTTCTTTGCTGTACTTGAATGCATCATCCATACATCTCTGAGCATGGTTCTTAGCCTTATCCAGCATGCTTTTGAGACTAGCTGCTGTAGGGTGGATGTCAATTAAGTCTTTCCTCAGACTATCTTGTGGAAGTCTGGGATTCCAACCTTTCTCTAACAGGGAAGGGGTTTTCCCCGTGGAAGCATGGGTAGAGGTTCTGTAAGCAAGTTCCAGTGCTGGTAACAGAGTGACCCAATCATGGGTGAACCCATCTGAATCTTTAAACTCTAGACCGTAGGCACAAAACCTTCTGAGCATATCTTCCAGGTTTTGTATCATCCTTTCTGCTAGGCCATCTGTTTGTGGATGGTAAGCTGTGGAGAAGGCTAATTTGGTACCAAAAAGTTGTTACAGGTTAGTCCATAATTCTGAGGTGAATTTGGGGTCTCTGTCACTAATTATGGTCTTGAACAGCCTTGTCCAGGATATAACTCTGTTCCAAATCTTAAGTGCAGTATCCATAGCTGTGTCATCTTTATGACATGGGAGGAAAATTGGTGTTTTGCTAAGGGGCTGTTTGGCCGCGCAAGCGTATCTCGAGTGTATCTTGCGGGCCCCCGCAAAACCCGAGATACGCTTGAGATACAGTATCTTGTTGGACAAGATACCAAGAAATGAGATACTGATCGTTTGGGCGACTTCAGTATCTCAAAAATATTCAAGATACCGTATCTTGTCCCTCACCTCAATGAGATACACCTATTTGGGTGTATCTCAACCCAGATACGGTATCTCGGCACCAGTGGTGTCCATCACCATCATCAAACAGACCACACAACACAACACCTTGCTCTCTCGATGGCCAATTTTGGCCATCAAGAGAGTGCCTCTATACTCTCCTGATGGCCAATATCAGCCATCAGGAGAAAGCACAGTCTGTGGATGGCCAATATTGGCCGTCAACGGACTGTGCTTTTTTTTGATGGCCAATATTGCCCATCAACATAGAGATACACCCTCTCAATGGCTGTTATCAGCTATCGGGAGAGTGTATCACCCTCCCGATGGCTGATATCAGCCAATGAAAGGGTTGATGCACCATCCCAATGGCTGATATCGGCCATTAGGAGGGTGATGCAGCTTCCCGATGGCCAGTATCAGCCATTGGGAGTGTGTATCACCCTCCCGATGGCCCATATCAGCCATTGGGAGAGTGTATCACCCTCCCGATGGCCGATATCGGCCATTGAGGGAGTATCTACACCCTCCCAATGGCCGATATCAGCCACAGGGAGAGTGTATCACCCTCTCAATGGCGGATATGGGCCATTGGGAGGGTGCAACACCCCCCTAATGGCCAATATTGGCCATCGGGAGGGTGCAACACCCCCACGGGCCAATGTTGGCCATTGGAAGGGTGCAACACCCTCCTAATGGCTAATGTTGGCCATTGGGAGGGTGCAACACCATCCCAAAGGCCGATATTGCCCATTGGGAGAGTGTATCACCCTCCCAATGGCTGATCACCCTCCTGATGGCCGATATCAGCCATCGGGAGGGTGTAGACACTCCCTCAATGGCCGATGTGGGCCATCGAGAGAGTGATGGAAAGTTTCCCTCTCTCCTGATGGCTGATATCAACCACCAGGAGAGAGGTGTGAAGGGCAGCCAAACAGGCCCAGTGTCTGTATCTGGGGGGGAGCTGTGGCCTTCCCCAGATACGGCGTCATGTTTGGCTGCCGCGGGGTCCATGTCCTAAATTCCCTGAGGTACGTATCTGCCCATGGGCAGATACATATCTCGGGAATTCGAGATACTGAGCCCGCGGCAGCCGAACGGGCCCTAAATCTGTCAACAATTACAAGACAAACATTGTAATTCTTTTTGCCTCCTGGTGGTAGGCCTGTGACCCAATCCATGTTTACTATTTCCCAAGGCATGGTAGGGTCTTCAATTTTCATCATGTGCCCAAATCTTTTTCCTGTAGCTTTGTTAGCTCTTTGACATCTGTCACATGAGGTGCAGTATGTCTGGACATCATTCCGCCAGCCAGGCCACCAGGCTGTATTCTTGATTTTATCCTCTGTCCTTTCCACACTTAAATGTCCTGAAAAGTTGGAGTCATGGCATTCATACAGTATTGTATTAATGATGGTTCTGTCTGTCACAGTGAGCACGCAGGTATGTTTGCTCCTATGATATATGATGCCATCATAGAGATGAAACCTGCCCTCCAGATAGGACTTTCTCCATTCATCATCTAGTGAGTGGACTCAACTTTGGTTACAGCTTCAAAGCTACTCCATTCCTACTCTTAATTTAATTTTGGTCTTCTTGATGTCCATTTTGAAAAAAATCAGCAAAAAATTAGCATCAGCTCAGCTCTCACTGCAGTTGAGCTCAGCCTGCTCAGCAGTTCAGCTCATAGCCAACTTTGGTGCAGTTCAGGGCTCAGGGTGGCCAGGAGCTTGGCATTTACTATGGCATTGCTCAGCTCCCATTTTACCAAAGTTCAGGGATCCCCATGAAATAGATCAGTTATCATTGAAACTGAGCATAATTCACTCTATATAGTTTGAGGAAAAGAAAAGGTCTGGATAGATTGTGGATAGCTGGCTGGAGTTGGCGGGATGTCACTTGATATCAAGTGACAATTGTTTTTTCATGGTGCCACGTTTTGACCCCTTCACATTTTGAGTTACATATACAATTTTTATGCTCCTTTTTGTCTCATTCACTGGAAATCCCCTTTTTTTCAATCTTCTTCCCATGAATTTTTACTTCATGCCGGCTTGATGAAAGCTAGCTAAGAATCATTCCCATTCAATCCTCAGATGATCTTGGCGTGGATCCAAGCTAGAGAGGTGCACTCTTCATTTTTGGCCCGCCGTGGCCTTTTTTCACCTCCTCAAAATTGCCTCAATATTAACGAAACCTTCCCCAGGTGGCACTGCATGTTGAAACGTAGTCAAGCTCTCATGAGGGAATTGGTGATGTGATGAGGATCGTCTTACATATCGCCGAAGGCTTATCCATATTTTTTTTGACTCTTGGTGAACACATTTTCAATCAGAGTGGGAAAGATAAGCAGGGCCTAGGCCAATAATTTCCAGCAAGAGAAGGGCTCAACTTGAATAGCCTGCTGAAATTTGAGATGTCTCCCGGCAGGCTCGAGCCAATCGCGGGCCAACATTTTAGCCCAGCCATTCAAGGAGTTCAAGAGCCGCGTGGCTTGGTCGAGGTCCTTGAGGCCCGCAGCTGACCTGGTTGAGGATGCTAATGATGGGGTCATGCGTGGTGTAAATAGGGAGGAAGGGTCAGACGCGACGTCTGTGAAGAGCGATATGCTCGTGTTGGTGTTCTCAGTATGCACATGTCACTGACATACGTATCTGTCACCAAAGATTTCACAGGATTTCACCCATCATCGATGTGCTGGATAAAAAAAGGAAAGTCCGAACTTACAAGAAGAAATAAAAACCCACAAGACAGCACAAGACCACACCCACCACAGTTTTCATTTGGATTACATACTTCGGTGTGCGCGTCGTGGGCAAACTATTTGATGGGAATAGACCGGATCTTCGGGTTAGTGAACAGTTTTGTCAAGGCTTTTCCAGCTTCAGATCAAAAGACGCGACTCCGCTGGCTGATTGATATGGGCAAATACTGGTGAGACATGAAGTTATGGCTGTGTGTTCTCAGTTTTCTCAACAAAGATTGGCTGTCTTGTTCGATCACCTCACTGCTATCTGTTTTGTAGCACTGATCCATGCACATCTTTAATCACCTCCTACAGCTTTGATCTGGAAGCCGCCTCCATTCGTGACTGGTCGAGTTCCGTGCTACGTTAAAGGATACACTAGAAGGTTCGCACGTGAGTCCTTCCTCATTTTTGATTCCAGGAAGTAAGAAACTACATGCAAAAAACCTGCTAGCATTTTGTTCCCTTGTTGTTCTGTCCGACTTGACACTTTCTAATTTCTTTTCCTCCATGCACGTGTGGGTGATTTTATATTGACTTCATGAAATCCACGTCTTTGTCCACTCTGTAGAGCTTTCACATGATCATCGGGGAACACCGGAAGTAAATCAATTTGGGTCGCTCTGCTCTGGATAATGGACGGATGCTAACGATCACCACCCCTCCACGATTTTGCACCAATTTTTCCTCTAGAACCCAGGCTTGGTGGTTACACTAGTTCCGAACTCCGAATGGCTGAAGCTCGCGGGAGCTGAAACTTATCCCTGTAGCTACGTATGGGGAGTCATGTACACAATCGAGCCGAGCCACACAGGAGAAGTGAAAAGGTATTTAGATGAACGCGAGAAGGACGGCTACGAGTTGATGGAAGTAGATGTGTTCGTCGTTGAGGATGGACAAGAGCGCTGGTATGGCAAGGTGCGCAATCCACCACGAAAAAAATGAAATGAAAGAGGTCCTTCTCGATTCTGTACACTTCTTTTCCTCTCATCCTTAACCTTCCTTGAAACTTTTTTTTTTTGCTCAGTCGAGTATCTATGTTGGCCATACTACCAATCCTAGCTTCTGTAGACCCCCAACGCACGATCAACTAGCTGCTCAAATCTACAGAAGCGTCGGACCTTCGGGTCCAAATAAGGTATGCTTCCCCACCCCTTCTCCTGATTGGGTGAGAAACCAGTATCCTGTGGACTAACCGAAAAAATCTATTGCTTGGAATCGCCATCGTCGAATAGGAGTATCTGTATCATTTGAAACGAGAAGTTGAAGCTCTATGTCCAGACGCAAACGACCCATACCTCAGAGACCTCGAATGCTTAGTCAAGCAACTTGATCAGGTGTCCCACTCCTAGTCGTCAAAAGCAGCTTTTTTTTTTCTGTGAGGACTGGGTCACCCACGCATCATGGGTTGGCTGGAGTATGTATTTCTTCGTCTTATATCTGTGTTGTACTCTTTCGTGCTTCTCAAAACATTTGATTATGTTGGTTTGTGTTGTGCGTCAATGGCTTTTCTTGCTTGATGAAAATAGTCAATGCCGAACGTAATAAAGATGGAGCACAATGAGTATACTTTTGCATGTTAAAGAAACAGACCAGCATAAAATCCATTATAAAACCAACAACCAGAAAACCCAAATAAGAAAACGTGATTCGCAAGGATATAATTTATGAACAAAAAAAAGAAGAAACGAACAAAAATTAGAAACTGGGAAGCACAACTGATCAGAGAATTCTTCGAGCGACAGGATAAAAAACAACAACAATCATAACGATCCTCCTCTCCTCCCCAAAAAAAGTACGGAATAAAATCTATTGAGCAGAAGAAGCAATACAGAGGAAGACCACCAAAAAGACTTGATGAAACCAGATTGATTGACTTGACCGAGGATGACTGACTTATTGAGCAATGATGTAAGCAGATCACATATATTGTTTGATGCGTATGTAAGAAAAAAGTAAGAAACGAACGTAGATATATAACTTGATTGACCTCTCCTTTTTTTAAGTCTTTTTAATAGAAAACAGTACATAATATTTTGGAGGGTTTTTAATTTTGTTATTCAATTAAAGGCTTGATAGCTAAGCACCATTCAGTCAAATCTTTCGGATTTAGACACTCTAGAAAATATGAATTGGTCGAAGAATAGATAGCAAATATATTCTTCCTCTATTCGAATTAATAATCAAGAAAAAAAAGTCAGTTTTGATTACAATTAAACAAAACGAAACTTAGTTTGAGGTGAAAAGGATGAGGAAAAGAGCGAACATTTAACATGAGTTCCATTTCCGGATTTGAATCAACGTGCACGTTGAGAAGGTTGATGACGCCGAGCTCTTCAACCTCGTCATTCTTCTCATAGATATACAAGTAAGGTCGTTTTAAGACGACTGAACGAAATTTCAATCAATATGAAAGCGAGGAGGAGGTTCATGAGAATATGTCAGTCACCCCGCCCTTCTCCTTAGTGCACGAGTGGGAGGGAACGGGAGTCATTATGTGGGCAGACTTACACCACCGATTCACCCAATCGTCTCTCGTCGGATCCCGCAACACATTAAGCTTGCCTTTCCGGATCGCATTTTCACTTCGAGAAAAGATGCAACCAAAAAAAAGAGCCCAGATGAGCATGAAGATGCGCGAATTCCCAAAGGAAAAAAATTAGGTTCAGAGGGGACACATACTGCTTGGGTATGAGCTTGACTTCGGCTTTGAGTCGCCGATTCTTGTGTAATTCGAAGGTCTGTTTACTTGATAATGGACCCTCATGCGCTGCAGCTGACTGCTGCTGTTGCTGGGGATCTATCGCTAGAGCTTGAGGCTCCTCGAGGAATTTCATCTATTAAAATAATCAACCCCAAGTTAACTATCGACCACGTAAAAAAGGAGTCATTGATTTCTTTTTGGAACTTACATTATCTTTGGGCCCGAATCTCTTCTGCCATAGCTCTAAACTTTTCCCGATTTTGAAAAGATCACTGCCGGTCCCAGGATCGCCAGATTGTTTCAGACTTGCACCGCCATCTTCCAGTTCCTGGTTTTTGGTGGCAAGTGAGGCGACAATAGACTTGACGCCATCCACCTCGCATTTGAGCAAGATGGAATCACGAAACTGGATCCATTCCGTCAACAAGCCCAGTCCGCGAGATTTCCATCCTTTCAGTCTTTCTTCGCCGCGGACGAGTTGATTGACCGTGCTCAATCTCCATAGTTCATCCACTTTGCTGATCATCAACGGCTTCAATTTGATGGAAAACAGGTAATTCATTTGTTTCAGTCGTCGCTCTATCCTCAGCAAGCTCAAGATTCCTTCGCCGACTCGCTGGTCTCGTCCCTTGATAACCATCCCGATATCCGTCCGAAACTTGATCGGTTCGACGCAGTTCTTTGCCTCGACTTCCCAGCGAAGTTCCACCAATACCCTCTGTTCGCTCTGTGTCACTCGGTCAAGGTAATAAGATTCGTGACCCCCTGCATCCCAATTCCCGACGTAGTCCATCCAAGAGGTTCCATCGGCTTCGAAATGGGCTACAGGCTTCTTGGACGCCTTGATAGTCACCCACCTGTCCACCTTCGAGCTGTGGATTCGCCCCTGACCATCGAGCAACCTGACGTTTCCCATCTCCACTTTGTCCATCCGTTGCCAGCCAAACTGTCGACCCGAGTTGTGAGTCAGCCTAATCGCGAGTTTTCGTTGAAGTCCTTGCCGGAGATAGAATACACCCGGGTCAAGTGCATTCTGGGAAATTATAACAGTCTGTTGGTAGTCCCCAAACGCAGTAAGCTCAAGCATTCTGATGGCGCTGGTCACGTCGTGCGTCTGCTCCACGACGAACTCGGTTTCTGGTTGTCGCATTCGAAGTATCGGCGTGAACGTTGAAGGTGAAGACAATTGGCTGAGATTGCTGGCGGCTGGAAAAGCGGATGTGTCGGACTGGGGACTCATTATGTCCGAGCGCCCGCCGTTTTCCTCCCCCATCTTCTTGTCTTCAGCTTTCTTCTCATCCTGCCGTTCCAGTTTATCTAAATAGCTTGGCATGAGCTGGCCAAAGAATTCGATAGGCGCGCAGCCGTGTGCCAAGTACTTTTTAGTTTGTTGGCTCATGACTATCGAGATGGTTTGCTTCAATACCATTTCAGTTTGATCGCATGGTAAATCAAATCCTTTGGAACTCCACACATGATCCTCCGTCCCTTCCTTAAGAATGCCTGTTATCGACGATGCCCGGAACTGCCAATGTACCGACGAAAAATCCCTCGAAGTTAAACCGATGACCTGATCAATAATGACTTCCAGTGTGATTTTGGAGTCATCCACTAATGGGCACAAGCTTTCATTGACGGCAGGCTGGATGGTCCCGTTAGGCGAGTTGATAAGAATTCCGGTCCGGGGTGGAGGTGCGATGCCGATGGTGCGGATTTGAATGCGACATGTACCGATAGAAGCTAGAGTATAGGGGCTGTAAAGTGACAAAGTGGTTTTGATTGGTACGTTGCGGTATATCGGGCCTAGAGGTATGAACGCGTGTGCGACTAAAGAATACAAGGGAGGAGAAGGGTCGTAGAAAGGGTCTTCCCAATTGAAATGCTGAGAGAATTCGGGCTTGTCAATAAAGTTGAAGAGATTGCGCATCTGGCTGACTCTCGTTTCGAGTTTGTCGAGCGACCAAAGATAGACCGACCGATGACGCTTGTCGAGAACCTTGACGCCGATACAGGGCCGGTTAGATCGATCGCTCAATTCCGGGTCTGACACGTCATCAAATTCACTGAGTCCCTTGATCGACTCGAGTGCGGATGTGGTGAGCTCAAGGGGCGATCGATCAACAATGATAAACTGGTAGGTCACCATCTTGTTCAATTCTCGGCTGATCACGTTGGCTTCCTTGAGGATCACAGCTTTCCTTAGCAGTTTTTCCGCAATCTTCACCCGGTTGAGCTTTTTCCATTTTTGGGTCGTTATTTTCGCCAGATGACTCTCGCGCGGTGTCCAGTCTTCAAGCTCAAACGCAAGATCCAATCCGTCCTGATTGAATTGCATACTCTTCGTCCGCAACTTCTTGACCTTCTTCTGGAATAATTGTTTCTGATCTTGTAATTTTTGTTCCCTTTCGGCAAATAAAAACCACAGCGAAATACAAAAATGTTAATTATAATGAACAATCCTTCGAATATTGTTGGAATAGACTTACATTTCTTCTTTCAGTTCTTTCATCTGATTTTCTACCTGTTCTTTCTCAAGCCTCAAGTGTTCATTATCAACTGCTGCTCCATTTGCGATGAAATCACTAGGGCTGCGTTTCATTTGACTTCCTTCCATCGGGATTGTTACCTCCATATCGTTGAATATCGAGTCAGTGATACTCGTGTCGTCGGTGACGAAGGTACTACCAGATGGCGGGCGATGGGAAGCGGATAAGATATCTTCCTCTTCACTGATATATGACATCCTACTCTCTCGGCCACTAACGCTAGTACCGACTTTCCGCTGCATACGCAGCCTAACTACGTCATCAAACAGCTTTTCGAATTCAGCCTCATCCATCTCATCAAGGTTGACTTCGGTTCCATTGAGCTTGGAGATCACGGCTTCTCGCCGGGCGTAATGATAGTCTTGTGGATCGATGACCGAGTTAGAAGTCGGTGTATCGGGCCGGTGAAAGGGAGAAATTGAACCGCTGGGATCGTTAGCAAGATCTTGTGGCGATCGAAGTTCAGCTCCGCCTTCATGGGTTGAGTTGACCTTCTCTCGATGCTTACGAACTTCCTCTGGATGGTTAAAGCGGAAGATGTGATAGTCACCCAAGATGACTCGATAACCTGATCGAAGCTTCCTGGGTTTGTCTGGGCTTAGACGCTGTCCGTTGACCATTGTGGGTGCATTCGGGTGAGAATACAGTTGGACTGCACCTGTCTCTTTATCGGATTCGAAGTGGCAATGTTGAGCAAGAATATTGCGACCGCTGAGTCGAATGTCACACGGTTCAGTAGTTTCGGTGTTCCCCACGGTGGTGGTACCAGGTTTGATCTGGTAGATGAGACATTCGGACATGAGGGGGTCCTCGTTCAGATTGACAAGATGGGGCATTCTTTTTGGTGTATAAACGCCAACATTGTTCTTTTCGATAGTAATCCCAAGTTCTTCTAGTGCTTGCTCTCGTTCTTTCTGTACGATTTGTGTGTTTTTCAATTTCTCTTCCCAGGTCTGAGCGACTTCACTCATCAGTTTCTCGGATTGCTCCAGCTGCTCTTGAAGTGCGGCCTTGGTAACGGTTTTGATCTCTCCGCTCTTGGTTTGATATTTGACGATTTGTTTTTCGGGTGGTAAAGTCACGTCATAAGTATCTTCTCCATGACTTCCCATCATCCGAGAGCGCAGAGTGTCTAGTTCTTCTTTCAATTCCCGGATCAATTTAGCGTTCGGATCTTCGTTCACTACCGCCTTGTTCTTGATCTTCTTGGCTTGATCAGCATACCTCAGGGTGGAAAGGGTTTCTTCGTAATCGGCTGGACTAATAGCAGCAATCATGGCGGTTTTCGAGTTACCTCCAAGACTGTCTTTTAATAACCATGTTAATACTGAGTCTCGATAGGGAACATGTTCGTCGGCTTTCTTCTTTTTTCCAGGACCGGTGGATGAGCCAGCCATAGCAAGCGCTGAGATGACCTTGCCGAGCGTCGTGAGCGATTTATTGATCTGAGCACCTTCCTTGAGCCGGACACCGGTAGCACCGGTACTATTAGCACGCTCGGATCCAGCCAGATCGACTAAGCTAATTCTTGATACTTTCTCACCCTCCATGCCGGTTGTCGCATCTTTTCGTCGCTGAGTGAGTAGAAGTGTGAAAACTGAATGCGAACGAGAGGAAGTTTCGTTCATGTTGGTAGCTGCGACCGTCCGGGCTTTGTTCCCTTCGTCCATCAAAGTTTCTACATCACTGTAAGATTGAACTGCTAGTTTCGAGAGATCTTCGACGTAAGGACCCAAGCTAGGATGCTCCCGGACCCGAAGATTTCCTTTGTTCTTCGGATTCAGTAAGTCACGAACACGTTCATTGTAAATCTAATAAATAATAATAAAAGTTGGAGCGGTTCAGAATGAATTATGGTTATGTTCTTGCGTGATATATAAATTATGAACTTACTTCCATGAACGAGACTTCGACTGTGTAGCGTACAGTTGGATCTGTTACCAGTTTTTCTTGAATGCGATCGAATAGAGCTGAGCAAGTAAGTGGGATAATTCCTCGATCTTGACCATAGCCCATCATTGAGTACGATTTTCCGGAACCGGTTTGACCATCTGTGAAAGTTGAATGTTAAGATTGCAGACATACTTCTTCCAGTCAGATGAGAGAGAAGGAGAGGGAACTTACAAGCAAAAATACACGAGTTATAACCTTCGAAACTGTTATTGAGTAGATCTACGCCCAGGTCTTCGTATAGCGTTTGTTGAGATGCGTAACCAGGTTCATCTTTTGGGCATGCAGACCAATAACTGTGATCGAATGCAAAGCTTTTTGTCTCTTTATCGGTTGCGGATGATTTGGATTTGGATTTTGCGTCTCCATTGCTTGGTTCGTTATCAACAGGCGGGCTTAAGAACGTGTGTGTTCCTGCTTCCATTCGGATCAAACATTTCGCTCCTCTTGCTATTTCTCGAGAGTTGAGTGGCCTACATCTAACTACAACCTTTGAGTATAGTGGTATTTCAGTTTCTGGGCATTTCAAATCAAGAAGAGAGGTGAGGAATGATCAATATGTACCTTAATATTTCCAGACATGATTGTTGCTATATACGGGATTCCTGGTTCGATTTATCGTTCGTCCGATGGCCTTTGTTTCGAGAGGAGCATGAGTCTTCTGCGAGTGTGGAGAGGGAAGATGAGGACGGGCAGGTGGGATTCGTGGGCTGAGCTGAGTAGACTGGAGACGGAAGGAGACTGGTTAGCTTTATGTGGTGGATGCGACTAGAGATATTTAATTTTCAGTCAGCGAGTAGAAGCTTTTCCGGTTTCTGTCGTGGTTGAAAGAGGGAAATTCACAAAAGACAGCGACAAAATTCGATACATATTTATTTATTTCCATCAAGTTAGTGCAGGAGATATTTAAATAAATAGCTTGTATGCATTTATGTATGTATTTATGTGTATTTTGGATTTTAAATTGCTGTGACAGTTTAACTTGATACATAGCATGGCTGACACAATACACCATCAGTCGATCTTTCGTCGATCCGACGCGTTTCTCCATGAAAATATTACACTGAAACGCGTTTCAAAGCACTGGATAAGAGCACTCTGACCATTTCCTACGCTGCAGTCCAACATCAGTCAAACATCAAGATGTAGAAAAACTCTGAAATTCAAATCACAGAAGAGAATCAGAGCCCTCAACAGGTGATATCCACCCATGGCCAAAAAGAGTCAACACTTCACAACTCTTATAGGAGAGTACTTCAATCGCACTTCACGGCATGACGAGAAATTGTGTGCTATACATAGTGGTCTGTCTCTCCTGATCATATCTATTCCCACCTTGATTCCTGTTTCTGCACAAGTTGATGCTATCCATAGTCCATCCACACGGAACAGGGAGTACAAGAACTACCTCACCAAGGGCGCGCACACACAGTAGCATGTGTTGTATGTTCACAAGTTTAGCATACAAGTGGATCCAGCGCAGAACACGATATAACATGGTAATCCTTTGTTCTTTTAATAGACCCGAACTGTTCAAGTGAACGCGTTGGAAGGGCTCACCTGTGATTTATGGCCAAGGCTGGAAGATCCCGTAATTATGAGAGATGGTTTCTTTTTGGTGTGTTGCGCGATGGGGCGGGTTTGGAGACTTTTTCCGCAGAAGAATAAAGAAACAATGATATCGAATGCAGTCACTCCCACCAAAATGTCGGGCTCAACGATACCGCTGCAAGTGGTTTCTTTGTTTTCGGAGCACACTTTTGCATTTCTCAGAGACCCAACAAAGAGCCTTAACATTTCCTTCAGGAAACGCTGCTTTCCTTGAGGTGCGCTAATGCTGAAAAGCTCAGGGAGAGTCCGACTCGACACCACTGGCCAAAGGATGATAGAATGCATCTATCCGCTTTCATTGCTTTTGGGCAATACTACTTAAGCTGCGACCCGATGCCGGCACAAACTGAAACGGTTGCCACCTTCCAGTATCCTTCTCATCTCTCCTCCACTTTCAATCAACCTCAACGCAAACCACACACCCAGCCCCAAGAGCACCAAAGTTCAGAGATCAGATGGGCCAAGATCAGAAACAACAAAGTAACCGACACACACGGAGCTCTTCCACCCACTCCCTTCCGGCACTCGGACGCCGCCTGAGCAATGGCTCGCTCAAAGCAGTCAAATGGATCAGTAAACAGTTCAAGAGTAACAAGAAGTCGTCCAGAAGTAGCACTAGCTCAGATTCAGACGAGCTCTGGGGGACCTCTCGAGAGATACCAGCAGACTTGTACAACGATGAACCCCCAACACCCTCCCCATCACAAGGGATGAGTAAGAACACTGAAGAAGCAGTCACAATGTCGACCCTGGGCCATCGCTCTCGCAGAAGAAATCTGGAGAACCATTGGAGAGATATCTACTCGTTTGATTCGCAGCAAGCTCATCTTCCCCCCAAACCCACACCGGCCAACAAGAATGCCATCTCCAATAGGCCTTTGACCCATGAGGCACGGGGGAGGTTGCGGACGCTCTCCTCTCAATCTAGCCGTCCTTCCCCCCACCAACTACAGCCTTCCCCTCTGGATAGTCTCCGCGCTAGACCATCCTACCACTCCGTTAGATTGTCATCGATGAACATGGAGAAGTTAGTTTCCACGCTTCCCAACCCTGGCCCTCCTCCTTCTATACCCTTGCCGAGACCACCCACCCCTACTAGTCTATACCCTATCCCTACAGTCTTGCCTTTGAGGTACTCTCAGAGAACCAAAATCTATGATGAAGATAGCTTATATAGCTCTCCAAAGTCGACCGGTGCTTGAACCATATCTGTGTTAGTCTCCAAAGACATCTCTCTTGGTTATTTATTGCGAACTCCTTCCTGTCGGGAGGAGATTTATCTTCCCTCAAAACACATAATAGTGTAAAACTTGTTGTAAATTTCTTCCTCTTTTCTATGTTTAACTTGGGAATACAAGCCCCTTCTTGCCAATCTAAATATGCCTTCATGAGCAATTAATTCCTGCTAAGAAGCAAGTCACTAGAAGCCAGATTTATCTAAAAGATTGACATGAATCCTACCAGATTTATCGAAATGAAATCAAAGAGGTTGACCGACTTTGCGCCCCCGTCACACACCTAGAACCCCGGGTCGGCCGGCATCCAGCTTCACATGATCACTCTGGCCTCGGGGGGCCGGTGATCTAAGAAGGCTGGTGTAAGAGTCAGCCTAGCGTACCAGTCCCTCTGATCTCGAGATGAATTTTTTTAAGCTAAGGCTGACATGCAGATGCCAGCTTTCAAGGCGAGTTTCCCCTTCCAATATTGATTGATATCGTTTGTGGTCCGCGTTGAACAACTTACGGCAAGGTGGGCGAGCAGTCGTCGAAAGAAGGCGGTCTGGCTTTTACAGTACATCAGGTAGCAGCGAGATAAACGGTGCGATAAAACGCGACTTTAACTGAGAAAAGAATACGCCAGTTTCCTTTAAGATGAGTGAATGTCCACCCAGGCCGCTACGAAAACACAATTCCCTCCAACCCTGCGGCGCAGCGCATCGAGTGGCGAAGCCACCTGTCAAGGGCACTGCGCCGAGCGCAGGGGACTCTCCGGGGGTTTCACACTACATAAGGCTTTGCTAAAAACTCGAAGCCGCTACATACTGAGCAGTTTTGGTCACATTTTGGTATGTACGATGGGAGGAATGTGGGATTGGACATACATACGGCGGCCGGAAGGCATTGATTGGTAAGCTTCAAAAGAGCCGGGGTTGGTAAATTGGTCTGGATAGATCCCACTTTGTCGTCAGTGCCAAAATGAAGAAAAGCTACAGAACTGTTTGTATGAGGTTCCTTTGTGCTCGATCCCTTAAAAGGGAGCGCAACAAAAACCAAGCTGGGATGCAAGAATGAAAGGGAGACTGGAATGCGGAAGACTGACGCATCAACAACAGCCTGTCATTTTTTTTTATTTTCAGCTCACTTTGTACCACCTCCATGCCAGAAGCCATCGAGTTCGATGAAAGAAACGTGTTGGTAGATATCTTACACACATAGAAAATATTTAATTGTAACAGAATAACTGCTCGGCATGGTGCTTCACACCGGCCGGAGACAGCTTGGAGAGAGAGGTAAATTGTCACTATACAACTTGCCAAGTCGCCTACAGCCCTTCGATGAGCACAGACGACTGCTTGCTGATGCTCTAGATAGAACCTCTGGGGGCAAGGGGGTGTTCCGATTGAACCGGAGGTGAATGAGTTTGAATGGGGAATCCGGGATGATTTTGTAGGGTTGATATGGAGCTCGTCATCAGGAGACGTGTACATAACCCGACTAGAGAAGCTCTTATAATTATGACTTCACAGCGCCTCGTCTTGAATCGTGCTGAATTAAAGTAGCCCCTGCAAGCGTCCAGCTGCTTACGCCCTTCTCGTAGATGTCTACATCATGGCGCGCCGGGTATGTGGGATTTGGGCGATATTGTGGGGTGGAAATCAGAGGTGCAACGAAAATTTCGCCATATCAGGGTGGAATTGAGACATTGGTAGATGTCCTCTTGTAGAGAATCGTCCATTTTATTTTGCTCTTTCGATAAGGGCCCCCCCTGCTCCCGGCCGTTTCGTATACCTCAAACATGACCTCTAGCCTTTGTTTCCATCTTGGACGGTGGGAACGCGGCTTAAGCATTTCGCTGTTGTACATAGTGAGCTGCCTCAGCTCGCTCAACACTCATCTGGATAAAGCTCATTATGAAGTTCAGTACTCAATCCATCCCCGCAGGAAACTGGAAAATTTCGTAATGTTTGCTTATGAATCTCTCTAGATAAGAAAAGAGAGTAGAAAAAAACAAGGGATGTGAGCAGCAGTTTACGCGCACGTTCAGCCGGAAAAAGGACCTATGCAACCACTCAACAGAGATTGTGCAATCATATCTCTCGTTCTGCAAAGAGAAATCACGGTAAGTAGATCGAAAATTGGAATACTGAACGGAAATAAGCTATCGTATGAGGGCAGCTATTTGTATTTTTGCTTGCGTAGCGTCCAGCTGCTTGGCACGTTTGATTCATTCACTTGAAAAACTTGCCGTCTCTTGCACCGCTTGACCACATACCCCCAGGAGACTTCTGATTTGTAGTTGTTTACCCATATTTTCTCCTGAGACTTAGCTCCCCAATAAATCCGTCTCCACTCCAGGCTCTCTAAAATTTTCTTCCCATTCCTTTTCTGAGCGACTTCACCGGAAATCTCCTCCCCAGTCGCTCCTATATCAGTAATTCTGATGAATACTTCTAATCAGCAGCGACCCACTGGTCGCGAGACACGCGTTATCGTTGGCTTCGAAGGCAGGTTTGATACACTTCCCGCTCCAATACCCGTCCCGGGGATGTCGGCTTCAACGAGATTCACAAGTAATGATTTCTTCGCTCTACCGTTTTGACCAATCTTCATTTCTTATCGTTTAATAACTTTGGGGTCCTATTTCATCTCAACAAAAACTCTCTCTTACAGATAACGTCGCCCAACAACACTTCAACAGGGGATTCGGCTCTTTCATCAAATCCAACCGTCGCAATCGAGCCGAGACTGATACTGCAGGTACAAAAGAGTCGAGCACTCAACCGGAACCAACCTTGACTTGTGCGAGTGCAACATCCAGAAGTAAAGATTTCTTCATTCTGCCTCTCTCACTCTTAATAAATTCACATTCTTTTATCTTTCCTCTCCATTTAATAGCCTCTTGACCTTTCATCATCTTTGTTTATAAGTTTTCAAAACATATTCTTATCATCAAATATGTTGAAGGATGATTGGTAATCTTAGTGCCTAGTATATTATAGAGCCAGGTGCCTGGTATGTTATAGAGCCAGGTGCCCAGTATATTATACAGTCAGTTGCCCAGTACATTATAGATCTAGAGCTTGCCAATCGAAAAGCGTCTTGCTGCCCAAGAGAGAAGAATAGCACTTTGGACACGCTGGTGTTCAATCCTGAGAAACTCAGACTTCATCGTCGATATCCTTGATATCGTTATCCAGAGCTATCCATCCAACTTGAGTGTATGTGAAGAATGGAAATCTTCTCTTTAAAACCAACTACATAACATGATTGTAGGAGTGTAGCAAACGATTGAGGTTTGGTTTGTTCTTCATTTTATAGGTGAAAAATCTCGAGAGGAGCCTCCAGAGCCTTCAAGTATACAGAATGACCAGAACCAACGGCCGGCTACGCCAGCCGATTTCAACCCTTTGCCCAAGAAACCCGTGATGGCGTTCTGTAGCACGGACGGCGGGCCCGCCTTTGTAGTGTGGGGAGCGAACTCGGACCCTAGTAAACGTCCTGCGTGGCAACGCACTTGGTCGCAAATTGAGCAAGAACAATTCGCATTTATACCGGAAGCTTCCTCAGGACCTTCCTCAGGACCTTCCTCAGAAGCTTTCTCCCCGTGGCCGTCACGTCCCAACTCAGCTGAAATCTCTGAAGAACCTCCCTTTATGGATGAAGAATGGCTTGAAGAAGGCTCTGATCAAAAAGATAATACACCCGCACCAGAACATTGAACTAACACGTGGTGAAACTCAGATTTTGCATTCTACGAAAAATGACGACGAGAGGTATTAGGTGGAAACTGTTAAAGAAATTTTTCATGCCCGAATTTTTTATGCCCGGTGCAAACTACGCGATGATTAGTTGTTTTTCGTTTCTTCTTCAGTCTATCCGTAGCTTATTTTCAATTGCTATTAGCCCTTATTTTTCTTTTTTATTTTGAAGGAAGGTAGTCGTCTCGCATACGGTATTTCTTGTTAGTTTGGTGCCATTCATCATCTAAAAATCCCATTGTATTACCTATTTTCCCAATTATCTTTTACTCCTCATCCTCGGTGTAGTTTCATCGCCGTCTTGATTTTCATTTCAAAAATATCAAAGATTCTGCAAAACACGCGTAAAAAGGAATCAGAAAAAATGCCCACTTTTCTTGACTTGATCTCTTTATCAACACAATTATATCCCCATGTCCCTCTGAATACTAGATCAGCTTGTGACCGAAAAATCATGTTATATTGTTTGCACGCCCCCGTCAATGCCTTTTACGCAAATACAATCAAGCTACATATCTATACCCCATCTATATTTTGCTGCCAATGGCGTACATTATCATACAGGAAGATCCATCACCGAAGACGTGTGTATCTCTATGATAGAAGGTTTTCATGAAAAATAAAAGTAGGAAATGTGAATCAAAAAGGAAGCATCTTACAGTTGTTATGGGAAGATAAAGCAAATAAAATAAAATTTTAGCAAAATGGAAGAAAATATGTTGGTATCAAGAACTATTGCAAGTGAGGTTTTTCTTCTGCTTTCTTCTGAGCTTTGTTATATTCTATAAATTATACTCTATAAGGTGAAGAGCCAATTTTACAGACCAAACTCAATCAGCAGGTGATTTAATTCTTCTTATTCAAGAATTCTGCAGTGGAAATCCAAGGCCGCAGTGGTTAGTTTTAGCTATTGCTGCAGAGTTCAGTGGCCAGGTAGCGGGCATGCAGCGCAATCTCCCTACAGCTGCGCCAATTGACAGCTTAAGCGCATTTTTTTGCCCCTGTGCTAAAGCTGATACACCTCAGAAAAAAGGTATGCCTTGCTAAATTTAGCGGTAGCTGTAGCGCTTTTGGACAAGATAAAGCTATCTGTCCTGAGGGTGTAGCTGTGCAAAAGCTGCGCTGCTCTAAAAGGCCGCTTTTGAAGACGTTACATACAAAGTTGCTAGCAAGAAAGAAAATAATTAGACTATTCTAAGGTGGATGCTGGGTGAGCCAAAATTGGTTCAGATTTTATTCAATTGACCCAACGCTCAGCAAATGCATTGCAAAGTCCACTTTCTGCCTAAAGAATTGCCATCATGCAGAAGTCTTATCTATGAAATTGGAACTTATTTGCAGAAATTTGAATCTTATTTGACTTGATATCATAAGCTTAGTTCAGATTGATGGTTTGTACTGAGTCTGAGGTGATACGCTAAAATTCGGTAGGTACTGTACATATACCTGGGCCAAAGGAGACATGTAAGTTAGTGAATCTGAATTTTGCTGGCAAGGATTTAGTTAAATACCCAACTTACATGGTAATAAGCAAAGGCCTATGTTATAAAACGTGAGAGTTAGTGTGTATTAGGACGGTTCACGTTGGGCACTATAACCAACTTTAACCTCAATTCTATGACACTTGTCATAAAATTTTCACTTAAAATTTGGCTTCATCCAAATCTTCCAAAACATCCAGACATAGAGGTGTGAATGTTTTATGAAAATTTATCCATTAAGGTGGTTAAAAACTGGTTTAAAAATGCGTAAAATCCCAGCGTGAACCGTCCTATTGAAAATTCAGCCAAGACAATTTTATACAATGATCAATTTTACCTACATTCATGAAATAAGCACACAATAGCGTAAACCCTTCTAACCAGTTCGATCGACCATCTTGTATCCTGTTTTAAAACAGAAAGTTGCTTCTTCGTGAATTAGGAAATTCGTGGAGTAAAAGAGATTCAATACCAAGTTACTGACATTGAGCTGTTGGAATAATAACATGTCAGGTCATGATGTTTGAGATAATCGGAGGCAAGGCAAAGGAAGCAAGACTCACTTTACCACAAGCACAGACAGAAACAAGATCATACTCTCTGCATAAGAATCCGAAAGAAAAAAAAACTTATCATTAGGAAATGAAGTACGTCAAAACATCCACAGGCGAGTGCAACTTACGAAAGGAATCAAAAATGACTAAGAAGTCACGGCATGGGAGAAGGTTAGAAAATAAATTTTAAAAAGAATACGATACACATCAACTTGACAAAAATCTTACGCGTAAGTGGTTTTGCCAACATCCAGCCCAATATGACTACTAGCGGGACAATGAAGAGGCCGATTTGAATCGACGAACTGATGGCACCTGTCATGCTGAAGTAAGGCCATATTGAAAAAAAGGTAAGACCACACAAGAGCCGCGCCAAATAAGATTCATGAAAAACTGACGCTGGAAGGCGCTTCCTTTGATCTGAGTTGGCAGAATTTTGGAGAAGGTAGAGAAGGCTACCTGTACCCCAAAAAATTCGAAAACGTCCAGATCAGTGGTTTTAGATAGCTGCAAACTTGAGCATCTTGAAGCACAAACCTGCATTTCCAACGATAGGTAGCAGGATTAATGCAAACCAGGCTTCAGATGCCCCCCCACTTGAACCAAATTGTCTCAATTTAGCGATACGACCAACAAGCAATTCGGTTATGACGCCGGTAAGAAACGTGCAAAGTAACAGGAGCATTGTGGTGGATGCCGCATTGAGAAGAAGCACTTCCTTCCCTTCTCGCCTGGGAGCAATCATACCCCCAGAGGGTCTCTGCCTCATCAAAAGGGTTTTACCCAGGATACGTTTAAGAAATTCTTGAGGCCTTTTACGTATGTCCCAGGATTCGTGACCTTCGGATTCATCAGGTGAATTATTGGAAGTTGGATTGAAATGATGAGCATGGGATCCAAGTTGGAATAAGAGATAAGCCGCTGATAGATCGTCAGAATAGGATGAAATTGGAGTAGTTAGGTCCGCGAGCATGTGTGTGTGGTGTGTGCGAGAAATGAAAAAAGAGAACCAACCATAGATGACAAAAAGGATCACGGAGATCCCGCGACTGACGCTCAATACATCTGCATCGGTGTTTATTGAGCTCTGAGATGAAGTTTTGAATCCTGTGGGAATCAGGATAGCAACCAAGCTCATTATTAAGATAGACGATTGGACCTGAGCGGCGGTGACGGAAATTGAATTTTCGATTCTGCCACTGGTAAAAGCAAATCAGAATTATAGTACATGAGGTGATTTCGGTAAATAAGCTAACGATTGACACGGTACCAACAAACTGAAAAACAAAACTTAAATCCTTACCAGCTGAAGAAACCTATGCCCAGTACCAACAGAAGTTTACTTTTGAATCAAGTCGGGTAAATGGTATTAATGCTGATTAGTGATGAGTTTTCTGCAAGGAAATAGGTATTGAGGAAATAAGTGAGCAAGCTGTATGTGACCCACAGTAAGATGGCGCCCAACAGCGTCGATTTTACAATGACAAGGTCGCACTTCAGCAGAGAGATGATCGCGACGATCATTTCGAACTAAATGGATTGTTTAATAATGATGACAAAAAACGAGGAAGTATAGAGTGATGATGTTCCACAAAGTAGACAACCAAGAAGACTGTGGAGCTTACGGTGTTTTCCAAGGTTGTCTGAATTAATTCTCCAGGAGTATCACTGTGATGATAGGAAATTGTGAAAGGTAAGATGATTTGAATACGGAATCGTGAATGGAGTAAAATTCACAAACCCCACCCTCTTGGCGATCTCATCACTCCCAAGGCTGAGCAATCTGGATATGGGGATGGTAGCCAACATGCATGTTATGAAGATGGTAACATCCTCATCGGCCATGAAAAAGCGAAGGTAAAACGAGATTGGTATGAAAGCTAGGAGTAAGTTGTACCCTGTGGTAATTTTGTAGAATCAAAAGAGAAGACAAATCGTAATGAGTGAGTTATTAGTATATATCAATTTATTCTTCAGTTACTTTTCTTGGTTGCTCCTCCATGAATAAGGTGAGTTGAAATTATTTGACAAACAAGAATGTGTGAGGATAACAACAATAGATTGTTCAAAGGTTGGGTTTGATTCAGCGGGAACCTCCCCGGCACTATTCTGGGCCCCCTCGGTACCGTTTTGGGCCTCCTCAGTATTATTTCGGGCCTCCTCGGTACTGTTTTGGGCCTCCTCGGTACTACTATGGGCCTCCTTAGTACTGTTTTAAGAAGGTGTCTCCTTATCAGGATCGGTCTGTTGATCAGTTGCTGGGCTGATTGGAAGAGTATCAGTACTGGGAAAATGTAAGGTTGATCGTGTTTGGGGCCGATGGCCGACTGAGAAGGGGGATAGGAGTGAGGGTGACTGGGGGTTGTTCTCAGCTCCCATCGGCAAATCCGCCACATCCACGGAAATATTTGGCGACATCAAGATGAATGATTTCAGGAGCAGGTCAGCTGAGAAGGAGTATTGAAGAATCGTCTTAATAGTCTTTATTGAAGGAAGCTGAGGCTCAGGATGACTTAAAAACTACAAATATATAGGCAGGCGATGGCATCACCACCGGTATCCGATCCCCCTTATCCCTCAGACTCAGTGCACCAACGCGGCTTTATGTAGATGTATCCAGGGATGCCTCCAATTTCCACGACATGTTCTCGAAAGTTTAGGTGGATCGCAGCGAGAAAACATTTTAATTCAAAACAGAGGAAACACTAGGAGTAGCGCAGGCGGTGGTGACATAACTCTAGCGTTAGGGGATATTCACGAAGTACTTCATGAATCCTTATCAAAACCACAGAGAAAAGGAATTGCGGTTGGATTGGCAGACTATGGCGGCCGGGATCAACCCAGATACATAAAATCATGTGGCTGCCTAGCATTAGAAGTAGCCCGGCCCAACAAAGTCTCCAACAAATTCTCTCAGCCGGAGGTCCCGCCGAGGTTGCGCGAGAGGCCTACATAGCGCCGAACATGAGGGAGTGGGACGGCGGCGGCGGAAACGGCTGTGTTAGACACCCCGTATATAAGGACGGGATTAAGCAGTCATTGTCAGTGTTACTCCCAAGAACCATGATGTGCCAAATATCCGTCGAAGTCCTCGCTGAATTTTAAGAAAACTCTTTTTAGAGGTTATTTCTGATACATAAATACATGACTGCTATAGGTTAGTAGCACTACGAAGGGTCACATCAGACATGGTTGCGACTGGGGCGCTAGCTGTAAAAAAAGAAGATTTTGCGATTAAACTTGATCATGCTTCAGTTTCCTTTAAATTTGGAAATGTCCTATTGGTTGATTTGGTTAACTTTCGACTTGCTTGTTGATCTGAGGTCCACAATCGAGGCGGGCTGAGCTGAGTCAGAGTGTCTCGGTCTCCGGGGTACCCGATGTCCTTGCGGGTGCATTCTGTTCTGGTGCTTCCTTCGACTCCTCTCTCGAATCCGATGATGGTTTTCTCGCTCTGGTAAATAAATAAATAAATAAATAAATAATAAAAACTGCTGGTGTTTTCCTGTTGTAATCTCTAGTGGTGGCTCATCTTCTTGACCGTGCTTGGTGAGTCCATCAGACAAGAACCGGTTCTTCTCCCCCCTCCCACTCCCTCCTGCCCTTCTCTTCCCCATCTTAAGCCACAGCCACAGCCAACCTTCCGTGGGGATCTTGACTTGCTCTTCATCGCACCCTCTCTCATCGCTGCTCATATCCGACTGCTCTATCGCAATACTATCTGAAGCTCTTCTAACTCATCTATCGTTTGTCCCGTCCTTTGACCTTTTTTTTTTTATCCTCTTCTGGCTGATTCCTGCCGACCATCTCAACCCATGGCTCTCATCTCAACAACAACCTCACCTGCTGCTGCCGACGTCTATCCCTCCTTCGCCGATCATCCCTTGGGTCCTTCCCGCCCTTCGCCGATCGACTCCTGGACTCGTATCGACCATGTGCCTCAATCTAATCAGCTGCTTTCCTCATCTGGCCCGGCTCCCCCTATCCCTCACCACCGTCGTCGTCGTCATCGTCATCATCATCGTTAATAATCACTCCACCATCTCGATCAACAACCCTGTTCATCCTTTCCACCAGCTAACTCCTATCACTTCTCCTTCGATCAACCAGAGCCTACAAAACATCATACTCTTACAACTCTGAACACCGCCATCAATGTCTGATTTGGCCGGCTGCGCTGACCCACGTCTCAGAAGTCCATCTCCCGGAAGAGGTGGTAGATTTGATGATGGCGGTCGTCGCTCGCCCCCACCGTCAATGGATAGGTGGAATGGTACCAACGATCGCAATGGAACTGGGCCTCCTGGTTTAAACTCCCGCGGACGGTCTGTCGAATTTGGTGAGCTTAACGTCTACTTCATTTTCTATGTGTTCCTATTCTTCCAATTACCCTAACACTTTCTCGTCTCTTTCCCTGCGAGTACAGGTCGGAAACGGCGGAGAGATGATTCTCCTCCCAGTCGAGATCGTTACATCCCTAATTACGAACGTGAGCCATACAGAGAGCGAGATAGACGAGATCCTCCTTACCCTATCCTTGACCATGGTGGGTCATTACCACGCCCATCAGCACTCACCTCGTCACACATCGTCCAACCTCAACTCGCCTAACTAAATGCATTCATACATGTCCTTCACATCGAGCCTTATAATTGACTAACCTATCTCTTTGTCTTCTCGCAAATAGATCGTCCGGGTCGCCATCCTCCGAATCCTGAAATCTTCGATGATCCATATCGCCGTGGTCCCAGTGCTTATCGTGACGACATGTTTACGTATCCGTCCGATCGTGCTCCCCTCGGTCGCGGTGGATCCAATCACTCGTCGGTTACTGCTTTCCTCCATCAAGCTTGGTTATCTCTCATATTTTAACTTGATTTCTTTTTTCTTATGATCGTTTGGTCATCAAACGGGGACTACCAGTCGCTCCCATCTCACGCCCCCTTCCGAGATGCCCTACCTCGTATCGTTTCGGTATTTTGCCGATTTTATGCGATCAACTTCTCCGCACATTGCTGACGATAAGGACAAACTGGCCGAGCAATGGAAGCGGTACCGCCAAGATCATTCACGAAAGCAACTGGTGACATTTTTTGAGGAAAATAGAGCCAAAGCCTGGTTTCGTGAAAAATACCAACCTGATCCTGAGTTGGGGGAGCTCCGGCAGCGATTGAAGAAAAAGGGAAGGGAAGGCAAGGTTGAGGGTTTCATCTCACGCCTACAGACCGGAGACTTGGACATTGTACACTACGATTACGTCCGTAAGTCATAAATCAGTCCGTCTTCACATTCGGCACCCTCTCATGGCTGATTTGAGCCATCTTTTTGTGCTTCAGCGACTTCGGCTTCAAACAGGAAACTGATGGCCGTTAAGGCAACAACAAATCAGCCTGACGAAGTTGGAACTTCCGGTGGGAAGCCCGATCAAAATCCTGACACACTTTCAAATCCACCCCCGTCAACCAGTCAAGATGGTGAAATAAAAGAACCTCATCTCCATCCCATACCGGACCCTGAAAGCGCCATGGTCTCGGACTGTAAGCTCCACATGATTTTGGCTTCGTTGTGTTTTGGACTTGCAGTTGACCCGTCCTCTTCTTACAGCTATTAAACTCAAGGTCGAATCCGAAGCAGATCCTAAAAATGAGATCAACTCCACTAACCCGGAAGCCGAGGCGGAAGAGTATGAGGAGCCGGATGATGAATTTAGTGCTAGTATGGCCGAAGCAATGACTGGTCCCAATCCAGGACTAGCACCTACCAGCGCCTTGGGAAATCTTATTGGTGAAAGCGTGAGAGGGAAATCGGGCTCTGATGATATCGTCATCTTACCGCCAGCAGATAATCAACTTTTCATCAAAAGCATCAGTCCTGACATCTCCCGCACAGAGCTGGAAAATGTGTGTTTTGGCTGCTACTATCACTTGCCTAACACAAAATCACTGATGCAGCTTTCTTGACAGCATTGTAAACAAGTGGAAGGTTTCGATTATCTTGCTCTTTCAGATCCTCACACTGGAAAGAAGCTGCATCGAGTCGGGTGGGTATCCTTCTTGCCTGGTACCGATATGAAAGCTGCCGAGAGCATACTGGGAGAGTCAAGAGTGAGTCCAATTCTTTGCATATGTATATTGATATATATTTTCTGTACGGCTAATCCAAACCATGGTAGATCAATAACTTCACTTTGCATCTCATGATAAGTGAACGACCGGCGTTTCAGAAGCTTCGCCTGTGCCCTGGAGTTATGAATACACCCGAGCGCATCATCAAGGATTTGGCTCAAATTCGTAAACTCGCAGCCAGTTTCGAAGCTGAATACTTTGGCCCTGGATTTAGTGAAGAGAAATCTGGCAGTGCGGCGATTGATGCTAAAATTAGCAAGATGAGAGAAGAAATACCACCAAACCCCGACTCCACATCCAAGCAGTCAGAAACAGCCGGTACCCCTACCCCACAGGATCCAGGACTGAACCCCGACGAAACAGAAGCCAAACCGGATTTAGCTCGAGAGAAAAATGAAGCCCTTGACAAAAAAGCGCTGGATCTTTACATATACTATCTGCGGACTGCCTTCAACTGTTGCTATTACTGCGTATGTGTATGTGACTTCCAAGAAGAACTTTCCCGACGATGCCCCAAGCATGTCCGTAAAGCAGCACCCCGTCAACCCGAGGGTCCCTCCAATGCGGCCACCCCGCAAAGTCATAGAAGGAATGCCAATTCTCAAAACTCGATACCCAAAACTAATGAAAACAATTGGGCGCGTACCTTGGATGACCGGGTGGCGTTGATCCTGACTCCATCTGAAGTGGATCCTCGAGAGTTTGGTGGAGAAAGAATCGACGAGTAAGTTCATACAAAGTTGATGATGTCAGTCACCCACGTCCCCCTTGAGCTCATCTATCTGGTGTAGTGAGATACATCGATTATGCCAGCCTCAGATTACCGATGAAGGCGCTGGGAAATTTCGCTGCAAAGGCTGCAGTAAACTGTTTAAAGCAATGAACTTTATCGAAAAGCACATCATGTCCAAACACGGAGAAGTGATCAATCAAGATTCCATCGAGAGAGTAAGTGTCGGCTTGATGGCGGAAATTGATTGATGATATATGGGGGGGGGGGTACACTGTAATAACCAAGCTCCTTCTTTGTTACACTGCAGATTAAGTACCTGAACAACTACGTCCTGGATCCTTCGCATACCACACCTCAACCCCCACCCCCACCCGAATACGGACACCCTCGACCGCACAATGGCATATTGGCTGGGCCACCAGCTTCTCATGGTATGATGCCCAATATGGGCCACGGTCACCCGCCAGACTTTCACAACGGTGGCTATCCGCCGATGTCGATGACAGGTCCAGGGGGGGTAATGATGGGTGGGCCGTATGGGAATTTCATGCCGCCGATGTATCCGCCCTACGGGCCTGGTCCTACGTATCCCCCACCCATGGGCGGGCCATCTCCGATGTATCCCAATGGGTCGATGATGGGAGGCCACGGGAACGGCGGATCTCCGCACGTATACGGCGGGGGGCCATTCTACATGGGCAACATGGGGCCCGGGCCGAACTACCCGCCGGCCTTCCAGGCGCATCACCAGGTGTACTCGTCCCTGCCGGCCATTCCTCCGCCGGCGCATGGCGGCGGCATCGGAGGAGGAGGAGGGCGCGCTCCGAACGGCAACTCGCGCCGGCTCGGCGACCGCATCTCGAGGCACTATGCTGACGACAATGGGCTCCCCGCGGCCCCCCACGACTTCAAACGCACCCGGAGGGACGACCTTGGTCGCTCCCTGAACGGCGCCCCCGCCTCGGCCGCCCCCAGCCCCCTCCTCGTCCCCAGTGACCCGCGATCTAAGACCGTCCTGACGTACAACGATCTCGACACTCCTGCTGGCGATGAGGTGGTTTTGAATTATTGAGTGTCGTGTATGCTCGTCTTGTTCACTCCCCCTTCTCTCGGCCCGACGCTGATGATGATCTTTTTTTTGCGCTTCGTTTGCTTGCCCTGATTAGCGTCATCTCCTTTTTTTTTATCAATCTCCCTTGTCCATGTTCTTTTGTGATGTTTTGTTTGTCTGTCGCCTTTCCCCCCACCTTGATTTACAACCATCCCGCTCGGCCATACATATATATACACACAGACATGTATATATATCTAGATATACCTCGTTTCCACACTCCTCCCTATTCTCCCCCCCGCTCTCCCACTTGTTTTCTCAGTGCTCCTTACCTTTTCTTTATGTGCCGTTGTTTATCCACATCGATCTTATATATATATACATACATATCTTCCACCACTGTTATCTCCGCACACACACACACACACACACACACACACACACTTATATATAGCAACTTCCTCGTGTTTTTCCTTTCTTCTTCTTCTCACAAGCAAAAGCATTGATTGTGCCGCCTCCCTTGTTGATCCCAGATTCTTTTCTTTCCTGGGGTGTTCTGCGCCGGCCGCCGGGCGCCAAGCGGGTCCGGCGTATTTTTCTGTTGCGACCGCGGTAAGACTAGGTGGGTGCGAGTGCATATGAGACCGGCCTGGCAGAATATATGTATTGAGGGAGCTTGGGATTTGGTGGGGGATGCCGGATTGATTCATGTGAGAAGGTTAAGTGCTTACATATTTGTTGTAGTCTGAAGAACAGGGCACATGGGTGACTGATACTTGATACAGTTAAATGCTTCAAGTAGTTCTTTTTGGTTGGTTTTCAGAGGTCTGGATAGCTCAACTTCAAAGCCATCTTAATGGACTACATACTTGCTTGGGATTTCAAGCACCGGGCCTACATAAGGAGAGAATCATGCCAAAAAATATAAGAAACTATACTGAAACAATCATTTATCAGGAAGAGTACAAACCAAATGTGATCTCATGTGGCTTGAATTTTGGGATCTAGTTATAACTAAACTAGAATTAGTGAAATGAAACAAGACCCAAACCCAATCAAGACCGCTTGTTGAAAGCATTGCAAAATCACTCATGAGAATGAAGATAATCCTATCAAGTTGAGGGAGGGTAAATTCGGGGGTTTGGGGGTACAGATTGCTCACTTCAGTTCCTGTTAGTAGTTTTGCTACTTGTGACCAGCCAAATATGCCAAGAAGTGATCCCCCTACATAGTCATTGAAGCTCCAAAAAAAAAAAACATAGGAAAGAGTGAAAAAAGGTGCAAAAACTGCTCAAAACCCACATCTGACCTGAAATTCATACATCCCAGGAGAGTGCCCTACATGTAAGAAATTGTCATTCATACATTTTTGGTGAGTAGCATTTGGGTTTTTGGACCAAAAATTCATACATCTTGGTTACCCCCATATATAGTGGCTGACCCGGGTCCTGCTTATGCTTAGGCTGACCCCCGAACTTAACTACGTCCCGCTGGCGCGGGAGGGCCCGAGCCCGGCCCGCCTGTACCGTTCCCGGCAAGCTCGAAGTGGAAGGGCTCTCGAATTTGATCGCACATTCATCAACTTAAACAAGATGGAGGATTTGGTACCACCACCGGCAGAAGCGGAGACGAAGATATCGGTGCAAGCTTATCAAGCGAAGATAAATGTTGCTCATCTGACCAGCTTGCCGGATTTTTTATTTCATTTTACGACTCTCACACAATCAATGTTGATCTGGATCGGCACGGCTTCAAGTGATTCTTCAGACTGCAATCTCGCGTCGGCTGGGGATCCCTCCTTGGCCAAGGATTGGTCCTGTTCTGTTCCGCCTTCTTCAGTTGAGTAATTTCTCTGGTTTAGATGTACACATGGTTTGATGGTTGAATTAGCCACTGACTCGCCTTTTCCCACCTTTTTCTTCGCTGGCTTCACTCATCGTCACATTGATAATAGCGTTTCCCGGCAGCATCGACTCGATTAAATTTATGCAATCCAACGGACGCGTTCAGTCAAGCACTGGCACAAAAAATAGGTCAGATACTCTCCAGTCTCACCTCCAACGATCTTCGCCATGTCAGAGGAAAGCTAAAAAAATACAAATCGATGAATAAACAAAACTGGTTTTCTATTGGGCCCACCATCTATTTTTCAGCTCAAAAGTTCAAAATACAAGTTTTTGTTTCAATCGACATTCCCAGCTCAATTCTCGGGTCTGACTCGCACCTCAAATTGGAACTCGAAAAGCAGCTTTTTGCTCACATTCAGGCCTTATTATCAACAACGGCATGACATCATGTGGGCACGACTGGGTTTTATGATGAGCTTTTGGAATTACAAGCTTGCTACAACCACATATCATAGCGGACATGCAGGAAACCATTTGGGGACCAGTTTCATCAAGCGGGATGGGGCCATCAGAAGTGGGGCAGGAGACCAGCGTTCTCACTGTGATTGGATATTCTTTATTATGGAAGTGATTGTCACACTATACCATTTTTATTTTTCATCGGGGATCCTCAGTATGTAAACTGACTCAGACTGGCTCTGTGTAAATACCCTAACTTAATCAAGCCCCTCTGCTCACGCCCCGCGGGGAGGCCTTGCGCGGCCCACCTGGCCTCCGAAACCAGGAGGTGCTTCATTAAGTTAGGTAAATACCAGCGGCTTATAATTGAATGCAAGTATGAAGGAGACTTCATGAGTAAACATCAATATTAAATTCAGCGTTTTGCCCCTGTCAAAAACATCCATCAAGTCAAAGCGCTCGCAGAATATCTGAAAGCAGGCCGCCTGCGGCCGGCTTTACAGATTTCAGATGTACTTCTGGCTCGGGTACAACGTCCACGTTTGGCTGGACCATGTTCATGCTACTGTCGGGCTCAGCCAGCGACGAACCTAAGGCTTGGAAAACGAGTGCTGCCGCTTCGGCGCCAATCCTTAAGCTCAGTTGTAATTGATACAGACTGTCAACAAGTTGGTCCTCATTAGCTGGTTGGAAATCTTCGAAATCTTCAACTACTTCGGAATTGACTTTGAAATTCTGAGACATCGGTGGATTTTGTACCGTCATTTTCGTTGCAGAGGAGTTCCATATCACGCCGTTTCCGATGGCCCACCCATGCCTTCCAAATCAAAGGCCATTTTAGTTTCATTTTTCCATATCTGAAGACTCTGCAACGAAAAAGACAAAAAAGAAAAGAAAGAGAACCTGTCCACACTCACCCTGTGCCCATGATGCCGCGATTTTTCAAGTTGATCTGTCCAACATGCGAGTTCTCCTGAGTGGTGATCGGATATAATAAAATTCAAGATCAGTTTTAATTAGGACCAAACTGGAGGAATCTTAGAGGAACATACCACTAAAAACCCAGTACTCCATCGCTGATGCGGCTCGATCATATGATGAGTAGACCCAGTAGCAATGTAACCTGAGACAACATTAGGTCCAGCCGCTAGCCGACCGGTTGAAACTATATACGAGGCTGTATCCTCGTTTCCAATCGTGGTTCCCCGCAAAAGCAAAGCTTGTGATCCGGCCATAGTAATGTCAAGGGGTAAAGGTCCCTTTCCACCATTTGAGGTGGGTAGATCTCGAGTAATGACGAAATCAGAGAGGGTAATTCTTCTACTGGACACGGTCAGATAAGTGAATTCAACGAAGCCAGTAATTTGAACATTTCGTATCCAGCAGTCTTCTGCGCCACCAATTCTGATGGGTAAGATGGTGGGCTTCCCAACCTCCAAGCTGGATGAATCAGGAACTTGAATGAGCACCATGTTTTCGATCCCAACCTCTTGAACTCGGATTGGTGCTTGATAAGCAACGAGGCTAGGAGCATCGCCTGACAAGGAGACGTTGACCGAATCTGTCAAAGGAACTTCCCACATGACGCGGTTTCCATTGATAGTTGTGATTTCTCGCTCTTGATTCACTGAGGTGTTCGGAGCGAGCCACACCTGTCGCTGGGCGTTTCGAACTAAGGTGTCCATTCCCATGGCAGAAATCCACGTTTTGGTAACGAGACGATGAACGACGATACTCTGACCTATTTTGAATTGGCTGGCATCCTCTACCTCGGCGGAAGTTGCACCAACCCCAACATACGTTTGCTTAATTCGGCTCACACCTTCTTCTGGGCGTAGTGAACCGGAGGCTTTAGGATTCCCTATCTCGAAGAGATTCCTCGGAGAGCCGGTCACACGTAGAACTGTTTTCGAAGGTGTGCTGTATTCGCCTCTTAGAACCACAAAAGAAGGTAGCCGAATGCTGCGTTTGTTAGATAGCAGGTATGTGCCAGCTTCGAATTGAATTACGCCGGGTTTTCCAACCAAAGAATCAATCGCAGCTTGGATCTCCTGGGTCCTATCCTCATCATCATTTGTAGGTGAAATAGTCAACGTGATGTTGCTTATCCACGGGATAGGAGCGTTGCCAGATCGATAGCCAGCGTATGAAAAGTCAGGCAAAGTGTCCGCAGGATTTGAGAAAGAGAAATGACTGGAGCCCCAATTGGATTCCGACCGGTTTGAAGAATTGGCTGGCGTTGAAGTGATGGGATTTGGAAAGATCGGGGCGATCTCGGGCGCGATTTCCTGCCTACGAGTGGAATGGAGGGATCTCTGGTAATAATCTCTTTTCGACTTCCAATCGCTAGGCCTTGAAGACTCGGTTGACAAAAACAGATAACCCTGCACTATTAAAATTAGAAAACAAGTTTTGACACCCGACATTCCTCGAGATTGCTGGTGCTTCGACTTGCCGATCTTGCTCTCACACCGGTTGATTGCAAGCATGCTGAATTCTTGTAGTGATAGCTGGTATATTTTGTGGCCTGTTTCGGGCAACTCAGATCGAGGGTATTATGCTTGAGCTCGAGTGGAATCCTTTCGTGGATGTATGAATTTCGAGGTATTGATGTTACAGATAGGCAAGGTGACTTGAACCCGCATCGGCCGGCGATTTGCTTAGCTGGGGAAAGGTATCTTGAGTAAAGACCAGCTTCGAAGAGAATTATGGAAAGAAAAGTCCAGAAAGAAGAAAGGGTTTCCAGACAACAGCGAGTCCATGCAACAGCTTTCCTGGCTTCGTAGATGAAAATAGAGAAGAAACCAATACGCTCACGAACCTCAACCAACGTAAGCTTAGGAACAACGCACAGACCCTGGGACCTTGGCGGTAGACACCGGCGCGGAATCCTTCTCGGCTTTACGCGTTGGAAGAATATTTCGTGAGGAACGATAACTACAGGTGGCGCAGACTCGCTTAGCCAGACTTGAGCACTGGCCCGCGCGGGTATCAATAACCGCACGTGCGTGTACCACCGGACCAGACGAACGCGAATTACCAAACATCCAGCCGTTGTGGATTTGTGCGCAAATCAAGGGAACGAAGCTTATTGCTCCAGAGTCATTGGATTCATAATCATGCCCAGTGTTGGGGCTTTTATTCGTCCCTTCCCCCTTGAGGAACTCGGTGTGATTGCGGGTTTCCCGCTGCAGTTAGGCGGGGAAGACTATTTCTGCCGAAGGGCTCGTACGGAAGTTCGAACATGAACTCAGCTTCCGTTGCTGTTTAAAGAATGGGCGTTCCTACTGGTAGGTGAGCGCTAGCTGGCTCGCTTCAAGGGAAAACACGCAATGGGCAAGGCAGAGATAAGAGAGGTTATGATATCATCCGAGTGTAAGCTGGACTTAAGTGAACACAGATTTACGTCTTGGAAAAGTCGTAGTTTGTTGAAAAGGGAAAGAGAAAGGAACACAAGTGATCAGGACGAGGTCTTGAATGCAACGAGGAAGGGATAAACTAATATGGCCGTAAGAAAGTCTGCTACAGCAATCATGGCCCTTCATGGGAAGGGGCACATGAAAATCCATTTCCGAAAGTAAATGAAAGAAGACTAAATCCAGGTATCTTCCACAGAATGCTTGATTTGTAGCTCTCAATTGGCCCAGGTAACTTGATTTGGGGGCACACAACCGTAGCAGACTAAAACGTTTGCGATAGTCAATTAGTCTCACACCCACTAGAGCAGATAAATTCTCGAATATGGATCACAACTTACCCCCAGTTCCGGTAATGTTGCCAGTACAGCGAAAAGCTCCTTGGCCAGTTAGGCAGGCTATATTTGAGTCGGAAATTGAAACGATTCCAGGTTAGTAACGTTGTCTTAAAGATAACATATGTAGCTTGGATGTAAGCCTGTTCTATTACCTTTAGCAGCAGCAGTGTTACGACCAAACCCAACTGTGCAAAGCTCGTTGGTTACCGGTTTCTTGGGGTAGGTTTCCGAAGTACAGTGTGAAGCCGCTGTTATTCGTGATTAGATGTGCGAGTGAGTGAAGCTTTTACAGAAAGCAGGAGGACCCGAGCAAGTGTACTACTCACTAACAAATGACTTGCAACCCTCGGTGCAAATGATGTCGGACCTTTCGTTGCAAGCTAAGAAATACATATCCGTCAACATTCTTGGCTTTGGTCACATGGAAACGAGCTGGGAAGAAGAGAAAAACCTACAGAAACCCTTGGGACCCCCGGCATAAAAAAAGCAGTTCAACGTTTGACCAACAGCGGTAACATTCATTGTGACAGCGGCAAGCGAGATGAGAGTAAAGACAGCTACGTTCATCTTGTGAGATATGATGGATGTGAAAGTAGTGCGAGTTGGTGCAAGAGGTGCAAGAGGAGATGGTCGTGTTTAAAGTGGATGAAGTCTGAGGTTTTGTAATGGCGGGCACTGACGCGAGTACACATGCACCGCAGTCGATGAGCAATTTCCTCTTAGGTATGTGCATCACATGAGAACGCAAATCTGAATTACCCTGCATTGTCTGCAGTGGTTGACCAGACGGTGAGCCTTGAGGTCAGCTTGGGTGCGAGCGTGGCTCCAGCCTGCTCACCCGTGCTTGCCACTTCTATGACGTCGGGGTGGGAGGAGCATGGATGGGGCCACGTTCCTAGGGGTTGGCATAACCGCTCTCAACTGTTTGATGGAGGGGTTGGTTTCGACCCAACCAAGCTTCTCAGGTTGGAACTCAACTTCAACCAAACAAAAATCACCACCTTTCGAACTCATCCAAAACCATTCTCCGTAAATAAAAAAAAAAAAAAAAAAAAGTATTTTCACACTATCAGTCTCTCTATCGTCATCGTTTCTCTGCATCAAAGCCTTTTCTATTCTCCCACTCCACTCCTATTCACCCCTCCCTTCCATTCCATTCCCACCCCTCCTCACAACCGAAAATTGAGTCTTCACGCTCCCACCCGCGCGATAAGTTCTTACCCTATCAAGGGAGACCTATCAGAAACAGACCGACAACGTCTGTCTTCAACTATCAGCCCAATAGCCAAGAGCTACCAGGGACTAGAATCATGGAGGACATCGACTCAGATCAGTCCGCTTGTCAGTCAACCCCTATTCCCGGCCCATCAACCCCAATCAACTTCGGGAATAACCCATCCCTCGAACAGTCGCGCCACAACCCAGACAACAGTGTTGCTAAGTTCATAGCCGAACTGTTATCCAAACCCCGACCTGACGGCAGCGTTGTCATCGCTGCAGACAAGGTCAAAGACCTGTCGTCGTTATTAGGGATTGGTAAATTGAATACGTCTATCGACAATATCAATTTGCGCCTTGACTCCATTGAGAGAGCTATCAAAGCTGTAGCTGCCCCTGTAGCAGCACCCATATCTGTACCCGTTCATCCTCAAGTCCCACCGAATGGGTGGGCTAATGTTGTTAAAAAATCAGTCAACAATGTACCAATGCGTGTTGTTCCTCGTTTGCCTCCTGTAAACCGTGTAATCAATGAATTTAAACCTTCTTTTTTTGTCATTCGTAAGACCTTGCCCGAGTCCCGTCCGTTCTTTCAGATGAGCCCTGATCAAATCACCAAGAAGGTAAATCAAATCCTCCGTGAGATCAACGCCAAAACTTTGGATAATACACCCATTATCATCAAAGGATCAGCTACCCTTCCGTCTGGTGATTTCAAGTTCTTCACGCAAACTCGATTTGCAGCTAGCTGGTTACTTGAGAACAAGCACAAATGGACGCACTTATGCGACCCTAACCTCGTCATGCCGCCATCGACGTTCCCAGTGATTCTTCACTCGGTCCCAACCACCTTTTCACCAACAAACCCAGCATCTATCTTAGATCTATGCAACGAAAATGAGATCGTACAACAAGACATCCACAGTGTCCGGTGGTTGGGAAACCCAGTAACCAACAAGCAAACTCACGGATCCATTGTGATCCATTTTTTAAACAAAGAACTTGCAAAGAAAATAGAGAAAGGAAGCCTATTCTATTACGGGCTATGTTTCACCGGCGCGCATTATAAAAAATCCCCCATTCAATGTTTCCAATGCCTTGAGATAGGACATACCGCACACACATGCAAAAACTCTCCTCTATGTAAATGTTGCGGAGGAAATCACAACTCTAGAGAATGTGAAGCAGACTTTGAAACCGAACGATGTGTCAGATGCGTTCAGAACGAATTAAGAAAAAACCCAGACTTCGACATGAGTCAAAACAATTTGCTCTTTCATCACTCACCGACAAGCATTAAGTGCCCGCTAAAAACTAGAAACTTCAACCGAACCAACACCATCAACCAATGAATAGTCAAACCTCAACCAACCCACAAATTGTCATTCCCGATTCCCCTCCCCCTTTTCCCTCATTCTTCTCATCATCACCAACGCCTGATTCCCCAAGTCATGAATTCTTCCGAGTATTTCAATTAAACTGCCATAATTCTTACAATGTAACTTTAAGTGTCCTCAACTCAGAAGTAAACGCTGCTGTTCTATGTCTCCAAGAGCCATGGATCAGCCCCCACACCATGACTCTACCATATCATCAAAATTGGTCTATTACCCTTGACCACAACCACTCTCCTAAGTCCTACCAGGATAAACATCGTGTGTGTATCCTAGTAAATAAAAAGTATCACACAGAAACAATACACCCACTTCCTAATGGAACCAGACTATTGACAGCAATTGACATCGATCTCAATATAGAGAGTATCAAGACTATTCGTATTATCAATTTATATAACCCGCCAAAGAACTTTGAAGGCCTGGCAGAGCTACGCTCATGGTTACACCACGCCAATGATAGAAGAACACCTACCTTCTTATTTATGGACTCAAACCTTCACCATAAACTATGGAACCCACCCAGATACCCTCATACTCATCGCGAGGCTAAAGAACTGATCAAAACCTGTGGCCAGATGGGATTCAAAATAGTTTCGCAAACAGGTATTCCAACCTTCGTCAATAGCAGGAGCAGCCAAACAACAATCGACCTCACGTGGGCAAATGCCGCCGCCCTCAAATTCATCAACTCGTGTTTCACTTCATCATCTAATCACGGCTCGGACCATCAATCAATTTCCCTTTCCCTCAACTTTGATTCTAACATCCAAATAAACGAACGCCTCACGTGCGACCTGAAAAAAATTGACGTAGACAGATTCCAAACGGATCTGCGTTGCAGGATCTCCAAAATTGAAGCCTCTAACCTGTCATCTACCGAAAACATTGATCTTCTGGTTAAAAATATAACCATCGCTATCCAGAACTCCATTGACCAGCAAAAACGACTTGTTAATCACAACAAGACTAAAATCAAACCGTGGTGGGACAAGCATATCCTCGACCCAATCGCCAATAAAAGAAACCGTGCAAGAAAATGGATGTTATTGTCTAAATCCACTGCTGCGTTTGATTGCTATCATTTTTGGCAAAATAAGTTTAAAGAAACGATATTGGAACTGAAAAAAGGCCACTGGAGGAAATTCCTCTCGGAATGCGATGATAAAGATCTTTTCAAAGCCTACCGATACACCAAACCGTCAAATAACAACTCAGTTGCTCCCCTTCTTGATAACAATAATGTGCTCACCTCCAACAAGGAAGAGCAAGCACAACTCCTCTTCAAAGGAACTTCCGATGTCCCTATTAGCTTGAACGTGGTCGATATCCACCATAGTTCTCTAACTCCTCCCTTTTACTTTCCTGTCATTACTCCCACCGAAATGAAACTAGCCATTAGCAGAATTCCCAAGAAAAAAGCTTGCGGCCATGATGAGATTCCCAACGAGAGCATCAAATGGGGTCAAGATATTCTCCAAGACATACTGATTAAGCTATTCAATGCCTGCCTCAATATTGGCTATTTTCCCTCCTTTTGGAAACATGCCACCACTATCATCATTCGAAAGTCTAACAAAGACAACTACTCCTCCCCGAGCTCCTACCGACCAATCGCTCTACTTTCCTGCCTTGGTAAAATATTTGAGAGTATCATTACCAAGCGTATTACCTTTTGGGCGGAAAATAACCATATCTTAGCTGAGGGCCACTTTGGTGGTCGCGCCAATCGGAGCACAGATGATGCAAATCTGTTCCTTACTTCATGGATCCGACAAAAATGGAGAGAAAAAAAGATAGTTTCTGCCCTTTTTCTTGACGTCAAATCAGCCTTCCCATCAGTTATTAAAGAGAAGCTGGTCGAAACTATGATCAAAAACCATTCTCCGCCGTACTTATCGGCTATCATTTCAGACCTACTCTCCAATCGATCGACTTCTCTAAAAATGGAAGACTATATCTCACCATCTTTCCAACTTCAATGTGGTCTCCCTCAGGGATCACCCCTGTCGCCAATCCTTTACATAATATATAACTCTTCCCTTCTCATTAACAACTCTCTTGACCTCCATCAAGACTCCATCTCTCTTGGTTTCATAGATGATGTCACACATCTAGTGGCTAACAAAGACCTCGAACCAGCAATCCAACTTCTAGAGAAAGAAGGTGTGCGCTCGCTCCAGTGGGGGAATCAACACAACGCAATATTTGACCGTAAAAAAGCAAACTTCATGATTTTCTCTCATCGAAATCTTGACATAAGACCGTTTGTCTTCGGAAATATTTCTCTACCTCATTCTATATCGGTCAAATATTTAGGTATCATCCTAGACCATAAGCTATCATTTAAATTACATCTTGATAAAGTCAAGAAATGCGGTGATACAACGTCAAACCAGCTGGTTAGAATATCCAGATGCTCCTATGGCATTGGCCTTCAACAATCCCGAAACTTGATTATTAGTGTACTACGCTCTCGCATATTATTTGGCAGCTTCATATGGGCAACAGCCAGAAATGAAGCATCTGTTAAAAAAGTTATCAACAAAATTTATAACGCGGCAAATCGCATCATTCTTGGAATGTTCCGTACCACTCCCATAGCAGTACTCTCAAGAGAATCGCCACTGATACATTTTTTTGATGCGTTAAAGAAAAAAAATCACTTGTTTTTAATAAAAAAATATACAGCTCCAAATTCTCACCCAATCAAACGCCTCATCATGAAAGAACTTGACCAACCAGTGTCGTCCCACCTCTCACCCATTCACAACATCTTTGACAAACAAGCTATACCTGATTACGACCTTCTCAACATCGAAAAGATTCAGCACCACATGATCAAACCATGGGACGATTTCAAGATTAACATCAACAACATTGGCGTCAAGAAAGAAGACGCTAAAGGAAAAGTTATAGATCAAATTGAAGACCTCACCTCAAAAAAGGAACACATCATCTTCACCGACGGTTCCAGCATTCCAGGAAAAGGAACTGCATCGGCGGCAATCCTCGACCGCACTCAATCTATAGCGTGCAGAGTCAACAGCGAAGACAAAGCATCGGCATATGAAGCAGAAGTTGTCGCCGTCAAACTAGGGCTGGATATAGTCATCAAAAGACTATACGACTCAAACGACCACTTCCACCTTACAAAAAAGAACCTGAACTTCTTCATTGACAACCAATCCACAATCCTATCCATAGCACATCCACCTTTACCCCGCTCCAGCCAACTTGTCTTCCACGAAATATATACTAAGATGAAACTCTTAATCGAACTATTCGATTTCTCGATTACACTTTACTGGTGTCCAGCTCACGTTGAAGTGACAGAGAACGAAGAGGTAGATCAACTAGCAAAAGAAGCCACAGAAGGCAATCACCTTCGTCTCCAAAACTTCCAGCGATCACTTTCCAACATCCAGCAAGTCGCAAAAACTAAATTCAAGTTCATAAAGAAGCAGAAACCAATCACGCGTAATAAGATCCTCTTATCAACATATCCAACCAAGATTTTCAACGCTCTGAAAATGCTAGAAAGAGGAGAATCGTCAATAATTTACCAATTACGATCAGGGCATTCGCCACTCAACAACTATCTATACTCTATCAAACGATCCGATTCACCTAATTGCGATCACTGCAACAAGGTCGAGGACATACACCACTTCTTGATCAAATGCGCCAAATATTCATCTCAAAGAACATCTTTTCGACAAACAATTACCAGCAAAAAAATCAAAGTCAATCCAAACTCAGTCAGAGATCTCATCGACACGCCAAAGGTCTTACCATTTCTCGCCAATTACATCCTAGCAACTAATCGCTTTGAAAACCTTCGAACGTATCAAGAACTAGAAGAGGAAAAATAATAATAAGAAAAAAATAATAATAATATATATATAATAATAAAGAGAAGAAGAATCAACATCAGCAAAATTTCTTTTGTTTCGCATCACTTTCTTTGGTTAAAAGTTATCATTTTCTTTGGTTAAAAGTTATCACTTCCTTTGTTTAAAAGTCATCACTTCCTTTGATAAAAAGTCATCACTTTCTTTGGTCTAACAGTCATCGTTATCAAAAAAAAAAAAAAAAAAAAAACAGATAGAATCACGGAGGGTAGAGTGCATCGGATACAAGAGAATGCGACACTCGCAAAATACTTTCCTGAAAATAACCATCTAGGGTGTGTAGTGAGGGCTTCACAGCAAACTGCCTGGGAAACAGAATGCGCTGTATTGAACGAGCGTTGCAGGATCTATTTCCGAAATCACTAAAAGAGTTGGATTACATTTTATCTTTGGGCGCTATTTCTCTTTTTTCATCATCATCGTTTAAAACTAGAATCAAACACTCAAGGCGATAAATACTATCAACGATTGTATCTCATACTCAGTTCTCCAAAACATCATCGTATGTATTACTGTACTAGTATTCACCAGTAGTGCGCAATGTCAAAACCAATAAGCACTAAAAAAAAAAAAAAAAAAAAAAAAAAGCTTCTCAGGTTCTTCCAACCAGAGAAAGCTGGGTGGGGGGAGAGCGGAGGATGCGTCGAAAAACTCAACATCCACCTGTGGGAGACCCTACATAGTATACTATATACATAATAAATATCAAGTTTTATAGTCGCCTATACCACAGACTACCCCCCCTACAAATCTACTCTTTGAAATCTTCCCCCCCCCGGCCCATCCTCTCTCATATTTCCCCCCCTAACACACTTGCCCTGGCCAAACCCTACGACGCCCGCGCAGCCTCCCCGGAGCACACTGCTGCGCGTCAACCGCACCCACTTCCGAGCACCCAGGCCGCGCCCACCTCAGAGCACCGGTGCCTCCAAGCCGCAGCCGACCTCCTCCCTCTACCCCCCAAAACACACTACCTCCAACCCACCAGTGCTACTTTGTCATACAGAAACAATCGGCCTTCAACCCTCCGGTACTCCGACCCAACCGCTGTTATTCATCACGCTGGTACCACTCATCACACTAACACCTGCCTGGAATGTTTTTTTGTCATTTTCTCTGTTGTTCCGTTCACATTATTTGTTGATTGCTTCTTTTTCGTTCATTTTCTCCATCCAATTGAGTGTTTTCATCCATCAATCAAGTATATATTTTTTATCAAGCAAGAGAAGACATCATTGGAAACTTGGGATTGGCCTCATAGAGGTGACGGTGACCACAGAGAGAAACACAGTGGTGGAGAAGACAATAAATACAGCAGTGGTGGAGAAGAAGAAAAAAATCAGAAAAAAAAAACAAATCACATGCACCTCCATCATCATTCAATGACCTCATCTGAACCACCTTCTTGGTCAGATTTATCACCCTCATCGCTTTTACTGTCGTCAGAGGACTCATCCTCTTCGTTCCAGTCCAAGTCCTCCGAAGACTCGGTCGGGGTGTCATCTTCCTCGCTCGACGAATCAGTCGCTTGGTTGCGCTTGCCTCGAGGCTTTTTGACTTGACAAACAATCTCATTCCGAGAGCCCTGTGCTTTCTTGGCAGAAGCCAAAGTTGATCTTTTGGTGGCTGAGCTCGATTTCTTGGCACGAGTCGAAGTTGATTTTTTGGTGGCAGTGTTAGCTTTCTTGGAACGAGTTTCAGTCGATTTTTTGGTGGCAGCTTTTTTAGACTTTGTAGCCGTTTTGTTCTGAAGAGTTTGAACAATTGGTCCGACTGGAGTAACATTGATTTCGTCACCATCTTCGCTGATATGCTTGCCAACACTTTCATTGTTGCTTTCTTCACCCTCGACACGTGTTTTCAGAACCACGCAGCCCTCAGCTAAAGCCGTCAAAAGGCGGTGAGTATGTCCAATACGAACTCTTGAAAGCTCCTTGCAAAACTCGTGGGCCTTGATATTGTGTTCGTTTGGTTTGACCTGGAGGATGACATTTAACTTCTTCAATGTTTCTTTGGTATTCTTACCAGGCCATCCCTTGATCCAAGTGCCATTTGTTGCTTCAACTGGTTGGCACAAAAGAGCATCAGTCAACTATGTGACGTTTTCAGTAAAATGGAGCCAATGATGCTATGAAAAGACTTACAGAGGGCATGCCGAAGTTGCTTCCTAATCTCATCCACGTTCTCTGACAAACCACCTAATTGTCATCATGCGCGTTAATCAGTAATTAAATCTTATGGGAAACCTCTGAAAAAAGAAGAATTGAACTCACCCTTAGTATACGGGCACTTCTTGAGATCGTTCTCAGTGACATTTCGCTTTCTTTTTGTGACTGGAAGGGGTGCCTCCCTTCCTAAAACCTTTGAAATCGCCCGCTGCCCTCTGACAAAATCCAAGAAACCACCTGCTGGGTTCGGATCCACGGCGAACATGTCCAAGAAAGCCTCGCCCATCCTACTCCCCCCCGCATGGACCGCCCGACCATTCTTGTGAGGATAGCATACCACCAGGTAGCCCTCAACACCGTAGGAATTTGCAAAATTTGACATCTGCATACCAAATGCCGTCAGCCAATGGTTAGCTACTTCAGATTAGATTTGGAGGAAGCTCACGTCTACAATGACCTTCCGAGCCCAGGCGGATGCATCAAATTGGTTCGGTTTGATCCACTTACGAGGCTTTTTCTGGTTTGATACGTTACGCTCCACACTATTTGTGTTTGGTTCTTCGGTATTCAAATTGTGCTCGGTAGTATTTGTGTTATTCTCCACTGTATTCGCCTCGCTCACCCTGCCAGCAATGTCATCCTCGGCCACACCAATTTCTTCGGCCAGCTCCTTGGCAACATCATCCTGCAAATCGTGATTGTTGTCCTGGTTGGTTTCTTCAATTGGTGGAAATGGGTTTGGAAGCGTCTTGAGGAAGTTGGGGTCTTTGAACTTGATTTGCGTAGTCTTATCAAGCTTCCTCCACAAAGCCCCGCAGAGTGACCATCGACGCTGGATTTTAATACTTTCTACTCAAAAAAAAAACATAACACAAAAGTTATTTTCTCAAAGAACTAATGAATGGATGAAATGTGTGTTACTTACTGTCGTTTTTTATTGCGGACGCCTTGGGATCATACTGGCAAAAGTTGTTGTACATGGTTGATCCTCGTGATCGATTTTTGATTGCCAAGTAATTCATCACAGCCTCGTCATGAAGGAGGTTCTTCAAAGTTATAACATAGACCTGCCTTTGAAACTCGTTGTAAACTTCATCAAGTTCGAGTTTGTCGTGAGCATCCAGCCGAACATAATGTGCGTGCGTTGCAACTCGTTGTCGCAGCTCGTCTAAGTCCAATCCTCGTATCTCCTCCATCAGCAATGGAGAAAGTCGCTTTCTTGTTGATTTGGGCCCTTCCTCACTACGTTCCTTATTGGTGCGATTGAGCCGGGGATGCTGTTCGACACGCGTTGTACTAGAAGCCCCTGTTTCAGGATGACCAAATTCAACTGGAGCGCCGGGAATTGGATTGGAACCAACACCTGCGTTGTCGTCAAGAGCAGCAGGATCGTAAGACGCTGAAGTATCTTCCCGGTCATCTGGGTGTTGGTTGAAGTCTTCAATGGGTAGGGGTTCGTTGTCCTGTCGGTCTTGGTGCAGATGGTTGGCAAGGGCTATTTCATCAATGGGGAGAGGAAGAGGACCGTCGGGGAGGCCTTCCAATGATGCAAAGTCAAGATCAGTGATTTCCAGACAAGGGACGCGAATGGGAGAGACAGCAGGTGCCAAGTGGGCACTAGGTGCGGCAATCGGGGGGTTCTCGTTGCGCTTTGAGCGCCTACGCGTTGTTGCAGTGCTGCCAGTATCACCATTTTTCTTGGAACGTCCTAAAAAGACATAAACAGTGTGAGTTGGTGGTTGCAGTTTAGTTCTTGAAGTAGAAAAGGTCTATGCTTACTTGGTTTTGATTTTTTGGGCCCTTCGAGGGCTTGCCTAAGCTCATCGTCAACATTTGGTAGCTGCGAAAGTTGAAGGGGAGGGGCAGTTGGCTGTTTTGTATTTGAAGGTGGTGGAGCATACGGATGGTGAGTCGGATGACGCCGAGCCTGAGAATCGGCAAGCAGGTGGAATGCGCGATGGGTACCCCTAGCGGTGTATGAATGACAATTCTGAGACTGCGGCGTTTGTGAGTGGCTGATTCTTGGTTCAATGGTGGGGATGGATTGAGATGATGGTTGACTGATTCGATGGTCATGATGAAGCAACACTTGGGATTCGGGATGTGCGTGTTGATAGGTCCCTCTCGTGGCGGGTTGAGCTTGGATTGGCTGTCTACTGTAAGAACCGGTCTGAGCAGGGGAGGGCTCCACATTATCCATCAATTGTTGGTTCCAGGAGGCAGAATAATGATGCTGTTGACCACTTGAAGATCTTCCTGGCGTCATATGATCGACTGGGTGCATTTCAGAGGAATAGTTAAGGGTCATAGGGCGACAATCCCACTGCGAGCTTGATCCTGGAGGTGCAACACCTGCAATATATGAGGAGCTGTGGGATTGATGTGGATCGGCGTTGCCACTACGGTTGATATCTTCAGTTGGACGGTAAGCACTTTGGTTGATATCTTCAGTTGAATGGTAATCATAGCTGGGCGGGCGGCGATGAAAGAAGGTTGAATTGAACATTGGATATGGGGGAAACCTGAAGCAGAGGGGCGATAGGTAGGAGGGCCGAGGGCTCGTGGTGGGATACGACAAAAGAGAGTTGAGGGACCAGTAGCTGATAGGCGATAGAATGGTGAAGAGCAGGGTGGAAAGGAAGCTGGGCGTCTATGAGGACCAAAGGATACGTTTGCGCAGCCCTTTTAACTCTGTGCGCAGCTTCCCTTTTGCGCAGCAGACCACCCCATCGAGTAGCAAAACATGGATGCCTGAATAACTTTTTTGTTAGAGCCACTAGCAAGCTCAAAATTTCAGGGTAATTTCTTCATCCACTTATTTGAAAACTGGGAAATTTACTGCTTTTGTGTGCTGAAGGGTGATGAGTTGTGGAGTCTGCCGGAATATCACTGTAGCAGCTGGGAGTGCTGTAGCAAAACTGGATGCCTGAATAACTTTTTTGTTAGAGCCACTAGCAAGCTCAAAATTTCAGGGTAATTTCTTCATCCACTTATTTGAAAACTGGGAAATTTACTGCTTTTGTGTGCTGAAGGGTGATGAGTTGTGGAGTCTGCCGGAATATCACTGTAGCAGCTGGGAGTGCTGTAGCAAAACTGGATGCCTGAATAACTTTTTTGTTAGAGCCACTAGCAAGCTCAAAATTTCAGGGTAATTTCTTCATCCACTTATTTGAAAACTGGGAAATTTACTGCTTTTGTGTGCTGAAGGGTGATGAGTTGTGGAGTCTGCCGGAATATCACTGTAGCAGCTGGGAGTGCTGTAGCAAAACTGGATGCCTGAATAACTTTTTTGTTAGAGCCACTAGCAAGCTCAAAATTTCAGGGTAATTTCTTCATCCACTTATTTGAAAACTGGGAAATTTGTTGCTTGTTTGTGTTGAAGTGTGATGAGTTGTGAAGTCTGCCGCAATAGAACTTTAGCAGCTGAGAGTAGCAATACATGCACCCATGTGCAACTCTGGCACCTCTGGCCACAATTTCATGAAACCAATGTTTGAAACTAGGTTTTTGATGATAAAAAAAATGATTTTCATCTTTTATTTCATGTGATTGTGACCAGAGGTGCCAGAGTTGCACATGGGTGCATAAGCAAACACATATTAGCACATCTTCCCATACATGCACCCATGTGCAACTCTGGTACCTCTGGCCACAATTTCATGAAACCAATGTTTGAAACTATGTTTTTGATGATACAAAAAATGATTTTCATCTTTTATTTCATGTGATTGTGACCAGAGGTGCCAGAGTTGCACATGGGTGCATAAGCAAACACATATTAGCACATCTTCCCATACATGCACCCATGTGCAACTCTGGTACCTCTGGTCACAATCACATGAAACCAATGTTTGAAACTATGTTTTTGATGATACAAAAAATGATTTTCATCTTTTATTTCATGTGATTGTGACCAGAGGTGCCAGAGTTGCACATGGGTGCATAAGCAAACACATATTAGCACATCTTCCCATACATGCACCCATGTGCAACTCTGGTACCTCTGGTCACAATTTCATGAAACCAATGTTTGAAACTATGTTTTTGATGATACAAAAAATGATTTTCATCTTTTATTTCATGTGATTGTGACCAGAGGTGCCAGAGTTGCACATGGGTGCATAAGCAAACACATATTAGCACATCTTCCCATACATGCACCCATGTGCAACTCTGGTACCTCTGGCCACAATTTCATGAAACCAATGTTTGAAACTATGTTTTTGATGATACAAAAAATGATTTTCATCTTTTATTTCATGTGATTGTGACCAGAGGTGCCAGAGTTGCACATGGGTGCATGTATGGGAAGATGTGCTAATATGTGTTTGCTTATGCACCCATGTGCAACTCTGGCACCTCTGGTCACAATCACATGAAATAAAAGATGAAAATCATTTTTTGTATCATCAAAAACATAGTTTCAAACATTGGTTTCATGAAATTGTGGCCAGAGGTACCAGAGTTGCACATGGGTGCATGTATGGGAAGATGTGCTAATATGTGTTTGCTTATGCACCCATGTGCAACTCTGGCACCTCTGGTCACAATCACATGAAATAAAAGATGAAAATCATTTTTTGTATCATCAAAAACATAGTTTCAAACATTGGTTTCATGTGATTGTGACCAGAGGTACCAGAGTTGCACATGGGTGCATGTATGGGAAGATGTGCTAATATGTGTTTGCTTATGCACCCATGTGCAACTCTGGCACCTCTGGTCACAATCACATGAAATAAAAGATGAAAATCATTTTTTTTATCATCAAAAACCTAGTTTCAAACATTGGTTTCATGAAATTGTGGCCAGAGGTGCCAGAGTTGCACATGGGTGCATGTATTGCTACTCTCAGCTGCTAAAGTTCTATTGCAGCAGACTTCACAACTCATCACACTTCAACACAAACAAGCAACAAATTTCCCAGTTTTCAAATAAGTGGATGAAGAAATTACCCTGAAATTTTGAGCTTGCTAGTGGCTCTAACAAAAAAGTTATTCAGGCATCCAGTTTTGCTACAGCACTCCCAGCTGCTACAGTGATATTCCGGCAGACTCCACAACTCATCACCCTTCAGCACACAAAAGCAGTAAATTTCCCAGTTTTCAAATAAGTGGATGAAGAAATTACCCTGAAATTTTGAGCTTGCTAGTGGCTCTAACAAAAAAGTTATTCAGGCATCCAGTTTTGCTACAGCACTCCCAGCTGCTACAGTGATATTCCGGCAGACTCCACAACTCATCACCCTTCAGCACACAAAAGCAGTAAATTTCCCAGTTTTCAAATAAGTGGATGAAGAAATTACCCTGAAATTTTGAGCTTGCTAGTGGCTCTAACAAAAAAGTTATTCAGGCATCCATGTTTTGCTACTCGATGGGGTGGTCTGCTGCGCAAAAGGGAAGCTGCGCACAGAGTTAAAAGGGCTGCGCAAACGTATCCTTTGGTCCTCATAGACGCCCAGCTTCCTTTCCACCCTGCTCTTCACCATTCTATCGCCTATCAGCTACTGGTCCCTCAACTCTCTTTTGTCGTATCCCACCACGAGCCCTCGGCCCTCCTACCTATCGCCCCTCTGGCACGCAACAAGGTGCAGGCAAGTCTCCCTAATTCCTATATCATATAACTGCACCGATCATCTGAATGTTTTCCGCTGACCCTCTCAAGTATTCTTTGTATACCATTGTATCATTCCCCGTTGCGGAAATATCAAGGTTTGAGTGCATCGCACACTGGCCATTTGGTATACCTTTGATACCAATTTGATCAAGGTTTTATCTCATAGCTTCAGATAGCAAAACTCTGGTATGCATGCCCACCCATAAATCCACTTATCCATCTATCCACTGGTGCATCTACTTTCCTGGCATTTACGTCTTACTATTTCTTTAATCCTGTTGCAAGGTGTCACCACGGGTGAAAAAAATGACTCAGTTTGTCTCACGAAATGTAGTGGTGGGGACCCGTGCTCAGCGATTGCGTCGACTGCGTCATGCCGAAAGCATTACCGCCTCTCGCCTCCGCTTCCTTGGACTTGCAGCTGGCCTGCGTGGGGCTAGAACTCGATTGAACTTAGATGCGGATGACAACGTCAATGACACCCTTGAGGACAATCCATACCAAATCGAGGACGAAGCTCACCAACAATTTCATGCTGGCGAAACCAACAACAACGACACGGATCTTGACTGGGTGACGTTGGACAATGAGCTTGACGAGGAAGATGATTTAGACCGAGCCATCCGTTCAGAAATACAGGCCTGGCAACAACAGGCAATGGAAATCAACTGGGAGGCTACAATCAACTCACTACACGGACGATACATGGAACTCAAGGCTCGTACCAACAATTGGACCGACAACAATTGGTATGAAGATTTCTCAACCTGTCGATGCGGCCCCCTAGAGATGAGAAAACGCATGGTGGACTTGATTGACATCAACGGTGAGTCTTCAAGTGTCATTGCCACCCTCCCTTTGCTACATGATTGCTGACAAAGCATCTTCCAACAGGCCAACAACGTACCGAGTTCACCTTCTGTAGTTGTAACAAAGATACCAGTCGCCTCCTATGTTGCGGGTTTCTCCCTGCGTCCCCCATCACACCACAGACAGCATTCTCCCTTCCCCTCCTCATCTTCCATAATCACCTGTGGAATAATTGCCATGTGTCTGCTCTCCCTTTTACCGTTGCACTTAACGAGTGGTTAGAACCAAGGTCACAACGATTATACGCACAGAAGAAGCGATACGTAAGGTCATTCCCCAATTTTCTGTTTGAAGATTCAATGTACTGATTATGATTTTAAACTCGCTCAAAAGGCTCGGGATTTGAGGAAGCCCTTCTTGGCCGCTGTGGACTTATATCGCAAGCTGGAGAACATGACCAACAAGCTGGTTATGAAGGCGTTACGCTTGTCTCCTCAAGAAATTCAAGCGGCCCAAACCTGTCCTGCATGCTTTGGGCCTCGACCACCAAACATTGAACGATATCCAATAGAGACTCGGGACAAGCTCATCATATGTCTTGATGGAAACTTTCAGCATCGACATCATGCCAAAGCTAGCCGGAACTATCAACCACTCGAGATACCTAGAATATTTGTCCCCCAGAGGCACTTTGATGATATGAGAAGTCTCATCCGAGCAAAGGAAATTGAGCTTGCCCCGCCAGCAAAGGTTGGTTTTTTATTGATATAAAAAACATCATGGTTATTGTAATTGAAAGTGGAAGCTGGTTTTCGATGTAATGGTAGGCCGATCGCTGTACTGACGCACACAAGGCAGCGGACGATAAGAGGAATGAGTCAACATGGCGAGGATGCGACGACACTGGGCTCATGGGCTGCTGCTGTCGACATGATGCGGCAGTGTACATGGGCAACATATACAGGTCCGGCGAGCTGAGATCACTTCCACTTGGTCTCATTGTCCAGCTTCTCTCCGAGTGCGAGCCCGAAAGGCAAATAGGGGTGTTGTACGACATTGGATGCTCACTTCACAAATTCATTCGTGCTGTAAGTGGGTTTTCAGTTACCTTTCCGTGGAGGTTGTGATCGAACTGACCAAGACACACACTCACTGTACCTCAGAGGAATTTGTTACCAGACAACTCCCATCGGATCAAGTTTGGCACCTCGGTATTCCATGCATATGTCCATAACTGGTTATGCCAGCTGGACTATCACCCTTGGTTGAATTCAGGCTGGGGACTTTCGGACGGTGAAGGGCTTGAGCGATTATGGTCTTATTTATCACCACTGGTCAGTCCTCTTCGGTACTCAACCAGGAACCATCGATTGGGTGCAATAGCGCATCGGCTGAAGCATCACAACACCAAAGGAATCAAAAGTCTTCGTATGTCCATTGGTTGTCTTGAGTCCATTGGATTCATCATGCCTGTACTGACAAGGCTCGCTTGTTCCCTCAGCCACCTGGTTGAAGCGGAAATTTCGCAGTGCTCTCAACCGCCGTAATGATGCAAGAAGTGTTCTAGCGGGGCTGTATGATACACGAAACCCTCATGTGACACCCGCTGCCAATTACACCAATGACTTCTTCATTAGCGAATGGACTGCACAGCGCAAATTTCAAGCTGGTCACACGGAAGCAGAACAGGAACGGCGCGCAAAGTTGGTCAAATTGTACAAACAAGAGGCAGCACTTGAAAACTTGAGGTACGTTGGCATCTTGTTTTGGAATTTCAAGAACCCTGATGGATTGAAGTGTCTCTTGTTTCTCTTGTTTTTAGGATCCGACTGCTAGGGCCAGAGGTTTTTCTAGCGGATGATGATCAGCTGACAAAACTGCTGGATAATATCACCGAACACACCCATAAGCTGAGAGAACAGCTGGATGAACTTACAGGGGAACACAACATGCGGGGTGTGATAAATGGTTTGTACTCTTTCGACTGATCTGCATCCAATCATCCACTGATACTGATGTTTCTTGTGTGTCAGATGAGGAATCAAAGTTGCTTCTCTTGCTATGGGATGCCAAGGCCGAATTATTTGTACACGCTGTGCACACTCAAGCCGAAAAACAACCGATTACAGACTCTAGAGGTGGAGGCTGCCGCGTGGGTACAAAACTCAAAGAAAAGATTTACAAGGCGATACAAGGTCGTAAACCAGCAGTGAAGAAACACATCGATTCGTTCAATCGCACCTTTGCAACCTATGTTGCTAGATTCCCAGATCAAACGCTCAGCGACGCCGCTGACTATCCACTCACTTACGAAAAGTTCATGGGGTTTTCTCTTGACCACCGGTTTTGGAACGATGGTTTGTACTATCATTCTAAAGCCCCTTGGGCCATTGATCCAGAAGTGCGCGCGGGGATCACCGCTACAATCGAACTAGGACGAGTCCAGGAAGAATTCCAGCTGATAGCTCAAGAGCTCTGCCGGTTGGTTTCTTGGGGTGTCTCGTTCTACAATCGACTTGATCAAACAATCAAGTACCTTTCAGGACGTACGTTGTAGCTCGGATGTTCCCCTGGCAAGCTAATTCTGATTTGGTTCCTTTCCACAAGCAGGGCTGATACGTTTGGAGAACACGGACGTGGCCGTTGATCCAGATTACATAGATTCTATCCCCTTCGGCCAATTTTCCGTAAGACACAAGATAAAGGTGATCAAGCGAGAGTTGCGCAGTCGCCTCACAGCTCATTGCGATCTTGTGTTCACCTGGTCAGAAAACGTTGAGTGGTTGTGGAGTCGGTGCCAACCAGAAGGCAGCAAATCAATAATGGAGAGTTGGGGAGAAATGTTGAATCAGATTGCTCAAGGTAACCCAATATCACCTGACGTCTTGGAAGGAGTACGCGAGGATATGGAGAGTGTGCAGGTGGATGTGAATTGGGATGACGGAGAAGATGCAAATGAAGATTTGGTAGCCTCTTTGAACCAGGCTGAACTCAATTCTAATCATGATGGGGACGAATCTGAAGCAGATGAGGAATAAAGCGACTGCATTTCACACGGTTATTTATTTGTATTTGTATTTGTATCTTTCATTTAGATCATTTTACTCTACGTATGTTATAGGGTGATTCTGCTTGACTGTCCCATGAGACAATGATGAATGACAAAAAAAACAAGAGGAAAATGACAGGAAGTGAGTGAAAGTCAAAAAACAAACGCAAGTTGTGTTATCATGGGGTGTTGGCGGGCTTTATCTCAAGATTGCGGGCCACCGTGCGTGTCGGGGGTGTGTTTGTTCCAGGGTATTTTACATGTTGGGTTGGGATGCGGTGGGTGGAAGTTGGCTGCGGCTTGGAGGCACCGGTGCTCTGAGGTGGGCGCGGCCTGGGTGCTCGGAAGTGGGTGCGGTTGACGCGCAGCAGTGTGCTCCGGGGAGGCTGCGCGGGCGTCGTAGGGTTTGGCCAGGGCAAGTGTGTTAGGGGGGGAAATATGAGAGAGGATGGGCCGGGGGGGGAAGATTTCAAAGAGTAGATTTGTAGGGGGGGTAGTCTGTGGTATAGGCGACTATAAAACTTGATATTTATTATGTATATAGTATACTATGTAGGGTCTCCTACAGGTGTCAACATCAACCACATCAAATTCACCACCTTTTCATTCATCCAAACCCATTCTCCGAAAAAAAAAAAAAAAAAAAAGTATTTTCACTTCATCAGTCTCTCTAGTCATCGCTTTCTCTCTTATCAAAAGTCCAATCCACTCTCCCACCCCATCCCCCCCCCAAAAAAAAAAAAACCCTTCCACTCTTCCTCCCCTCACACATCTGAAAATTGAGTCCTCACGCTCCCATCCGCGTGAAAAGTTTTTACCCTATCAGGGAAGACCCATCAAGAACAGACCGATAGCACCAGTTATCAACTACTGTCCTAACAGTCAAGAACTCCCAGGGAGTCGAATCATGAATGACATCGAGTTGGGTGAATCCTCTCGTCATTCTAGTCCCACCCCCCGCCTACCTAGTCCAATCGATTTTGAAAAGAACCTCCCCCTCGAACAATCTCGTCATAACCCTGACAACGGCATCACAAAATTTATTGCTGAACTCTTATCCAATCCCCGACCAGACGGCAGTGTAGTCATCGCTGCAGACAAGGTTAAAAACCTTTCGTCGTTATTAGGGATTGGTAAATTAATCAAGTCGATCGATGACATCAACTCGCGCCTTGACTCCATTGAGAAAGCAATCAAAGCTGTATCCGTTCCTTCAGTCGCTCCTGCTCCCATTCTTCCTTTTCCTCATGCCCCACCAAATGGGTGGGCCAATGTTGTAAAAAAAACAGCCAACAATGTATCAATGCGTGTTGTACCCCGTTTGCCTCCTGTAAACCGAGTAATAAATGAATTTAAACCCTCTTTCTTTGTTATTCGTAAAACTATCCCAGAGTCTCGTCCATTTTTCCAAATGAGTCCAGACCAGATCACCAAAAAAGTGAATCAGGTCTTGAGAGAGATTGATGCGAAAACATTGGATAGAACGCCCATTATCATCAAAGGTTCTGCAGCACTCCCTTCAGGAGACTTTAAATTTTTTACTCAGACCCGGTTTGCTGCAAATTGGTTACTCGAGAACAAACACTCTTGGACACACTTATGTGACCCAAACCTCAGCACTCCCCCATCATCGTTCCCAGTGATCCTCCACTCAGTCCCCACCACATTTACACCGTCAAACCCATCATCTATCAGTGACCTTTGCAATGAAAACAACATTGAAACTAAAGAAGTCCACAGTGTTAGATGGCTCGGAAATCCAGTATCCAACAAACAAACGCACGGATCAATCGTGATCCATTTTTTAAACAAAGAATTATCAAAAAAAATTGAGAAAGGAAGCCTATTCTATTTTGGCTTATGCTTCACCGGAGCCCACTACAAGAAATCTCCAATCCAATGCTTCCAATGTTTAGAAGTAGGACACACCGCACATATGTGTAAAAACTCACCGCTTTGCAAATTTTGCGGCGACTCCCACAACTCCCGAGAATGTGAACAAGATTTTGAAACGGAAAGATGTGTTCGATGCATCCAACAAGAAGTTAAAAGTAACCCAAACTTTGATATAAGCCAAGGAAACATCCGTTTCAACCATTCACCAATGAGCATTAAATGCCCTCTCAAAACAAGAAATTTCAATTGCAATGACATTAACCAATGAGTAATCACAACCAAACAAATCCACAAATGGTCAATCCCGTTCCTTTTCCTTCTCCCTTCTCATCTTCAAACACTTCACCCATGCCAGAAATCCAAAACCCAGACTTGTTTAATATTATCCAACTAAACTGCCACAACTCATTTGATGTTACCATAAGCGTCCTCAACTCCGAAATAAACTGTGCTATTCTATGTCTCCAAGAGCCATGGATTAGCCCCCATACCATGACTCTACCATTTCATCAAAACTGGTCTTCCTTTCTTGACCAAAATCACTCTCCGTCATCATATCACGACAAACATCGTGCTTGTATACTCATTAATAAGAAATACTCCTCTGATCGCATACACCCTTTACCAAATGGATCACGCTTCTTATCAGCTATTGAATTGGACTTGAGAATTGAAAAAATCAGAAAAATTAGAGTGATCAATCTCTATAACCCTCCAAAAGAGTTTGAAGGACTTCCTGAACTTGAAGCTTGGCTCAACACATTCAACGACTGCAAAACCCCAACTTTTCTATTTATGGACTCTAATTTACATCACAAACTATGGAATCCGCCAAGATATCCCCATTCTCACCCTCAATCTAAATCGCTGATCAGACTGTGCGGGCAGAAAGGATTCAAAATAATTTCGGAGAAAGGAATCCCCACCTTTGTTAACACGCGAAGCAGGCAAACCACCATCAATCTTACCTGGGCTAATTCACCAGCATTAAAATTCATCAAATCATGCCACACATCCTCTTCCAATCACGGCTCCGACCACCAAGCCATCTCCCTTAAATTGAACTTTGAATCAAATATTCAGATCAATCAACGCCTAACCTGTGATCTTAAAAAAATCGATGTAGAAATGTTCCAAACAGACCTCCAACGTAACATCCAAAAAATAAATTCCACTAACCTTTATACAACTGATAACATTGATTGTTTGCTAAAAAAAATAACAATCGCAATACAGAACTCAATTGACAAACAAAAAAAGTCAGTCAATCACAACATCGGCAAGATCAAACCGTGGTGGGACAATGCTATCCTCCAACCAATAGTCAGCAAGCGGAACAGAGCCAGAAAGTGGATGATGTTATCAAGATCACCGGCATCAACCGAATGCTATCAACAGTGGCAATCAACATTCAAAGAGAAGGTTATAGCGCTAAAAAAAGGTCATTGGAGAAAGTTCTTAACAGAATGCAATGATATTGACCTTTTTAAAGCCTATAAATACACCAAGCCATCCAACAACAACACAGTCTCCCCGCTACTCAACCAAAATAACGAACTGACATCCAACAAAGAAGAACAGGCTCAACTTCTTTTCAAAGGCACTTCAGACACCCCAATTGAGGCCAATACAAACGACATTCAACCACCTTCTTTAAACCCTCCCTTTTCTTTCCCAATCATTACTCCCACCGAAATTAACCACATCATCAGTAATCTCCCAAAGAAAAAAGCTAAAGGCTATGATGATATCCCAAATGAAGCCATCAAATGGGGACAAAACATACTGTCAGACATTTTGATAAAGCTCTTCAACGCTTGCTTGAGCCTGGGATACTTCCCCAATTTCTGGAAACATGCCATCACCACTATCCTCCAAAAAGTCAATAAAGACTCGTATTCCTCTCCCAATTCATACCGACCCATCGCATTGTTATCATGCTTAGGAAAGATATTTGAAGCGCTGATCACTAAAAGGATCACTTTCTGGGCTGAAAGGAACAATATCCTTGCTGAAGGCCACTTTGGTGGACGCGCAGGCAGAAGCACCAATGACGCAAATCTCTTTCTTACCTCATGGATCAGAAACAAATGGAGAGATAAGAAAGTAGTATCAGCTCTCTTCCTCAATGTCAAATCAGCTTTCCCATCAGTTATCAAAGAACGATTAATAGACACAATGATCAAAAACAACTCCCCCTTATATCTTTCAGGAATCATCCTTAATCTTCTCTCTGATAGAACTACTTCCTTAAGAATGGAAGATTACATCTCCCCTTCATTCAAACTTAAGTGCGGACTACCTCAAGGCTCGCCACTATCTCCAATCCTCTACATCATTTACAACTCCTCCCTCCTAATCGGCAAACCTCTTAATCTTAATGAAGATTCAATCTCCCTTGGATTCATCGATGATGTCACTCACCTTGTTGCGGACAAAGACCCTGAAACAGCTATCCTCAAACTAGAAAAAGAAGGGAAAAGATCCCTCGAATGGGGGACAAGACATAACACAATCTTTGATTGCAAAAAAGCAAACTTTATGCTCTTTACCCACCAAAAACTTGATGTAAGACCATTTAAATTTGGCAATATTTCCCTTCCCCCCTCTCTCTCGGTAAAATATCTGGGTATCATTCTTGATACCAAACTTTCTTTCAAACTTCATCTTGATAAAGTAAGAAAATGCAGAAAGCAAACAGTAAATCAACTGGCCAGAATTTCTCGTTGCTCATATGGCATTGGACTAAAACAGTCAAGAAATCTTATCATTAGTGTGCTCCGCTCTCGCATCCTTTTTGGAAGTGTTATCTGGGCAACGACCAGAAACAAAGCCTCTATCATTTCTCTTATGAACAAAATTTTCAATTCTGCTTCACGCACTGTACTTGGAATGTTCTGTACAACCCCAATTGAAGTCCTCTTAAGAGAATCACCACTGATGATTTTTTTCGATGCTTTGAAAAGAAAAAATCACTTATTCTTAATAAAAAAAATGACAGGTCCAAATTCTCACCCAATCAAACGACTCATCAAATATGAAATATCACACCCAGAAACTCACCACCCATCACCTACGCATAGCATGCTCGACAATCAACTGATACCCAGCTACCGCTTTGAAAACATTGAAACCATCAAACAACATCTGATTAAACCATGGGACAACTTCACAGTCAGCATCAAAAATTTCAATATCAAGAAAGAAGACGCAAAATCAGTTGTAGAAGATCAAATTGAAGAAATTTCATCCAGAAACAAACACCTGATCTTCACAGACAGATCCCGAATCCCAGAAAATGGAACCGCATCGGCAGCCATCCTAAACCGCACCATTAAAATTGCATGTCGCATTGGAGATGAAGACTCAGCATCGGCGTTTGAAGCAGAAGTGCTGGCCATAAAATTAGGCCTTGATATAATCATCAACAAGATTTACAACACACAAGAAAACTTCCATCAATCCAGCAAATCACTTAACTTCTTCATTGACAATCAAGCTACCATCCTATCAATTGCAAGTCGACCAAAACCAACTTCAAATCAAATTATTTTCCACGAAATTTACACCAAAATGCAACTATTAATGGAAATATTCAACTACTCAATTTCCTTATTTTGGTGTCCAGCACACGTCGACATAGCTGAAAATGAATCGGTAGACGCACTAGCAAAAGAAGCCACCGAAGGAAACCTACTCAGAATCCACAACTTCCACCAAACTCTCTCAAATACACAACAACTTGCAAAAAAGAACTTCAAATTCGATAAAAAGAAGAAACCTATTGTTCGGAACAATGTCAAATTAGTCACATATCCATCAAAAATCTTTGAAAGCTTGAACAAACTAGAAAGAAGCGAAAGTTCCATCATTTACCAATTACGATCCGGTCATTCACCATTAAACAACTATCTTCATCGAATCAAGAAGCTTGACTCACCAGACTGCACTGTATGTAAAACCACCGAAGATGTTCACCATTTCCTTATCAAATGCTCTCGATTTGAAAACGAGAGAAAAACATTCCAACAAACACTACGAGCAAAAAAGATCAATATCGATTTCAATTCAATTCAACAAATCCTAGACTCTCCTAAAACTCTTCCACATTTAGCAAACTTTATCTTATCCACACACAGGTTTGACAATCTTCAAACATACCGCGACGTCGACGACAATTAAAATCATTTCCTTTTTCCTTTTTTCGTTATCACTTTCTTTGGTTAAAAATTATCACTTTCTTTGGTTAAAAGTCATCATTTCCTTTGGTTAGAAGTCATCTTTTTATAACTTTATCATTTTTTCTAATCAAAAGAAACAAACAGAAGAATACGGAGGGCAGAATGGATCGGATACAAGGAGCTGTCGGGTTCACTAGTCGTTCCCCTTAACCATCACTAGAGGTATGCAGTGGGGGCTGCATAACAAACTGTCTGGCAAACAGAATGTGTTGCGTCGAGTGAACTCGGCAGTAACTATTTTCGGTACCATTATAAGAGTCGGATTTCTTTTTCTATCTTCAGGTCGCTTTTCTTTCTTATCTTCATAATAGAATCAATCATCAAGGCTATCAATACTTATCATATGTAGTATTTCTTAATCATTGTTCAAAACATCATTGTATGTATTAATCTACTAGTATACACCATTAGTGCGCAATGTCAAAATCAATCAGCACTAAAAAAAAAAAAAAAAAAAGCTTCTCAGGTTCTTCCAACCAGAGAAAGCTGGGTGGGGGGAGAGCGGAGGACTGGACGAGATTCCAACAGAGAATAAAATAGGAACATATAAATTCTCTCCACCATTGGCAAAACCTGCAGTCCTGCAGGAGACACTGTCTGGAACGGTATTTATTTGACATCAGTTTTCCTGTACCTCTTTCACTGCTACATAGAAAGAGGCTACACATATTTCTGAAAAAAAGAAAGAAAAAAAAACAAGAAAAAAAAACGGCCTGACTGATTTTTTCAAGAAAACTAATTGCTCAAGTACTCAGGGGTTAATCTTTTACTCCTGCTGTGACTTGCGGAAGCTTCCTGGCATGCTGGGTGAATGGCAAAACTAACTGTCTCTTTCGGTACAATTCAAGGGCCTGTAAGCCTGCACTCTTCGAAGGGGCACACTCGAGAGGCAAGGCGTAAGCAGAAGAAGATCTAAGAGTACCTGAGGTTAAATTCAACCAAAGCGAGCACGGATGATGAATGTCTGTCACAAGCCCCGGTTGGTCGGACAGGGAAAAAGAAAGGAACACAGTGAATATTCAAGCCAATGTCTTGCGTGCAAAGTGGATGATAATCTAATCTGGTTAATAAGAGAAAGCCTGATCCGACATCCATGCCGCTTGGGAAGGGCAGATGAAAATATGATTCCGAAGGTACCTCAACCTGAAAGAAGGAAATCCACGTGTCTTCGAGGAAATGCTTCCTTCTTAGTTATTAATTGGCCCAGGTAATTTGATCAAGGGGCACACAACCGTAGCAAACTAGAAATTTTTGAGAAGTCAATCAATCTCACAATGACATTCAGAGTAGCTGTATTCTCGAATATAGGTCACAACTGACCTCCAGTTCCAGTAACACTCCCCGTGCAGCGAAAGGATGCTTGTCCAGTTATACAAGCTTTATTTGATCAGGGGGAAATCAAGAGAGTTTGATGTTAGTATCGCTGTCTTTACCAGGTAACAATTGCAATGCTTAGATGTCAGCTATAAATGTTATTACACACCGTGAGCACGAGCAGTGTCACGACCATAAGCAACTGTGCAAAGTTCGGACGTTACCGGCTTCTTGGGGTAGGTTCCCAAAGTACACTCCGAAGCCGCTGTTGTTACCAAGATGGGCTAGTGAGTAGGCTTCTACAGAAAGCAGGAGGAACCGAAAAAATGCACTCACTAACAAATGACTTGCAACCCTCGGTGCAAAGTATATCAGACCTATAGTTGCACTCTAAGATACTTATTTGTCAGCACTCTTAACCTCGGTCATAGGAAATTGGAAAACCAGCCGCGAAAGGAATAAAAAACCTACCAAAACCTTTTGTACCACCAGAATACGTGGCGCAGTTCAGCATCTCACCAACAGCTTTAACACTGAATGTAATAGAAGCAAGCGAGAGCAGCATGATGAAAAGAGTTGTATTCATTTTGCTAGATAGTATTAGGATGGATGTAACAGGATGCAACGGGAAACTGAAGGTATGAAGTGGGATTTTTTGGAGGGGGGGAGACTGGGGGTGGTTTATAAACCGCAGGATCACCTGACACAGCCTGACACTGACGCAGATCAGCATGACAACAAACTAAAAATTGAAATCAACTTACGCCCGCGCGACCTTGAGTGACTGGGTGCGATCATGCAGTATACGTTATACTCCAAGGTGTTGAGCAAACCTGAATCGTACCACAGGAGACGAGATGAATCATGATTTCCCTAGAGTACATATACACCCCCGATAGTTACCAGATCCGCCCGCGGTCACACCACTAGAATCCCGGATGAGCAGCGTACAACGACTCAGCAATTGGGACAGGTGCGCGCCCAGGGGCGCCTTGCCGTTAGACAGAGCATGGCGCCGTTGGCAGGCGGCGCCCTGGCGCGCCGGGCGCCGCCAAAAACTCCTGTGAGGGGTTATTTTCTGTACTTGTTTTTGTGGCCTTTTACTTTCTTTTCCAAGGGTTGATTCATTTATTTTATTAAATTTGCCCCCTGAATGAAGTTTCAGCCCGTTCCCCGGGTTTTGGCATGCAGATTGTTCCACTCCAAACCCGAAAGACGGGGGATACCCGGGGGAAGAGTCCGGTGGGGAAATTTAATGGACCCTCCAAGACTCTCCCAGCATCAGTTGGCCCCTCAAAAAAATTGGGTAGAAAGGCGCGCCACCACCCTTTTTCCCCAAACGAGGGACGCCAGGGGCGCGCCGGCGCCTGGCGCGCACTTTGGCGCGCCGCCTGTGTGTGCGCCGTCAACCTGACACAAGTACCAGCGCAACGGTTGCTGAACTGAACTGGTTGTCTCTCCTCTTAATCCTTGCCCCTCTGCCGAGACCTCTGCCAATGACATGTTGCCACAAATCTCACCCTTCCACCAGGTCCCAAACCCTGCAATACCCTAACAAAACTGCAATAATGTGGTGTGTAAGGTTGAAAAAGTGGAGGCTTATATCAAAAAATTTACCTCCACTTGTGGGAGGTCTTTGTTGAAGTCGCGACAAGGGTTGAGTGCACTGAAGCGGCGCAGGTGTGAAAGTAAAAAAAACCAAGTTGGGTGCCGTTGAACTAGGGCTATTCTCCCAATTTGGAGGAGCTTCTTAAATGGGCTAACAGTGGGAATGGGGGAATGCAATCCAATTATTATGGCTTTAGCTTTTGTGGTTGTCAATGGCAATTGAAAGACATCCCGTCTCTTGTGGAACATTTTGTTTCAGCGCTCAGGTGCGGCTTACAGGGAAGACTTCCCTTTGCTTGGGATTGAGGGCCTGTACCATGAGCATAAATTTTGATTTTTTTTTTACTATTTTTGTCCTCTACACAGAAATTGAAAACAACAGGAGGGTTAATGTGTTGAAATCCTTCACTTTTGAGCTCAAGAATACCTTTTAATGATGGTAAGTTTTAGTTCAAAGAAATATTGAGAGAAACAAATTTGGAAAAAACTGTTTTTCATGCGCAATGGTACAGGCCCTTAACAAATTTGACCTCTCTGGAATCAGATTCCAAACCTCCTTTGGTGGTGGGAACCTAAGTGTCAATGATTTTCACCCCCAAATAAGTTTTGGAATCTGGAATGAGACCGTTGTATACGTTTGGAGTTCCAAGGGAAGTTGAAAGTAACAACTTTAATTACCCAAAGGGTAAAGGCTGGCTGATCATTATCACATAATTAAATATTTAAATAAATACACATTATGTTTTTCCATTTTGTATTTAACTTTCAGGAAGCAATTATAAACGGCTTTTGAAGATTATTCCTAATGTTTTTCAGAAGTATTTGAATAGCCTCACTATCTGAGTTATATTAAAAATATAATGTAAATATTTTTCAAAAGTGTTTCAAAATAATCCAAATTATAAACATTGCGCCCCAAGCAGGGTAAAACCCCAAAATATACTCCTCTGTGACCCGTCACTGCCAGCAATAACTTCTTGGGCATAGCAGTCCAAGCGGTACTCAACGAGTACCAGCTGGTCAAGCAGGTGGCCCCGCTCAACAGTTCACCCGGCTCACCGGCCAAACAAGAGTATTTGACCAGTGTGTTGCTCAAACATTCCTTCTCAACCGGTGAGTACTTGTCAAACGGGGTGGTTTGACTCTGATGTTACCCAATTTGACCGGTACTTACCGGCCTGCTTGGCCGGCACACTGGTTGAACAGGCCGGTTTGGCCGGTGAGCCGGGTGACCGGTTGAGCAGGGCCACCTGCTCAACCAGCAGAGTTGGTTGAGCGCCGCTTGGACTCCCTTGTGCAAGCGGTTAAGGCAGGCAGTGCGTGTACAGGATTTGGAGCTGTAGGCTGTAGTGAGGTTTCTTCATGTTTTGTTGCATCCGTTACTATTTTTTCTTAATTCTGTCTTTCAAATCACCTCTTCAGGTCAATATGAAATCTTTTTCAAATAAAATAATAGTAATTCCTTATCATTTACTAATAACAAATTAACTCAAAATCTTTTTAAAAAACTTCTAAATATTTTTTAAAAGCCATTTATAATTGCTGCCTCAACGGGGTTTCAAAACATGAGGTCAGTATAGAGGAACTGGTACCAATAGAGACATTCCACTGATCAAGTTTTTTGAATTTTTTTGTGTAAATCTTCTACAAAAATTTAACAAAAGAAATTCAGGAGGTTCCTCAGTCCATCAAAATTCTAAAAGATTACAAAATAAGTTTGAATTGAGTTTTTATCTTACTTATTTCAATGTATTTTTCTGAGAGCAAATCATGATAAGGACTTCCTTTAATTTAGAAAATGCCCAATTTGTTTATGGGACATCCCAGATATCTTTCCAGGCTGCCCCCCAAGCTCTTTTTCTGAAGTCACAAATCTATAACACCTCAGGCCTCTATGAGCCTGCATATATCAGGGTTGGACAAGTCAATTTCTGTTTTTCTGTTTTTGCTTTTTTTCTTTTCTGCCACACATCTGTTCAGTGGTTTTCACTCATATTTCATGTGAGCTGTACTTAGGAGCAGGGGTTGTGGAAGGCATCCTTCCTCATCCTTCCACAAACTCTTCATCTTTCCTCCCAGGTATTTCTCTTGTTTTCTTTCTTCTTGTTCTGATCTTTCTGTCTCCTCTTCTCTCTTTTTTTATTTCTTTTCTCTTTTATTTTTCAAACATTTGGAATGCACACTCATACTTTCATGCAACCATCATCTTGGCTCCCAGTTTTCTGGAAAAACCAGAAGATAAGCTAACAGAACCTTTCTTCATGAACTGAATATTTGGATATATTCAATTTACATGCAAATAAAGACATGTGGTGTAATCATTTTGGCTTGAAACCTGTCTTTGGAGGGCTCACAAACAGGCTTAACATTTGGGATTGCCTGTGAGTGAACAGAATGAAAAGCAAATAGACATGAATTGAATTTCATCACAATTTTGAATTCCAATTGAGATATTTATTTACTGCTATCAAATGTAAATTTGGGATCAAGGTGTGTTGGTTTTAAATTTTGTGAGGAAAATGAAAAATTATTGTCCTTTCCAAATACCTGTTTTGTTTATATTCCTCCCATTTTGATCCATTGGTGGAGATTTTTTTTGTTAAAATTCTTTGAATTGAAGAAAAGTTCAACTCAAGTGAAAGATATGTTGTGGATCATTTTCTATGCAGATCCAAATGAATTCCAGTTGAGTTCCGGGTGAGTTCATGATGGCTTCAGAAACACTTGATCAATTTTCAAGTAAGATATAGGGGAGGTCTTCACTAGAGTTCATGAAAGAAGTTAAGGTATGACACTTCACATGAAGTGCCCCCTTGGCTCCCCTGGTGTTTGGCAATGTCTTGAAAGACAACTGTATGGCCCTTGTCCTACTCTGCCTGGAAGGTATCAGCATGACGGTTTCCTGCCGTCTTGCTCCTCTGTCCAACTTTGACATTATCCTGGGCAGAGATTGGATTATGGAGCACATGGTCTCCACCAATAGGAGCACCAATGAGTGGCTCCTACGTACCCCAAATTTGCTTGTAGTCTCTTTTTACCCAAAGTATTTCTCTTGTTTTTTGTCATCCATCCAGCACCTGCTATCTATAGCCGATGATGCTGACACCCGGTTCACCCAGGGGAACTTGGAACAACAAATTACAGTGATTGCCCTAAACCTAACCCCTATCTCAACTTTGTCTTGGATGGTACTTTACTTGGGCCAAGGGAATATGATATCCCCCCGAGTTCCCTTTATGTTTCACCAGACCAGGCAATTTCTGTTTGAATCTTTTGACGCTGACCAAACACTTCTCTCCCCTGTTTGAGGAGATCAGAAAGGCCGGTTTACGTGTGGTAGTGATTTGAAGATTTGGCCAAAATTGGCTTGAACCAGAATAGTGTAAATTCTGTTTGGCATGTCCAAATGGGCTCAAAATTGGATCAGAAATTAATTAATTATTACAATTGTTTACTGTATAAAGACATTCCATATCCAATGAGTTGTTTACGTGCAGTAGTCTTTTGAAGTTTTGGCCAGAACTGGCTAATATACTACTCAAAAGTTGTGACTTCTGTTTGGCATGTCCAAATGGGCTCAAAAGTGAATAATAAATTAATTAATGGATGAAATTTTTTACTGTATAAAAATTTTCCATAGCCCATGAACGGTTTTCGTGCAGCAGCCGTTTGAAGATTTGGCCAAAATCTCCTCCTACTCAAACGTTGTAACTTCTGTTTGGAATGTTCAAATGGGCTCAAAAGTGGATCATAAGTTAATTAATGGATATAGTTTTTACTTTTACAAAAACTTTCCATAGCCCATGAACGTTTTACCTGCAGCAGCCATTTGAAGATTTGGCCAAAATCTCCTCCTACTCAAACGTTGTAACTTCTGTTTGGCATGTCCAGATGGGCTCAAAGATGAATCAGAAATTAAGTAATGGACATAACCTTTTACTGTATAAAATTTTTCCATAGCTCATGAACGTTTTACCTGCAGCAGCCATTTGAAGATTTGGCCAAAATCTCCTCCTACTCAAATGTTGTAACTTCTGTTTGGCATGTCCAAATGGGCTCAAAAGTGGATCAGAAATTAATTCATGGATATATTTCTTCACTGCATAAAAATTTTTCATAGACCATGAACGGTTCACGCACAGCAGCCGTTTAAGGATTTGTCCAATTTTGCCTGGTTTGCCCAGATCAGAAACATGTCAAGGGGGCATTTTTATGGAAAATGAATGTTTTCATGGTTTTCCCCACCCCTTAAAATTTAGGAAAAATCCTTGAAACCTTGAAGAATCTTTGAATATGAGGGGTAAAAAAATAGTTGAAAAAAACCGGGCTTCCCCCCCCCCCCCCCCCCAAAAAAAACAGGGAAGCAATTTTTTTCATCAAAAGTGGTGGTGACTATTAGATTCTACACCCTTGAAAGTGTGGGAAACAAACTTAAAATCTTGGAAAATAATTATTGCTGCGGGCCAATGGAATTTACGCCAAAATTCTGTTGAAATTCAATTTTACATGCCAAGATGACAAATTTTCATGCTCCAAAAGTATTTTTATAAATTTTGATAAATATGAAAGTATTGGCAAAAAAATTGAAATTACAAAAAAAGAGTAATGACCTCAAAAAAATTATTTGAAAAAACCGGGTGTGTGCGCGGAAAACCGCGTGTGCGCCGTTGTTGGCCGACCGTCCGCCCAACGTTGGCTGGACGTAAACCCGGGTGTCAGCGCGGATTACCTGGTTTTTTTATATCAACGCCCTTTAGAAAACATGGAAATTTTGACCAAAGATTTAAATTTAGACCTTTTAAATTAAGTTTTAGATCCTTCAAAAACCCCCACAGGAAGTCCTCCAGTACATACATTTTTTTTGGTAAGAATAATATAAAATGTACCCAGCCCAATGCAAGAATGGTTTAAGAAGGACCTAGTTTGGAGGGCATCTATGACTTGATTAACATCACATTTTCTGTGGTATTCAAGAAAAAAAGTCAGCTTGCTCTCAATTTCTGTTTGACTTCCAAATTGGCCAATATGACACATCAGAAATATTTGAGTCACAAATCATTTGAATAAATTGTGAAGAACTGTCAATAAAGAATGTCAAAGACTTGTAAATACATAGGTTTTTTTGCCTTAACATGTATCACTTTGAGGCCATCCAAAACAGCTAGAGTCATTTTGAGCCAAATAAATTGTCAGGACGTGGATTACTGGGGAGGAGTGTGGGACCCATTTGAAATTGAAACTGAGTCACTGTTTGGATGGACTTGTTCAGCATTGGATGAAGGTCAAGCCTCAAGGGGCCTCTGGAGGGTCTGTGCATTGATTGGTTTATGATGCTTGAGTTGTTGAAAGTTTGAAATTAAGGATGGATAATTATCTCAACCTCTGTGAACTCTATGGGGGGCTTTTTGAATTTAGGTTAAGTCTTGTCAGATTTGAAAGCCACTAAACCAAAGTAACTTATGGAAGCTGGGCCAAAACTCCTTAGCCTGTCAATTTGTGTTCCCCAATCAGGATGGTTTCAGCCTAAATGGAAAAAAAAAAAAAAAATTGTATAAGGTAGTGGTACTTTTTGGGTTAACTTGACCAACCAGGTTATCTGCCCCAACTTACACCAGGAAACCCTAAAACAAACAGAAATCAAATCCCTGGCTAGTAGCCATTAAAGTTGACAACAATTAACCTGAGGTTGAGCGGTCATCCCTGTTGACCACAGATTGGAATATCCACACTTCTGAAAATTCCCCAAATGCTCGTAAACTTGATGTCAATTTTTTAGGGGTGTTCATATTAGAATGGGCCATGTATCTAGCTGGTCATCCGTGTGATTCTTATCCAGATTTGAATTGTATTTTATTTTTGAGTGTACGTGGCATAGCAATAGAACACATTTTATCGGACACACTGAGAAAAGGGGTAACTGCAGAACATGAGATGCTAAGGAAGTCGATCGCGAGATGAGATCAACTTTTTCTCAATAGTCTCCTCCAACATCATGGCTGTGGATGACGTCATCGATTCTGAGTACCGCTCGCACAAGCTGTGTGGCGAGCAAGTATTGCTGCCGTTTGGATATCAGAGGGTCGATGACGAACTGATCTTTCATGTCTGCCAAGAGAGAAGGAGAATGCACATGAGCGGCGGCTCGCAAGACGCGATGATGGGTTACTGCGGAAAAGACTAACCATTCGTGCCCATTCCGACGCAATCAATCCCGAGATTCGGGTTCTGCTCTTCGATCTGTCGGCTCTTGATCTCCGCGAGGGTCTCGATGGGCGAAAGCCCCGAGTTTTCGGCTAGTGCGAGTGGGACCGCATCCAGAGCTGAACAGAAAGCGCGCATTGCGTACTGTTCAATCGACGGGATCTGCATGCATCGAAAATCAAACATTTGATGAGAAAGCTGATTTAGTGCGGTCAAGTATTAACGAAAGAAGCAAACCTCATCGGCAGCCTTGGCAACAGCAATCGAACAGGCAATTTCCGCCGAACCACCGCCGTATACTACCCGATCGTCGACCACCAAGTTACGGACGACACAGAGTGCGTCGTGGAGAGCCCGCTTGGCCTCTTCGACAATCTTGTAGTGAATAGGGCATATATCAAAGTCAGGAAGTTGTCCATAACATTGAGGACAGAAGAAACATATGTTACCATTTTGTTACTGCCTCTAATGAATACAGTCACTGCCCTTGAGTTGGCGCACTCCTCGATCACTAGCATCTTTTCCTTCGTTGTCCCGAAATCTATTTCTCGAACGACTCCAGCAGTTCCGAGCTTTGAGGCAGTGAGATCCTCGAAGCGAGGTACAATCCGACCATTGGTGGCGATGGCAATTAACTGGTGTGACGGTGAAATGGTATGGCAGATACACTATTAGTTTAGATCGCATCAATGCAATGTATCGGAATTATGACCATACCTCAATATCGGGTCCACCGACCCATCGTACCGCGGGTAGCTCATTCTGCAACAGAAGATGATTCGCCTCGTCGTCAAAACCCCACTGACAGATGACCAAGTTCGCGCCACAATCCTTGAGTCGCTTGATCATTTGCAGGAAAACCTCCTGCTCATAGCCCATGAGCTTCTTGTATTGTTCAGCGTTAGTGATGTCAAGTTTGTGCTTGGTCTTCGGACGGGGTGGTTCGAAGGGACAGGTGAGAATGGCCAGCTTGCAGTCTTTGAGATGTCGCGGCATTTGAGGATGAGACATGTCTTTATCTATGATTACACCCTTCACCAAGCGGGTATCTTCCAGGGAGCCCCCAACTTTGCCATCGATCTTGACGAGCTCGAAATCCACATCTTTGCGTTCGAAGTCTGCAACTGATAGGACAGCTTCTACTGCAATTTTGGGGAATAGATCTCCCGACTTAGAGACACTGAACATGTCGGTGAGGTGGAAGGGGAGCAAGACTTGATTAAATTCCTTTGGCTGAAAAAATCGATCAAGGAGAGATTCATGGGTTGGTATGAGAACACGACTGACATTTTGCTACCCAAACTTGTGGCAGCGACCTTCTCCAACTGGCTTGTGTCTGATTTACTGAACTCCAACTTGGCGCTGATTCGATCGAGTTCTTGAACAGCCACATTACAAGCCTTCTCAAACCCATCGGCAATTCTGATCGGATGGATCCCTCGATCTAGCAGCGCCTCTGACTCTTCTAGTAACGCACCAGCAAGAACTACTACCCCGGTCGTTCCATCCCCAATCTACCAGTATGAAACGAAATTAAGAAGACTCAATGCTTTGAGCAATGATTCTGTCGCAGGAAAACACGGCCTGGAAACATGACGAACCTCATTGTCCTGGGATTGGGAAAGTTGCACCATCAATTTGGCGATCTGGTGTTCTACTTCCATTTGACCGAGAATAGTAGCACCTGTATCAAATCGAAGGGTAAGAGCAAAAACAAGTCAGGAGCCAAAAAAAAAAAAAAAACTTTTCAGACAGTGATGATCAAAACACGTCTTTGACGACTTTACCATCATTTGTAACGGTGATATCTCCATCGGGTGAGATCAAAATCTTATCGAGTCCACGAGGTCCCAAAGAAGTTTTGAGGATATTTGACACGGTTCGAGCGGCTAGGATATGGGACTGGGATACAGCAAAACAGAAAAGGGGAAAAAAAAAGAAACAATTAAAGGAGAGTCTAATTTAAACTTTAAAATGCGACGCCGATCGAGCCATGTGGACGGTTTTGATCAGGAATCTGGGGACTCACCTTGATGGCCTCGATGCCGTGAGTTCTGGTCTTAGTACCTTGGTCTTTGATGATGATGAACGGTCTCCCGTACTGTAACAATTTGAAAGTCAGCCTAAACAAATCGATCACGGAGGGGAAAAGAAGAAGAAGAAAAGGGTGTGGTTCGAGGGTGAGCTTACTTCGTCCTGGGCATACATTGCTTCAGCCATCGTTCCCGAGAGGTGCGTGAGGAAATTCTTCTATGTAATGGAGTTGTTATCTATTTATGTAGCTGCGACGACAATCTGAAATTTTATCCAACTTTCGTTTTCTTCGTGCTGCGGGGTGCGCGGGCCTCAAGGCGCTAATCAAATGATGGCGCGCGGAGCGCATCTCCTGCTGCGTAACCCAAGCTCAGAGTCAGAGCTGCCTGGAACAACACCTTGACCTGACTACATATTCCTGCATTTGCGCATTGCAATAACCTTTATGTAAATACATATTTACATTTGTAGAGCAAACAATCTCTTCTTCCTCACCTTGATGGAAGACTATACTGAGAATACAGCTTGGCCAGGTAAATTATAATCCCAGTCACTCTATGCAGGGATTACCTCCTGTGGAGCTTGACACTAGTTTTCCATACCAATATATTTACATAAAAATGGGGAACGCTGTTGAGCTGAAGTATTACCAATAAGTAGCATCCAAAGTACGTCCCCGGAAAACAGCGCACCTGTGGCCAATCTTGGGCATCTGGAGCAACCCAGGACTTTTTCCGGTTATGTTACCTGCAGGATGTTTCCTGTGCCAGGTGGCATTATACATAACCAATTTCTTAGGGGGGGGAAAAATCTATAAACTCATGATTTGTGATGGCTTTTTGGGTCAGTATTTATTTATTATAACTTGATCAGGCACTGCAATTATTGTGTAGTGGGAAGTTGCCCACTCCATAATAATTGGGCACTTATATATAACTTTCATCATGAGGGTAAATTGAGTCAGTCTGCCTCCAGCTGGCAGTCGCAGTGAGTATCAATTTGACTACTATGTAACTATTTAACTACATACAATCTCCACTTTTTTTCCACTGGTTGAGTTCATTAATGGAATCCATTCTGGTCAGCCCAATTGGGCAGTGTTCTTCGGAGTTCCCCCGGGAGATCCCCGTCATGTACCCGAAACTGCATCTCCACACAAGAAGAGCACTCAGCAACCACCTCAATATTCCCAATCCCAATCCCAATCCCAATCCCAATCCCAATCCCAGTCAGCAGTCAGCAGTCAGCAGTCAGCAGTCAGCAAATACAGTAATATGCCCTCCTCCTTCTTCTCCTCTCCGCCGGGCTCGCCAAACCAAAACACACCCGCAGTGGAGCGCAAGGACCCCTTCAGGACGATCATCAAGCCGTTCCTCAAGAGAGGCTCATCCACCACCTTCGACTCACTCAAAGGCCACTTCAAGCTCACCATCCAGAAGCCACTCTCCCAGCCAGCCCAAGGCGCAACCACCCTGCCCGAAACTGCCTCCTCCTCAGCCCCAGCCCCAGCCCCACCCGCAGCCAAAATACTCAGGAAAGCCTCCTCAACCATCCACCCAAAATTCAATCCTGCCCCAGAAACAAATCCCGACAGCAGCTCTTCCTCGTCAAACAAATCTACCATCCACCACAACCACTCACAGCCACATCCTCGCCTCAACATATCACGTGCTCGTCAGGCTGCCTCACTCAAGCTTCATGCCTTGTCCTCTCTCTCCTCAAAATCAGACTCTCATCGGCACAGCCTCAAATCCTCCAACTTCCCTGCAATTGATTCCTCCTCTCTCCCCGATCTTCCTCCAAAACAAACTACTCAGCAACCCCCGCTGCCACCACCTCAGCAGCAGCAACCCGCCGATCTCGACTTCAGCCCCTCATCTTACCCCATCAGCTCATTCACTCCTTCCTCAATTCGTCCCCCCAACTCGATCGTTTCCATGACAAGCTCCATTCATTCTCTACTCACTCAACCTGCCCTTGTGACTCTAGCACAACTAGCACCCGCTCAACTTCTTTCGGGCGTACATTCCAGCTGCTTTGGCTCATCAGACGCATTTAGAATATTCGATGAATACGAACTACCACAGAAAAATAATCATTCTTCTCACTACCAATTATCCATCGACCCAACCGAGGGCGAGCTCGACTTGAATCTTGAAACTATTCAGCAATCTGACCTTTCAAAAGCTTCCCATAGACATCTTCCAACCACCATCGAACAGCTCAGTGCATCATCTATCGCCCTACCCATCACTTCCATCTCAAGTATCTGGAGACTATTGAATTGTATAGAATGGATCAACCTCAAAGAGCGCCAATTGATTACCGACGACCCTAACATCAAGATTAGCTACAATTCCTACTCAACCCACGCCCCATCACTCCATCATCCTACCTCCAACCAACAACAGAGCCAGCATCATCAAGAAACACTAGCCAGTCTAACAGAGAGTCTTGGAAGTTTTGATCTTGCAAACACCTTACAGCATGTAGGCGACATTCTATCGGCTATCAGCTCTGAATCAGAGGTCGAAATCGTCTTCTATCACATCTTCTATCCTCCCCGACCAGAACCTGCTGAATTGGAACAACTGAACGCCACACGTGAAAATGACCAATCACCAGATCATCATTTCTCATTCTCATCCAAATATGTCACTCCACCTGCATCAACAGAGCATGCCAATCCAACCAATGTTGACTCTGCCCCCGAGACCCCAAATCCATACGTAGGTGCTGGCGCAGATGGGGAGGGTGGCCTGCGAGAAATCTCGGTCATAGCAGACGAGAAGGGATTGATTATCGGTCTAACTTGCTTGCTCAGGCAGATTCTCTATCGTGCTAAGCCCTTCAGTACAATCGAAGTTGGCCTTCATCTCACTCCTCTGCATTCTCAACCGTCCCCAGCGCCCTCCTCTCAGTCTCAGCCCACCGAAGCCCATCGAGATCCGACTCCAGCAGCGCACCAGGAAGACCCTTCCCTACAAGATGACTCATTTTGCACGAGCTGGAAATGCGTCTTTGACGTATCCCTCTTGCCCCCTCTATCATCCATCTCCTCATCCCCACAAAGTTTCATTGACACTCAGAAGGAATTAAACCCATCCGACGAAGCGGTTCCCGATACGAAGGATCCCTCAAGGAACTCCTCAGGTATTCCTCTGGATTTCGATCGTCGCAACTCCATCGGTGCCCAGCTTCGCGCATCTGCCACACTTGCCCGATTACGAATGTCTTCCAATCTCACCTCGGAACTACCACTATGTCCAGAGGAATCACTCTCCAAAATCATATTTGAGAAACTCTTAGGCATGAAACTGAGTACGGGTAGATTGACCTCTACTGGTCATAGCTGGAAAGTCACTGGCATCTTTGGGAAAGGAGTTGGTCGAGAATCTGAAGAAACGGATGGGGCCTCTCGAAAGTCGCATGTTGCTCCATCACATACCTCGGCATCTGCTATGGCCGCTGTTACACCTAGTCGGGAACCCACCGTAAGTTTTTTTTTTTCTGTTTCATCTGCGTCCGGCATTTACTGATCGTCTCAATTCATATTGACGTGCTTTTTTCTTATTGTATAGGCGGATGAGCTAACCAAATTTGCTGAAACGGCACTCAAAGGAAAGAAAGCCGTCTTCTTTGCTGCTGAGCAGAGTATATTTGCCAAACACATCACTACTTATCTTACCAGCTGGAATATTGACGTCTCACACATGCCGTACGAGAAAAGCGAGTACGATTTACCCAACTCAACGACTCCCCAGACTGCCGCTGACGCGTCTTCTCGAGATAGGACCATCAGCACAGAGAAAAGTGGGTCTACCGCTTTAACTGAAGTACAACAGGTTGTTATTTGATGTTGACGATTACTTGAACCTCTTTGTTCGACTACATGAGCAGCTGCTCAATCAAGGTCAACCTTATCTCCCTTCAATGCCAGCAGTAGGTCCATACGATCCAACAACTTCATCATCATTGATGACGATGTGTTGACGCTGAAGGCTCAGCTGCTCAAGCTAAAAGCCTCGCCCGCAAGTCTACTTCACCTATCGGCTAACGTTCTGCCCAATCAACCATCTCAGCGTCCACTCATGTCTCGCCAGATCAAATCCTCCACTCAAGTTGATCGCTTTGAAGCATCCCCAAAACAGATTCACACCTCTATCATCCATTTCACGAGCATCTCGAACTTCAGGAAAGTTCAGGATATCCTCCGCAAGCATCTCAATGGGGTTCAGTGGCCCTCTATTCCCGACATCCTCGTCGTCCCCAAGCCAATTGGGCCCAGAAGGATTCTCACCGCTCTACATACAGCACTCAGCCGACCTATCACGGAGCCTCAATTTGTTCCAATCGCTACATCACCCTCCAGCCCTGGTACACCTCACTACCTTAGCGCCACTTCCCATCCCTTGGGTAGCAGTCAACTAGCAAAACCCAGCCCAGCCAATCATTATCTCGGAGGGACGGATTTCGACACCGCAGCCGAAAATCATCTCAAAAACGAGGCAACCCTTCGCAATGAAAACTCAAACCTTGCTCGCCCACCATCGGTGCAAAACTTGACCCCACCAGGCTTACGCACTCCGGGCACTGCTCCGGGAACCCCAGGAGTGCCCTCGCCAGCCTTGCTGTCTAACGAAGCTCTGGAGTACTTTTCAAAAGCAGCCACCGAAAATGGAGGAAGTTCGAGTACTGGGGTGGTCTTGCAATCACCTGATGGGCGCCCTCAAGCCATGTTTTTCCACCATTCTGGATCTTCTAATCGGCTGAGAAGCGACCCTTGTAACCATTCCATACACGGCGCTCTTCAAAGCTCCCACATGTGTGGCTCTACCAGTGGCAAGCAGAAACTCGAGGGTCGAAGCAGCTCCAGTCGGCCGATGCTTCGCGAAACCATTAGTGCAGACAGTAATGCAGAGCCGATGTCGATAGCTCAACAAGTCATGGCTAGTGCTGAGAGCAACGCCAGGACCCATTCTCCATCATCTCTCTCCAACGCAGGCTCCAATGATCCAGGCAAGAGTGACGCGTCTACCGTATCAAACCAGAATCCACTTGGCCAATCGGTGCGACCCAATAACCGGATGATGAATCCGCTTCTGGGAGAACCTCCCGATAGTGTCTTCCCGCACGCGATGGCGCTGGCCCACTACGAAGCGATTTCACCCCGAACGCCTTCATTGCCGTTTCCTGAAGGACTTCATGCTGACCACCAGCAGCGCCAAGGTTCTGGGTCATCCTCCCACTCGGTTGCGCTAACATCCACTCCTAGCACAGCCCCCGCTACGCCTAGCGTGCCTCTAGGAGGCTTGGCCCCATTGACGAAAGAGCAGCAGCACGTCCTGCTGAATCCCCGACCATTGCCCATGCTCAGGATGCCCTCGATCCCTGCCAGTCTACCTACATCCATCTCTGTCACTCTCCCCTCACCCCGGCGGATACTTATGTCACAATTTCCGAGCCCCAACGAAGCCATTCCCTCTGGCAAATCTCGTTCCCAGAACTCGCCCCCTGTCCAGACCCACCGTCCATCGCCCGAAGAGCTGTACAACCCTAAGAACCCCAGCGCGATGAGTGCCAATGAGATCTCCTGCCCTACACTCTCCAAGTCTAACAGCGCCTTGATTGCGGCTAACAAGAGACGCGCCTCCATGGGTGACTCGATGATCGCCAACCGCCTCGGACGGCGACGCGTCTCCCGGAAACCTACCACTGCACTGGTTCCTCCGATCAATGTCCTCATCGTCGAAGGTGTGTTATAAACTTCCCCCTTTTTACGCCGTCTGTTCCCTCCCCCCCCCCCCCCCCCCCCCCCCCCCCCTCTCCCCTGATTGTTTTTTTCTTCACGGATACTCATCAATTCCTACTCTCTCTCTCTCTTTTCGTCCGCCATCAGATAATCGCATCAATCAGACAATCCTTACCACCTTTATGCGGAAAAAGTCCGTCAAATATGACGTCGCTATGAACGGGCAAGAGGCTGTTGATAAATGGAGGACCGGAAGTTTCCATCTCGTGCTGGTGCGTCGTCATTCTTTTTAAATTGTTATATCTCAACATTTTTTTCCCCATCAGCTGACACATCTTATGGTTTAACGCAGATGGATTTACAACTACCAGTGAAGGACGGTATTGAAGCTACCAAGGAAATCAGAGAGGCTGAGCGCTCGGTGAATATCAATGCATTTGCCAATACGCCCCCAGCGGTAGGAGGAAACACGCCGCCGGCGCTAGTAATCCCTAACACGATGGCGCGGATGACGCCACACAACGTGTCGGTGATCATTGTGGCTCTGACCGCCTCGTCACTGGATGTGGATCGAGAGGTAGCGCTGGCGGCGGGGTGCAACGATTTCCTCACGAAGCCGGTGTCGCTAGCATGGCTGGAGAAAAAGCTGCTGGAGTGGGGGTCGATGGCGTGGCTCTCGGGCTTCTCGCGGCCGGACATCCCCATCCACAACCCCCTGAACCGCTCCTTGCCAGCGTCGATCCCGGCGTGCGTCGGGATGCCGGTGTCGGACGTCGGGACCAGCACGACGGACACAGGGTTCTATGTAGGCGCAGATGGCAAGCCTATCATGTCGTTCACGGGCACCCTGGCCCAGATGAAAGCGAAGGAGGTGGCCGAGCATCTCCACTTGAGATCAGACAAGGCCCGCGGTGCGCAGGCGCGGGAGAAGGCTCGCATGTTGCTCAACGGGGACTCGGCCCAGGAAAACGCGAGCGACTTGTCCGGCACGGACGACGACCTCAACCAGCCTGTGCCAGCGGCGGGGGCGGGAGAGAGTGCGTCGGAAGAGAGCGCCCATCACCATGACCCCAGCGGCGGCGACGGCGGTGATGATGCTCCAGGCTCGCCTCTTGACGACCCGACGCCCACCCGGATCGTGCTCAGTTCGTCGCCGACACTCCCGGCCGGCGAGCCACTCGAACAGCCGGTGGGGCAGCCGGCGGAGGGCGGGTCTCCCGCGCGCCCCAAGATCTCGCTGCAGACGCCGACGCCCGAACGCTTCGACTCGTTCCCCCTCGCCGAACCCGGCCCGCTCGTCCGTGAGTCCCCCCCGCGCCTCGAGAACTGCCAGGAACGCGCACGTCTCGACCGCGCACTGCTCTCCCTCGTCGCCCCCACCTCTGGAACTATTCCCGCGGACTAATCACCCCCCACCCCCCTCCCCTCGTTCACACACTCACACGCACTTCCTCTCTCACGCAAATCTGGGCCACTCTTCTTATTCCCATTTTCTACACCCATCATTCTCTCTTTCCTCCTTCCCCTCCTCGCTTTGCCTCCCCCTTCTCTAAAAATTTCGCGCATCTTTTCTCTCCACACTCCCGTCCCCATCCTTGAATCCGGACTTCTTAGGGGGGACAATCGTTTTCACCTTATTCGCATCCATCCTTACATAGATCGCAAGATAGACTGACACTCATCTACCCATCCATCCACCCACATCCATACACATACACGAACTTTTTTCCCCTTAGCAAAATCGTTTTTTTTTTTTACAAATCAAGCATTTCCTTTCTGTGCGAGTGGTATATATAGCAAAGACATATGTTCGGAGTTTTGAAAGACCACTTATCATCCCTTTTGTTTCTCGTTAGTACCGCTGTGACTGTCTTCCTTCTTTCCAAACCGCGCGGGTCGCTCGCCCTGTTCTTCTTCTTCCTCTCGCGGGATTCTATGTCGTCGTCGTACGTACGTATAGCACTATATCGTGCCTCTTCGTCTCCCTTTAATTTTTCCATGTTTCCTCTCTCCTAGTACATATATACGCATGTGTTCTCTCTCTCTCTTCTCTCTTTCTCTCTCTCTCTCTCACTCTCTCTCTCTCAAGCGTCGTGTAGTTTTGTAATTGTTTAGCGCTTGGTATTGTCTCCTTTTCTTCCTTAATTTTTCTTCTTTCTTTCTTTTTTTTGGTTGTTTTTTGTGTGCTGTGTATTTCTGATTTACCTGAATCCCACCAGAGAAATAGATAGGGACACACGCACACACACAGAGGGAGAGAGAGAGCAAATATGGGTGGTTTGTTTATTGGGACAACTGGATGGTATTGATAATGTGCAGAGTCTTCAGGGTTAAGCTCAGCCTCCAGAGTTCCAGGTGGATGGCAGGCCCCCGAACTCATAGGACCCGACATCCGACCTAAGAGCATCCACCCCCGTACGGGTAAATCTCTATGTACCTGTGGGCCTCTGCAGTTACCCTACTCCATCATTTTTTTTCTGCAGACTCAAAATTTTGTTGATTCCCTCCATTAACTTTTCCTCCTCCCTAGTATGTATGTACATGCTGAGGAGTAGAGAGCGTCAATCACAAGGCCCTGAAGACCACAGCATATACTTGTCCATTGGGTGGGTGGACAAGTCATGCAGGCTCTGAGGGGAGGCGCGCGGGGTTGGGGGCCCTCTGCTGCACCTCCTTCTTACAATCGGTGGGATGGGTTCTCCCTGGGGTTGACGCCTCTCGACCTCCAAAGCTATATAGCCTTTTTCTTTAGTCGCCTCCGTCTCTCTTTTTCTCCTTTTTTTCTCCTTTTTTCTCCTTTTTTTCTCCTTTTTTTCTCCTTTTTTTCTCCTTTTTTTCTCCTTTTTTTCTTTCTTTTTTCCCTTTTCCCTTTTCTCTTTTTTCTTCTTCTTTTTTTCCTTCTTCCTTTTCATTTCTTGATCTCCTCTTTACTCTTGCGGCCTATGTTTACTTGGTAGTGGTTCTTTCCGATCTGTCTCTCAAAAGTTTCTCACGATATTGGCGTCAGTTATTTTTGATGAAGTGACGTTTCATTTCTTTTTTTTTAGAGTATCACGTTGTACGTACACATGATTAGGTGAATAGTGCGGTATGTGAAATCAATAGCACTTAAAAAAAAAAAAAAAAGAAAAAAAGGGACCCTACAGACAGGCAGCCCCCCTCGTGGCTAAGGCATTACCCCGAGCTCGGGGGTTCAGGGGTAAACCCCGACCCCTGAACCCCGGGGCTCAGGGTTCAGGACACGGCACACACAAACCCCGAACCCCCGGGGGTTGCATATTTTACCAGTTACGGACCTATTTTACCAGTTTTGATGGCAACTTGGCATGAAAATACACCTGGTTCATTGGATTATGTCAGAAAGTTCCAAACCTAACTATGTTTTTGATCTTCTTTGTCAGATTTGACCATGTCAAACACCTAGGGGTAGGGCTGGATGTCTCTTTTGGGGGCTCCGGATTATTTCTTGTCATTGGATATGGAAGTTTTAATGAAAATTTTATGCAGATTGTCTTATGATTTTTCTGTTTCTCAAACCCCGGGGGTTCAGGGGTTACCCCGACTAGCTCAGGGTTCGTCCTTCGGGCTGACTCTCAACCCCTGACCCGACCCCCGGGGCAGCGCCTTACTTGTGGCTCGGCATCGGGTCGGTTGGAAGGCCGCAGCAGTTACGGAACGGCTTTCAAACTCTTGTGATCCTCCGTAACTGCCACTCAGAATTCCTCCCGTCGCCGACACGCCATGGCTCACCTCCAAGGCTTCAACTTGGATATTGAAAAAGAGGACTTCATCCATGCACTCCTCAATAGAGTTGCCCGGCCTCCCACAAGAAATGATGAGCACATCCCCCAAGCCATCATACTGCGCAATCGCGTTGAGGGACACACTAGATTGATGAAGGACTATTTTGTCGCCTCTCCGGTCTACAAAAGCCGGATGTTTGAGCGGCAATTCCGTATGAGCAGGAGCCTATTCATTCGGTTATGCAAAGACCTTCAAGGACATCACCGTTTCTGGCTTCTCAAAGCAGTACGTACTTGTGTATCCTATTTGCCAAGAGATAGATTGCTCACGTCTCATTTTTTTACTCAGGATTGTTGTGGCCAGATTGGCCTGACTCCTTATCAGAAGATCACGGCGGCAATATGTCAGCTAGCTTACGGCACATCTGCTGATTTGACCAATGAGTACGTTTGCCTAGGAGAAACGACCGCTCTCCGGACGCTCAAGTTCTTTATCACTCATATCATTGAGATTTACGGTTCAGAATATCTCCGCAAGCCAAACCGTGACAAACTCTCCTCAATCCTCAAAGAAAACAAAGAGAGAGGCTTCCCCGGCTGCATTGGAAGCATAGATGGCATGCACTGGGCATGGAAGAATTGCCCAGCTGGATGGGCTGGGAAATACAAAGGAAAAGAAAAAACAACCACGATAGTACTCAAGGCTGTTGCATTCAAGAGCCTACGCATTTGGCATGCATTCTTTGGGAGTCCTGGCGCACTGAACAATATCAACATTCTCCAAAGAAGAAACTTGTTCAACAACTTACTTGCCGGATTGGAGGACACCATTCACTACGAGATCAATGGACATCAATACACGGCTGGTTATTACCTTTGAAATAACATCTATCCACCTTGGTCCCTTCCATCAAGCATCCTCAAGACGGCGCTTCAAAACACTTTGCCAAAATTCAGGAGGCGGCCCGGAAGGATATCAAACGGACATTTGGAGTTCTCCAAGCCCAATGGCATATACTGACAGTCGGTTGTTGGTTGTGGGAGGAGGAGGATGTAATGAGGATGATGCAATGCTGCATCATCCTCCACAATTTGATTGTCAAGGAGTGATCACCCAAAGACGAGTTCTTGAACAATGCCAACAGGACCCCGGAGACCCCCTATATAGGTGGGTGACCAAAATGTATGAAATTTTGGCCAAAAATCACAAATGGTACTCACCAAAAAGGTATGAATGGCCATTTTTTTCATGTAGCATACTCACCTGGATGTATGAATGTTGGGTCAAGGATGAGTTTTGACCAATTTTTTCATCTATTCTCATGGTTTTCTGTGCTTTTTCAGGGCCTTAGTGGCATCAAACATCCAAGATGAATCATTTATTGCCGTATTTGGGTAACAAAATCAGATAAATCCACTTGATTGGCCCTGGAATGAGCGATCTACCCCCCAATCCCCCAGAAACCAGAAATTCCCCTCCCCCGAACCCGCCCCTCGGTGGAAAGGTTACTCACGAAAAAGGTATGAATGAGCTCTGAAAATGTATGAATTTTCCCAAAATCTGAGATTTTTGGTTACCCACCTATATAGGGGGTCTCCGGGGTCCTATGCCAACCTCTTGGCCCAGATCATTCCGAACCACACCAATCCTAGGCTGGCACACACTTTGGTTTTGTACATTCAAAACAATCAAACGCTTCACAACGAGCACACTCATGCGCAGTTGCAAGAAGATCTCAAGATACACAACTGGCTCCTCCGTGGCAATGAGGCTGTCTAGCAATCTGTTTTCTTCTCTTATCCAATTGGTCTACCAAATTGGTTTCACTTCTTATTGCTTGTTGATCTTTAGAAAAATTCTCAATTATTTTCATTTTGGTTCTGGTCACCCCCAATTGTTTTCCAATGAATGTTTATCTCATTTTCATTGCAAAATATTCCTATGACAACTGGAATAAAGGGAATGATGAAAGGATTATAGTAACGGGTAGAACTCAAGAGACATTTTAGGAAGAAGAGAGGAATAACATGCTTTTGCTTTTTAAGAAGGAAAAAAATGACAAATGAATAATTAGATGCAAGCCAAATCAGAACAATAGAGGCAATTAATTAAAAGAGAGCCATTGTTTCTTGATATTTTTCTTCATCTTTCTAAAGACCTCTCGGTTCTCATTTTCTTCCAAGTTGAAGTTGGTCTTGTGCAACATCTTCAACTCGTTCATCACCGTCTTGCTCTCTTGGTGAGACTTCTTGATCTGTCGGTGAGACTCTTGATACATCATCTTTTTTTCTTCAAGCTGAAGCTTTTTCTCTTCCATCTTCAACCGGTACTTTGCTATATCATTATTCTTGCGCATGATGTCATCTCCTGTGTTCATTGCCGTAACTCAATCTCTGGAAATTGCAGCCAGATCAGCGGCACAAAGACTTAATTCGTTGTCCGGGAAGCTTCAAGTCAATGTTTCTTTGAAGCCTTTTGGCCCATAGGACGTGCAATCAACAAAGCCAAGCGGCTACTTGGGGTGCAGATGCCAATAATTGTGAGTGTAGAAGGTGCATGATTGGATGGATGATCATTGTCTGTTTGATCAGAGGACAGGACTGGAGTGGTCAGATCAGCGCGGTTGCCCCTCCATTTGGGTGCATGGCGGACCCGTTGCCAAGCGGAGATTGAGTGAAAGGCAGTCCATCTTGTTTGATTGGCATAAACGGTCTGTGTGGTTGCCATCAAGTTGTCAGGCAACAAACCACTGGGAGGATTGTGCTTGATTGCATTGTAAATCTTGGAAAACTTGAGAGTTGCAGTGTTCAAAGCAGTCCATCTGCAATAGGAATTGTCAGCTTTGTGAATCTGATACAATGAGAAAAAAAGTTCCGTCTCACCTGGTCTTGATCTGGGCATGGTCACGGTATACTTAAACAACTCGTTGTTATCCCATATGGGATATCAAGTTAAAATTTTGGGATATCTGGGATATCAACGTGTTTTTTTTTCTTGTCTGTTTTTTTTCCTTTTTTTTCCTTTTTCTTTTTTTTTTTTTTTGGGTGTTTCATTTTTTTGAATGGTTTTCAAAAAATTAAAAAAACTACTAAATATCAACCTATTACCGTGAGGAATACACCAAAATGTTTCTCTCAATGAAGTGCAAATTTCTGTCTCCTTACATTGTTGGAAAAATGTAAAGTTGATTTTGAAATAATTTTTGAACAAAATTTTTGGACAAAGGTGTGTTCAAATACAAGGAGGTGGATTGCCAGGTTTTCACTGCCAAGACAATTACGTCAGATGGCTTTATCTGCGCTTACATCGGACGTTTTGATCCAATGTTACATTGGTACAAGCGTCCAATGCAATGGCCTTCCAATGTTACATTGGTGATGGTTGACATAACATCACAGGGGTCCGCTTTGAAAAGACCCCCTGGCAATGTTACATTGCCGGACATCCCTCTGACACTTGTGGCGATCCCAGACTCCCTGGTGGGCCCCAATTTCTCCATTTGTTCCCAAAATATCCAATTTTTACCTTGTTCCCCACTTTTCATGAGGGTTAGAGTCCACCCAGAATGTAGATAAAAACTGATTTTGAAAGATTGAGGATTGGGAAGATGATTGAGACACTTGGGTCAATTCCAGGCCCCCTTTTTGGACCCCAATTTCTCCATTTGTTCCCAAAATACCCCCATTTTTACATTTTTCTCCACTTGTCATGAGTATGAGGCCCCAGCAGGGAGATAACAACTGATTTTGAAAAATTTAGGGTTTGGAAGATGATTGAGACAGTTGGGGGAATTCCAGGCCCCCTTGGTGGGCCCCAAACTTCTCCATTTGTTCCCAAAATGCCCCATTTTCACCTTTTTCCCCACTTGTCATGAGGGTTGCTGTGCCTCCAGAATGGAGATAGAAACTTATTTTTCAATATTGAGGATTTGGAAGATTTTTGAGACCCTTGGGGCAATTCCAGGCCCCCTTGGTGGGCTCCAATTCCTCCATTTGTTCCCAAAATACCCCATTTTCACCTTTTTCCTCACTTGTCATGAGGGTTAGTGTGCCCTCAGCAGGGAGATAAAATCTTTTTTTTCAAGGACAAGAATTGGGAAGATGATTGAGGCATTTGGGGTGATTTCAGGCCCCCTTGGTGGGCCCCAATTCTTCCATTTGATCCCAAAATATCGCATTTTCACCTTTTTCCCCAGACGTCATGGGGTTAGGGTCCACCCAGCACGGGTATAAAAACTGATTTTTCAAGATTGAGGATTGGGAAGATTTTTGAGACACTTGGGGCAATTCCAGGCCCCCTTGGTGGGCACCAATTTCTCCATTTATTCCCAAAATACCACATTTCCATTTTTTCCCCACTTGTCATGAGGGTTAGTGTGCCCTCAGCAGGGAGATAAAATCTGTTTTTGCAGGGAAGAGGATTGAAGAGATGTTTGAGATGTTTGGGGTGATTTCAGGCCCCCTTGGTGGGCCCCAATTCCTCCAGTTGTTCCCAAAATACCCCATTTTCAGCTTTTTTCCCCACTTGTCATGAGGGTTATGGTCCACCCAGCACGGAGAGAAAAAACTGATTTTGAAAGATTGAGGATTTTAAAGATTTTTGAGAAACTGGGGGCAATTCCAGGCCCCCTTGTTGGGGCCCAATTTCTCCATTTGTTTGCAAAATACCCCCATTTTCACATTTTTCTCCACTTGTCATGAGTATGACTGTGCCCCCAGCAGGGAGATAACAACTGATTTTGAAAGAGTGAGGATTGGGAAGATTTTTGAGACCCTTGGGGCAATTCCAGGACCCCTTGGTGGGCACCAATTCCTCCAGTTGTTCCCAAAATACCCCACTTTCACCTTTTTCCCCACTTGTCATGAGGGTTACTGTCCACCCAGCACAGAGATAACATCTGTTTTTGCAAGGAAGAGGATTGGGAAGATTATTGAGACATCCGGGTTGATTTCAGGCCCAAATTCCTCCAGTTGTTCCCAAAATACCCCATTTTCCCTTTTTTCTTCACTTTTCATGAGGGTTGATGTACCCCCAGCAGGGAGATAAAGACTGATTTCAAAAGATTGGGGGTTGTGGAGACAATTGAGACACTTGGGGCGATTCCAGGCCCCGTTGGTGGGCCCCAATTTCTCCATTTGTTCCCAAAAATGCCCCATTTTCACCTTTTTCCCCACTTGTCAAGAGGGTTTCTGTGCCTCCAGAACAGGAATCAAAACTGATTTTGCGAGATTGAGGATTGGGAAGATTTTTGAGACACTTGGGGCAATTCCAGGCCCCCTTGGTGGGCTTCAATTCCTCCATTTGTTCCCAAAATACCCCATTTTCACCTTTTTCCTCACTTGTCATGAGGGTTAGTGTGCCCTCAGCAGGGAGATAACATCTCCTTTTGAAATATTGAGGCTCAGGAAGATTTTTGATACCCTTGGGGCAATTGTAGGCCCCCTTGGTGGGCTCCAATTTCTCCATTTGTTCCCAAAATACCCCATTGTCACCTTGCTCCGCACTTGTCATGAGGGTTAGTGTGCCTTCAGCAGGGAGATAAAATCTTTTTTTGCAAGATTGAGGATTGGGAAGATGATTGACAAACTTGGGGAAATTCCAGGCCCCCTTGGTGGACCACAATTTCTCAAGTTGTTCCCAAAATACCCCATTTTCACCTTTTCCTCACTTGTCATGAGGGTTAGTGTGCACCCAGCAAGTAGATAAAAGCTGATTTTGCAAGATTGAGTCTTGGAAAGATGATTGAGACACTTGTGGTGATTCCAAGCCCCCTTGTTGGGCCCAAATTTCTCCAGTTGTTCCCAAAATACCCCATTTTCACCTTTTTCCCCACTTGTTAAGAGGGTTAGTGTGCCCTCAGCAGGGAGATAACATCTCTTTTTAAAATATTGAGGCTTGGGAAGATTTCTTTTACACTTGGGGCAATTCCAGGCCCCCTTGCTGGGCTCCAATTCCTCCATTTGTTCCCAAAAAACCCTATTTTCACCTTTTTCCTCACTTGTCATGAGGGTTAGTGTGCCCCCAGAACGGAGATAGAAACTTATTTTGCAAGATTGAGGATTAGGAAGATGTTTGAGGCATTTGGGGAAATCCTAGCCCCCTTGGTGGACCCCAAATTCTCCATTTGTTCCCAAAATAACCCCATTTTCACCTTGCTCTGCACTTGTCATGAGGGTTAGTGTGCCTTCAGCAGGGAGATAACATCTTTTTTTGCAATATTGAGGATTGGGAAGATGATTGACAAACTTGGGGCATTTCCAGGCCCCCTTGGTGGACCCCAATTTCTCAATTTGTTCCCAAAATACCCCATTTTCACCTTTTCCTCACTTGTCATGAGGGTTAGTGTGCACCCAGCACGGAGAAGACAGCTGATTTTTCAAGATTGAGTATTGGGAAGATGATTGAGACACTTGGGGTGATTCCAGGACCCCTTGGTGGGCGCCGATTTCTCCAGTTGTTCCCAAAACACCACATTTTCACCTTTTTCTCCACTTGTCATGAGGGTTAGTGTGCCCTCAGAAGGGAAATAACATCTGCTTTTGCAATATTGAGGCTCAGGAAAATGTGTAAGACAATTGGGGCAATTCCAGGCCCCCTTGGTGTGCTCCAATTCCTCCATTTGTTTCCAAAATATCATTTCCCCCTTTTTCCCCACTTGTCATGAGGGTTAGTGTGCCCTCAGCACAGAGATAAAAACTGATTTTGAAAGATTGAGGATTTTGAAGATGATTGAGATATTGGGGTGATTCCAGGCCCCCTTGGTGGGCCTCAATTTCTCCAGTTGTTCCCAAAATCCCTCATTTTCAAATTTTTTCCCCTTGTCATGAGGGTTAGTGTGCCCTCAGCAGGGAGAAAGAAAGCTTATTTTTCAAGATCGAGGATTGGGAAGATGTTTGAGACACTTGGGGTGATTTCAGGCCCCTTTGATGGGGCCCAATTTCTTTATTTGTTCCCAAAATACCCCATTTGCACCTTTTCCCCCACTTGCCATGAAGTTTAGTGTGCCCTCATCAGGGAGATAACACTTGATTTTGCAATATTGAGGATTTGGAAGATAATTGAGACAGTTGTGGTGATTCCACGCCCCCTTGGTGGGCCCCAATTCCTCCATTTGTTTCCAAGATACCCCATTTCACCTTTTTCCTCACTTGTCAAGAGGGTTAGTGTGCCCCCATGACGGAGATAAAAACTTACTTTGCAAGATTGAGGATTGCAAATATGTTTGAGACACTTGGGGAAATTCCAGGCCTCCTTGGTGGGGTCCAATTTCTCCATTTGTTCCCAAAATACCCCATTTTACCTTGCTCCGCAATTGTCATGAGGGTTAGTGTGCCTTCAGCAGGGAGATAAAATCTGTTTTTGCAAGATTGAGGATTGGGAAGATGGTTGACAAACTTGGGGCAATTCCAGGCCCCCTTGGTGGACCCCAATTTCTCAAGTTGTTCCCAAAATACCCCATTTTCACCTTTTCCTCACTTGTCATGAGTGTTAGTGTGCACCCAGCAAGGAGATAAAAGCTTATTTTGCAAGATTGAGTCTTGGAAAGATGATTGAGACACTTGTGGTGATTCCAAGCCCCCTTGTTGGGCCCAAATTTCTCCAGTTGTTCCCAAAATACCCCATTTTCACCTTTTTCCCAACTTGTCAAGAGAGTTAGTGTGCCCTCAACAGGGAGATAACATCTTCTTTTGACATAATGAGGCTCCGGACAATTTTTGAGACACTTGGGGAAATTCCAGGCCCCCTTGGTGGGCTCCAATTCCTCCATTTGTTCCCAAAATACCCCATTTTCACCTTTTTCCTCACTTGTCATGAGGGTTAGTGTGCCCCCAGAACAGAGATAAAAATTTATTTTGCAAGATTGAGGATTGCAAAGATGTTTGAGACACTTGGGGCAATTCCAGGCCCCCTTGGTGGACCCCAATATCTCCATTTGTTTCCAAAATACCACATTTTCACCTTGCTCCGCACTTGTCATGAGGGTTAGTGTGCCTTCAGCAGGGAGATAAAATCTGGTTTCACAATATTGAGGATTGGGAAGATGATAGACAAGCTTAGGGCAATTCCACACCCCCTTGGTGGAGCCCAATTTCACAATTTGTTCCCAAAATACCCCATTTTCACCTTTTCCTCACTTGTCATGAGGGTTAGTGTGCACCCAGCATGGAGAAGACAGCTGTTTTTGCAAGATTGACTATTGGGAAGATGATTGAGACACTTGGGGTGATTCCAGGCCCCCTTGGTGGGCCCCAATTTCTCCAGTTGTTCCCAAAATACCCCGTTTTCACCTTTTTCCCCACTTGTCAAGAGGGTTACTCGTGTGCCCTCAGCAGGGAGATACATCTACTTATGAAATATTGAGGCTCAGGAAGATTTTTGATACCACTGGGGAAATTGCAGGCCCCCTTGGTGGGCTCCAATTCCTCCATTTGGTCCCAAAATACCCCATTCTCACCGTTTTCCTCACTTGTCATGAGGGTTAGTGTGCCCCCAGAATGGAGATAAAAACTTATTTTGCAAGATTGAGGATTGGGAAGATGTTTGAGACACTTGGGGAAATTCCAGGCCCCCTTGGTGGACCCCAATATCTCCATTTGTTCCCAAAATACCCCATTTTCACCTTGCTCCGCAATTGTCATGAGGGTTAGTGTGCCTTCAGCAGGGAGATAACATCTGGTTTTGCAATATTAAGGATTGGGAAGATGAATGACAAACTTGGGGCCATTCCAGGCCCCCTTGGTGGACCCCAATCTCTTAATTTGTTCCCAAAATACCCCATTTTCACCTTTTCCTCACTTGTCATGAGGGTTAGTGTGCACCCAGCACGGAGAAGACAGCTGATTTTTCAAGATTGAGTATTGGGAAGATGATTGAGACACTTGGGGTGATTCCAGGACCCCGTGGTGGGCGCCAATTTGTCCAGTTGTTCCCAAAACACCACATTTTCACCTTTTTCTCCACTTGTCATGAGGGTTAGTGTGCCCTCAGAAGGGAGATAACATCTTATTTTGAAATATTGAGGCATGGGAAGATCTTTGAGACACTTGGGGCAATTCCGGGCCCCCTTGGTGGGCTCCAATTCCTCCATTTGTTCCCAAAATACCCCATTTTCACCTTTTTCCTCACTTGTCATGGGGGTTAGCGTGCCCCCAGAACAGAGATAAAAACTTATTCTGCAAGATTGAGGATTGCGAAGATGTTTGAGACACTTGGGGCAATTCCAGGCCCACTTGGTGGACCCCACTATCTCCATTTGTTCCCAAAATACCCCATTTTCACCTTGCTCCGCACTTGTCATGAGGGTGAGTGTGCCTTCAGCAGGGAGATAACATCTGCTTTTGAAATATTGAGGATTGGGAAGATGATTGACAAAATTGGGGCACTTTCAGGCCCCCTTGGTGGACCCCAATTTCTCAGTTTGTTCCCAAAATACCCTATTTTCACCTCTTCCCCACTTGTCATGAGGGTTGCTGTGCCCCCAGAACAGAGATAAAAACTGATTTTGCAAGATTGAGGATTTGGAAGATGTTTGAGAAACTTGGGACAATTCCAGGCCCCCTTGGTGAGCTCCAATTCCTCCATTTGTTCCCAAAATTCCCCATTCTCACTATTTCCCCCACTTGTCATGAGGGTTAGTGTGCACTCAGCAGGCAGATAACATCTGCTTTGCAATATTGAGGCTCAGGAAGATGTTTGAGACACTTGGTGCAATTCCAGGCCCCCTTGGTGGGCTCCAATTTCTGCAGTTGTTCCCAAAATACCCCATTTTCACCTTTTTCCCCACTTGTCATGAGGGTTAGTGTGCCCTCAGCAGGGAGATAACATCTGCTTTTGCAATATTGAGGCTTGGGAAGATGATTGAGATACTTAGGTTGATTCACTTGGGGTGATTCCAGCCCCCCTTGGTGGGCACCCATTCCTTCATTTGTTGGGAAATGTGGCCTTCACACAACTTTCTCTACTTTCCAAGAGTGTTCAAGCGTTCTGATAATTGATACTGACACCTGAAATAATTCACACAGACAATAGGCACTCTTGGTGAAATTTCAGGGCCCCTTCCTGTTGTCAAATTCCTTCATTTGTCCTCACAAAACCCTAGTTTCTCCCTCCCTCCCCCCCCATTCATAGTGGTTGAAATACCTTCAGGGCCACATACAATACACATACCCCTTTTGCCATGTGAAATTGGGAAACCAGTGACCATGTTGTTATTCAGCCCCTCATTCAACAAAATGATGCCAAACGATTTTCAACTATATGCTAATTTCATGCTTTATACTCTGTTGCAAGCCACAGTTGATTTCTGTATGCATCTAACCACTTGCCCTACTCAATCAGTTCTTTTCTCATGAAATTTAAAATTTATGAAAAAGAAAAAATTGATCAATATACCTGGAGAATTCATCAATATACCTTAAGGTAAAATAAATTTTGCCTGTAGTGAGAGCCAATCCAAAAGCGCAAGCACTGGTATTGAGTCAACCATTGACTCGCTGGAAGCCATTACATCATTGTATTGGGCTGATGATGTATCAGCTGGCCATCACTTTGGTTACCATCCCGCCAACGCAACATTGCCAGTGGGTTGCGTCAGGGGGACATTAGGCAATATTACATTGCCACCTGCTTTTTACAGTCAGACAGCCAATGTAATATCAGCCCTGGTAAATGTAACATTGGCACACCGTTACATTGGATACTTGAACCAATGTAAAATTGGTTCAAAAAATCCGATGTAACAGCGGATTGTGTCAACTGACACAACCGTTTTGGCAGTGCCTCAAAAAATCTGAACGTCCAAGTATTACGGCTTCAAAATTTGGTTTCAATGCCAAGTGTGCGGTCCATCTGCTGTGCTTTGCTAAAAAAAAAAACCTAGAAAACCAAATCAGGAGTGCCATTAATTTCACTTATTCTCAACTACGTAGTCTTATGGTGCAAATGAATGTACATAATTACTCTGATTGTTGGTCTCATGCAACTGCGAGAGCAGAAATAGACGGCTTATCTTCATCAGGCACGCCATCTAGTTGAATGCTGATCAAAGAAAAATAAAAATCAACATGTGTTCCAAGCTTGTCATGGATGAAAATAAATGGCAGGCAATGATGGATCAACTCACATAGTTATTGCAGGAAATGGGATTGCATTGGGTGCTCTGACCAATATTGCATTGACAATGGCCAAGATTGCATCGACAAAGACCAAGATAGCATTGAGCAAACCCATTTTTGTGTCGACCAAAGCCAAGGTTGCATTGGTGCAACATGATTTTGAGTAGGCCATTCCGTTGGTGATGGCCGGTGTCAAGCCGGTTTGGGCAGGTGTTGAGTCGGGGGGTCTTTGTGTTGGGTTTACCCTGCTCTGCACAACATCACCCCAGGGTTGTGTCGGAGGGATGTCCGGCAATGTAACATTGCCAGGGGGTCTTTTCAAAGCGGACCCCTGCAATGTAATGTCAACCATCACCAATGTAACATTGGAAGGCCATTGCATTGGACGCTTGTACCAATGTAACATTGGTTCAAAACGTCCAATGTAAGCGCAGATGAAGCCATCTGACGTAATTGTCTTGGCAGTAAAAACCTGGCAATCCACCTCCTTGTATTTGAACACACCTTTGTCCAAAATTTTTGTTCAAAAATCATTTAATAATCAACTGTACATTTTTCCAAAAATCTGAGGAGACAGAAATTTGCACCTCATTGAGAGAAACATTTTGGTGTATTCCTCACGGTAATAGGTTGATATTTAGTAGTTTTTTTAATTTTTTGAAAACCATTCAAAAAAATGAAACACCCAAAAAAAAAAAGAAAGAAAAAGAAAAAAAAAGAAAAAGAAAAAGAAAAAAAAGAAAAAAAAAAACACGTTGATATCCCAGATATCCCAAAATTTTAAATTGATATCCCATATGGGATAACAACGAGTGGTTTAAGTGGTAGTGGATCTTACTGTGATTATCAGAATACTCTTCCATATTCTTGTAGAAAACGGCCCCGCTCTGGTTGACTGCAAACTCCGGCTGCTTGCTGACGTGAATCCATGTGGTTGTGAGTTGCTCTTCCTTGCAGGCAAGCCAGTTGGGGGAGCGTTTTTTCTTGCTTTGATTGGCGGTGCTGGTTGGTGGGGTACTGACTTTGGCATCCATTTTTTTGAGCAGAGGATTGCTGAGGGAGAGAGAAGTGAGTGTTGTATCAGGTGGAGTGATTCTATGTGTGGTGAGGGACTTACAATTTTTTAAAATTGGTCTTGATAAGCTTAGCTAACAAGCCTCTGTAGGGGTTCATAAAGTTACAAACGCCTACTAAGAATCAAGGAAAATGGTTTGTTGATGGACCCACTTCCAACCATCACTTTCTGCTGCCTTTTGGACCAAAAGACTCGTCTTGACGTTCCCTATCTTCTGCAACTTACCCTGCTTTCAGAACTGCCTTGGTTCTCAATGCCAATCTCACCAAACATTTCATCTTTGCCACTGCCAAGCCTGTACAATATCCATCAATATTTGCTTTGGATAGCATACTCAGACACCTTCCCAACTGTACAAGCTGTATAATGCAGGAAATATTGCTTGTACAGACAATCCCTATTGAAAATTGTGACAATGAATATGTCATCATGGGAGGACATGATAGATAGGGTTAGGTTAGAATAGCTACCGCGTGTCACCGTTGTATCTAGATTAGGTTTCATCACTTCTCTAGTTTAGATTCACCGTTGTAGTCTCTCTCTCTTTCTTTTCCTCACTCACTCATCTACTGTGTCACCCATCTCGTACCTCAACTAGGTATTCCTCGTTCTTCTGTTTGTCTCTCTCGGAGCTCTTCTCCTCCCGTTGCTCACAGCTGTTCACTGGTATTTCTCAGGTTTGCTTCCTTCTTTTTCCTTCTTCCTCCTTGTTTCTTCCTCTTCATCTTTCTTCTTGCTTGCTATGCAATCCATACTTACTCATCTACTGTGTCACCCATCTCGTACCTTGACTAGGTATTCCTCGTTCCTCTGTTTGTCTCTCTTGGAGCTCTTCTCCTCCTGTTGCTCACAGCTGTTCACTGGTATTTCTCAGGTATTCCTTGTTCCTCTGTTCGTCTCTCTCGGAGCTCTTCTCCTCCCGTTGCTCACAGCTGTTCACTGGTATTTCTCAGGTTATGAGCCCAGCGCACTGAGCACGGGACCTAAAAGTTTAGCTACCCAGACAAGACGTTTCACAAAATAGGAATCCTCAACCGTGGCGGATTCAACTCAAATCCCGGGATCCTTCCAACCCTCTACCCCTGAATCTACTCCGGTACCCGACTCACCCACAACCCCAAGGGCTTCTCGATCCTCTACGCCTGAAGTCCCTGAACCACCACTGCCACCCTCATCCTCTGCTTCAAAAAGCTCCACATTCCCTTCCAACATGGCTTCCGATCCTTCCAACGGCAGTTCCTCTTCACCTGGCTCCATCAGGCTCTGCACCAAGAAGCTGAACGAGACAAATTTCTCAGCCTGGCGCTACAACATGCGCAATGCCCTTGCCTACCACGGCTTTGACGGGTACATCAAAGAACACACCTCTGCCCTTAAAAGTCGCCCCAACTACCAGGACCAACTGGTACAAGTCACCACCTACATTTGGCTACACCTGGGCCGTGAGGACTCCACTCGATTTGTGCACGATCTAGACACATACGATCCCAAGGCCTTATGGGATTCCATCCTGGAATACCATGCCGCCAAGTCTGTTGAGAACGCCACCAACGTCATGGAAAAGCTCCACGACATCGTCTTTGTCGAGGGCGACATGCAGAAGAGTATCAACACATTCCGCCAAACTTTCCAACTCATGATCAAGGTCAGCTTGACTAAGTTTGACAAGAAGACGCTCGAGGCCGTATGGGTCTTCTTTGTGTTGAAGCGACTACCTTCCTCTTTCACCATGTTCCGGACCCTTCAATTCGCCTCCTTCAAATCCTAGGCAACCGGCGTAACAATGAACAAGTTCCTCACTGATCTGGAAACGGAGCTCCGCCGCCAACAAGACAGCATTGCCCAGCTGTCTGCCACTGCATCTGCCCTAGCGGTGCAGCGTGCCCCTGCCCCCGCAGCCAATCCCGCCGAGAGAAAACGCCGGCTGTTCTGCACTAACGGTGTGCACAACCCCGAATGCACAGGCCACACCCCCGCCGACTGTCACCAACTCAATCCTGCCAAGGCTGCAGCCTATGCCCAAAGCCTGCTAGACAAAGCCAACACTGCCATTGCAAAAAGGGCACTCCTCAGCGTCAACTGCGGAGTGGAAGACGCGATTGTTCTGGACAGCGGTGCCTCCAGTCACTATCTCAAGAAGTGGGAGTATTTCACCGCCTTCCTCCCTATCAAAACCTCGGTCTTTGGCGCCAACGGGGCTGCAATCCCAATCCTTGGCGTCGGCTCTGCGGTCATCCATGCCACCACCGGCCCCATAATCATTCAGGAGGCCTACTATGCCCCCTCTCTCTCCAACTCCCTACTCCCCCTCTGCTTTTACGTGCGCCAGGGATACACCATCCGCTCCGCCCGTGGGGTCGATGGTTTCAAGTGTCGTCGCGGGGACCATATCCTCTGCGAAGGCAACACCTCCAAACAGGTCCTCCTCATTGATCTGGTTACTCCCTGCGCCATGGCCGTCAAAGACAACCCCCAATCCGCCCTGGAACTACACCAATCCCTGGGCCACCCCAGTCTGGCCTATCTAAAAAAGGCCTACCCCAACCTAACCATCAAAGACATGGAATGCTCCATATGCGACACGTCAAAAATGCATCAACAGCCCTTCTCGGGCTCCTTTCCGGTTGCCACCAAACCACTTGAGATCATACACATGGATCTCTGCGGGCCTATGACCCCTGCTTCAAGGGGGGGGGAAACCTCTACTTCCTCAAGATAATTGACGGCTTCTCCAAGTATCGCTTTATCTACCCACTTAAGAAGAAATCCGACTCTTACCCCACCTTCACCACCTTTCTAGCCAAAGTCAAAAACGCCAGTGGCCAAAAACTCACCTCAGTAGTCTCCGACAACGGCGGGGAGTTCGTCAACAAGCACTTCCAAACCCTTTTTGAATCCAAGGGCATCAAGCATCTCACCTCCACTCCCTACACTCCCCAACAAAACCCCTTTGCCGAGCGGGGGAATCGCACCACCATTGAAAAATCCCGCGCCATGCTAGCCACCGCCGGCATTCCACTGCACTGGTGGGGAGAAGCTATTACCACCTCGGTCTATCTCAAAAACCGATCCCCAGACAGCTCTATTGGCTTCAAGTCCCCCTTCGAGCTATGGACGGACAATCCTCCTGATCTTTCCCTCCTTGTCCCATTGGGATGTCGGGCCGTTGTCTATGTTGAGAAGTCCAATCAACCCTCCAAATTTTCGGCATTGGGCACCAAGGCGATCTTTCTCGGATATGATGGAAACCATCACTCTTACAAGTTGTGGGTCCCCTCAACTTGTAAGATCAAAGTTTCACATCATGTTAAATCCTTCCCTTCCGTCTTCCCCTTTCCTTCTCCAACCTCCCCCAACAGCATTGACCACACCTTGCTCTTTGATTTCTACGCCCTAGAGCAACCCCCTTCCGTACTTCCACCTGAATCTTTTCCCGACCAGATTGTTGAGCTCAGTGAGGACACCCCCATCACGCTCCCAAACACTCCACCAAGGCCCTCCTCACCAGCTCCTTCTGAGTTGGAAAAGTCCCCTTCCGTTCCCATCACCACCCCTCTCATTCCACCTGCTTCCCCCGAGCCAATTGCAGCTCCTGACACGGCTGAATCAGCCGCCAAGGGCTATGCTTACGTCCCACACTACAACAGAGCTCCGCAGGACATCAGCTCCACCATTGACACGTCCAACATCATTGACGCGCCTCGACGCCGGCGGGCACTTGTCATCCGTCGCCACCAAGCCAACCTCATTGTTGGTGAGCCGGCATCCCTGAAAGATCCATGCACCTACGGCAAGATCCTTGGCCGCCTAGATGAAGCCCACTGGCTCATGGCTGTTGAAGTTGAGCTCAACAATATCCAACGCCATGAGGTCTGGGTGGTGGCACTCCTCACTCCCGGCACAAAACCCCTCGACACCACGTGGGTCTTCAACCGGAAGTTTGACGCCAACGGCAAGCTTCTCAAATATAAAGCCCGCCTGTGTGTCCGCGGTTTTTGCCAGATCAAAGGGATTGACTATGATGCCACATTCGCCCCCACTGGCCGACTCACCACACTCCGCCTCGTTCTTGGCTTAGCTGCTCTCCATGACTTTGACATTCAACAAATGGACGTCAAATGCACCTTTCTCAATGGCATCCCCGACAAGAACTTATTCATCAAGGTTCCCAAGGGTGTTGGTGTGGAGTTACCCCCAGGACACGGCCTCAAACTCCAGAAATCACTGTATGGCCTCAAGCAAAGCCCCCGCTGCTGGTACCGCTTGCTCAAGGATTTCTTCCTCTCCGTCAACTTCATCTTGGCAGAAGTTGACCCCTGCCTCTTCGTCCATCAAGATTCCTCCCGCTTCTGCTGCGTGTATATACACGTAGACAACCTGGTCATCATTGGTCCCGAGGTTGGTTTCCTCAAAGAAGCCATCAAGTCCCAATTCAAAATGGACGACCTTGGGGACTGCAAGTGGGTCCTTGGCATGCGCGTCACCCGCGACCGGTCCAACCGCACTCTCACCCTCTCCCAAGACCGCTACTGCCGTGAAATTCTCGACAAATACGGCATGCTTGACTGCCACAGCATTGGCGCACCTCTCCCCACCAATGCCACCACGTGCCCCATTGACCCTTCATCCCCGTCTCCTGGTTTCAACTTCCTTAGGGGCATGGGCCTTCTGAACTATCTCGTTCAGTGCACCCGGCCTGATCTTGCATTCACCTGCAGCTACCTATCCCAATTCCTCAACAATCCCTCCAAAACACATCAAAACCACTTTCTCCACGTCCTCCGCTACATCCAACATACAAAGGACTTTGGACTGACCGTTGGTGAAGTCTCCTCGACTCCCTCCACCCTTGTTGCGTACTCCGATGCCAGCTATGCAATGGCCACTCAGGCCTACTCATTTGCTGGCAGCGCCATTCTGCACAATGGGCTGATTGGCTGGCGTTGTTCCAAGATGGATGTCAACCCTCCTGCCATATCCACCACCGAGTCAGAGTATCGGGCATGCTCCGAGACGGGCCAAGACGTTGTCTGGACTCAACATCTCCTTGATTCCCTCCAACCATTCATCCACCTCCCTGCGCAGTTGGTAACTCTCCACTGCAACAATCAGGGCTCCCTTGCGCTGCTCAAGAACACCATCTATCACCACCGTACCCGGCACATCAATGTCTGCTACCACTGGCTTCGTCACCATATTGAACAAGATGAAACTTTTCACCTTGCATACGTCCCTACCAACGACAACTTGGCCGACATCCTCACCAAGCCACTCACTCCCATCAAGACCAGGCAAGCACTTGCCTACGTCTCCCTCGCTGCCTGTGAATTCTCAGCCTGAAGATAGCCTATCGAGCACGGGGGGCTGTGACAATGAATACGTCATCATGGGAGGACATGATAGATAGGGTTAGGTTAGAATAGCTACCGTGTGTCACTGTTGTATCTAGAATAGGTTTCATCACTTCTCTAGTTTAGATTCACCGTTTTAGTCTCTCTCTCTTTCTTTTCCTCACTCACTCATCTACTGTGTCACCCATCTCGTACCTCGACTAGGTATTCCTTGTTCCTCTGTTTGTCTCTCTCGGAGCTCTTCTCCTCCCGTTGCTCACAGCTGTTCACTGGTATTTCTCAGGTTCGCTTCCTTCTTTTTTCCTTCTTCCTCCTTGTTTCTTCCTCTTCATCTTTCTTCTTGCTTGCTATGCAATCCATACTTACTCATCTACTGTGTCACCCATCTTGTACCTCGACTAGGTATTCCTCGTTCCTCTGTTTGTCTCTCTTGGAGCTCTTCTCCTCCCGTTGCTCACAGCTGTTCACTGGTATTTCTCAGGTATTCCTTGTTCCTCTGTTTGTCTCTCTCGGAGCTCTTCTCCTCCCGTTGCTCACAGCTGTTCACTGGTATTTCTCAAAAATGCATAAAGCTAGCAGCCCATACCGTGCAATGTGAAAAACCAAGGGAAGACAACTTGCTTGCTACGATGAATTGGTGAAGCTGACTCAGGAAGTCAATGAAAGACTGGATAACACCTTTGTGATGCCTGGATCTCAGGCTAATCACCTCTCCTCTTGGCTTACATGCCAAGGGTTTAGTTCTCTTGTTATTTCTTTTCAAATCAAATTTGAAGCTTAAAAGCCACAAAATATGGATACGCTCACGCTGGCATCTTGAGATAACTCGTAAGTCTCTCCTACGGAGAGCCCTCCGGGCGGGTCCCCTGGACTTCCGTTTGAGAGGCTTTATTAAGCTAGACATCCGATGCAGATCCACTGTCGGCATTCACCGGTCAAACACCGCGCCTGCTCAAGCACTCAACCCGCCGTGTTCGACCGGTCAGTGCCGGCAGTGGGTGTCTTGACTTGATGCGTGCAGATTGACGCAAGCACAATTGAGGAAGTGCATCTGTGCATGGTTCTGCGCGAGGGATTGGGTGCCTCATCAACAGTGAACACACCCATTGTCTTGTCATTTGTATCTCATTACAAGAACTTATACAAACAAAACCCCACTTGTCTTCAGTCAAGCAGTCAGTAAGATAGAGTCATCTATTACACTGCTCATGCCACATGCTAGACCAAGCCAGTCTTACTTGTCTGATAGAGTTTACCCACTCCACTTATCCGTTTGTTGGGTCAAGTATGGCCCATCAAATATATAAATGATCACGGGGCAATGAATCAATCAGGTTGCATGAAGAAGTTGATTGCATCTCCAGCATTCAAGCAGAAAACTAAGCCTACTCTGTTATCATCAAGCCTGCCTGTGAAAGATGCTTGTGAACTTGAATCCCCTCATTCAATCATTTGTCTGTTATTTTGCGTACAGACTCGCTCTGGCCCATCCAGGACTTCCTCCAACACATGATGACTGGCGGCCGGATAGCTTTCTACGTCTGGATTCACAGCAAGATCTTTGCGGAGGAATAAACTGTGCTCCGTTGCTCAACCGCAAACGCCCGGTGGAAGGTGACCCTGTCCATCCCCAAACCTACTATATTTCAGGTGTGGGCTCACATCCAATTAAATTTCCTGATTATAGAGGCTTCCAAAGTAAGATACATTCTCTCTTTTTTCTCTCTTTCATGTTGCTGAGTTTGAGGCGGTACCACCGGTGCTTTCATATTACCATTATTGGTCAAATGTTAAAACCTGGGTTCTGTCCCGGGGCGCAAACTTAAGCAGTGAATCCGGAAGGCTTTCTTCTTCCTTGGACTGGTCCAGGGAAACAAAGGAAGATAGGCCACAACAACTGCGGCGGGAAGAGACGTCTTCCATTTCTTGAATCCTATCTTCCTTCCACTGGCGACGCTATTCCGGGCCTTGACCAAGTCGGACATGAAAACTTTTTGCAAGGTAAGTCAAATTGGTTATGAGTTTTTTTTTTCAACTGAAAGAGCATGTGTATATCTTTCAACTTCCAGGCATCCAAGCTGCCTTGACAAAGAATGAAAGATATCAAGCTTCTGCAAGCTATTCCACTTTGCTTATTTGAAGTGACTTTGGATTGAAAGAAGATAAGGATGTTTTCATTTGAACCAGAACTACCAAAATTTCATGCCAAGAGTTGCATGGATGTCAATCATTGGAAGCAAATCAGGTTTTTCTCAAAGTACTCTGACTTGATCGTGGAACTGACTTTGTTCTCATACCTATTCTGCTTCCTCATCTTCTGTAGAATTACAAGGTGAAAGATTGCTTGAAAATATTATTGCAAGCCCAATCACAATCAAGCCCGTGGAATCTAAGGCAATAAAAGATACTTCTCCCTGCAATGCTCAGAACCATTTTCAACATGATGAAGCTGAGAATGTGTATTTCAATCATGGAGATCTGATGGAGCATTTGAAAAAAGAAATCAGCCAGAGTTTCTTGACAGGGTTTACCAATCAATTCAGAAGCAAAATTGATTCCATAATGATAAAAAGATGTGTCTCCCCAAACTTATCTCCAAGGTCAGACCTTCCAATCAAGATAACCAGATGCAAAATAGATATATTCTATTCAATAAGGATTCTCAACACTCCGGTGGAATCCAGCAGAAAAGAGAAGCTTAATACAAGAGTTAGAACCTTCACAGGCAGTGATTACTTCATCCAATGCACAAAGCTAATTGGATGTCTTCTCTTCATTGATAAATCAGATTGGACACATTTCAATTTTGGAGAAATAAATTATGAAGATTCACAAAATGCACTTATACATTGGCTTTTTGATCAGATTTTTGATTCTGGAAAAGGTAGATTCTCTCTTCTTGGGAATTTCGAGTTGCTTGAGGGCTTGAAATTTGGAGAATGTCAGGTAAAGTTGCTGGATCATCTATCAAAGAAGATGGATTCACGTGCAGCATTGGAAGCATCTCTCAATATAATACTATTTTACCATACAAACTTCCAAAAGGATATTCTGAATCTCCTGTATACTATCCATAATGATTTGAATATTGCATTGAAAAAGATACTAAAAAGTAAGCTTGAATCCAATTTGACATTCAGCAAAGTCATAGAAAGTCCTGAAATAATTCCTCAGAATTCCAGAGGCTTGAAATAACTGGTTATGCCTTTGAGAAATTTCCACTACTTTTGAAACCCCAGAACTCATGGAGTCATGAATGAGAGATATTGTTTGAAAAAGAAGAACACAATATTTTGGACAAATTTGATAAATTTGTACTTCCCATTGTTAACCAAGCAGGTGAAATGAAGATGAAGGTTAAACAACTTCCAATTTTATTCTACTACACCAAGAGTCATCCAGAAGAAGAAAATTTGAACAGGTTCATTTGGGTCATCAAAAATACTGGAGAACAGTATGATAGAAGATGTCTTAAAACAAGGCTAAAAGCTATCATATTGATCTTGAAAGCCTGTCACCTACAAGTTACAAAGCATCTTGAAGAAATGTTGCCAGGAACAAATGGAAAGATTCTCAATGGATAGTTTTTCAGTTGGATCCATGAACTCTTGATGGCCCAAGTAGGTCTGAAACCACCAATATTTGGAGAATTTATTATTAAAAGAGATGATCATTCACATAGCAATCCTATTGGAATTTCAAGTTTCTCTGATGCTCAAATCTCATTAATAGATTATTTTGCTAGTGCAGATTTTTACCATGGGAGTGTACATTTGTCCCTTTCTTTGATCTTCTATTGGTATATGTCTGAAAAAAATAACATCTTTATGCATGTTTTTCCAGATGAACAGAGTTATTGGAAAACAATGAATAAAAAACTCACAAAAGTATTTTCTCGTGGATCAAAGTTTAGGTATAAAGATTTTATGGATTCCCTTCTGAATTGAAGCAAATTCAGGGAAGCTACCACCTTACCAGGTTTAGATTCAACATATCCTGTATTTTTTTCTTGTGATTTTATCTTAACCACTATCTTTTATTCATTGAATCCTTTCCAAGTGGGGCTTATCTTTCATACAAATCCTCTTGCTTCTTAGATATAAACACTATATTCATGGTGCTTGTTTTTTTACCCTTCAGATGTCTCAAGATTTTCCTCATGTATTCTAGAGTATTCTATTTATTGTATTCTCTATTCATTATAATCTTCAAACCCACAATTTTTCCACATTGAACTATTCTATTTAAGTTGAGGTTACCACTGGTGAATCTAAATCATTGGACCATCTTCTTTCTTTTTGCTTCTTTGAGCCATTCCAAAAATACTTTTTTTGCTTTCATTTCTGTCCCTGTCTCATATCAAGATCAAAAATTAAAAGATTCAAGTACAGTATGTAGATTTTTAGATCCTTCACTGTGTGGAGCTGCTTGTAAAAATATGCGAGGAAATAATATACTCTATACATGAACTGTATTTCAAGGATATTCCCTCTATCTAATCCCAGTTGATGCCAGGCCCTTCAACCCACACGTGGTGTAAGAATATCCTGTGGATTTGATTGGTTGTATTCAGTCGCTCCCGAGCTTGCTTCCTATAGTGGAATTTGGGAGGGTTTATGATATCATGATCTTACTGCTCAGCCCATCCCATGATGATTAAACAGGATATCAATCCCGGGCTCGTGGGATTTTTTGAGGAAGCCAAAGAAAGTGGTTTCCATGGAATTCTTGGGAATCAGCTTATAAAAACGTGAGCAGTGATTGGGACGAAAGGGCCAAATTACAACAGATCACAACACCCCTGAAACCAAGTCCACAAGAATGTCTGTTATCCTGAAGCTACCATTACCTCCTGAGGGTAGCAAACCAGTATATCCACTTGATAGCCCTTCACTTTCTGACCAGTTGAGCTTTTATAAGTCAAAAACCGGGATTCAGGATAATGAGAAATTAAAGTCTCACTTATGCCGCATCCAAGAGCGAATATATGAGCTATTCCCTTTTCCATGTGTCTGGAGTTAGTACCATTCATCGCATTACACCTCTCCATTTATTTGACTCTATTCGTTTTGACTTTCTTCCTCGGGCTGCCGTTCTCTTGGGGATTCAAAAGATTTTGACTTCGTTAGGGGAAAGGTAGTTAATAATCCCATGTACAAGGACGTTTTCCAATCTGCCAAGACGCACGCGTTACCACAAAAGATATTTGTAGATTTTGGATCAAACGGTGCGCCAATGTTTCCAGTCGTTATTTTGATCATTTCACGCAGCTTTATGATTCTTACCAGGAGATTATTCCCTCTTGTTGGTTATACTCAAGTGGGATCTGATTTGAGGCAGGTTATTCATGACGGGTGGAAGCGAGAAGACGCTTTGGCTATTGATGTTCTACCTGGTTAGTGCCATGAATTCGTTCTCCAGAATGTTGGGTCAATCTAAGGCAAATCGCCTCGTCAATTGTATTGTAGAGTGGATTGATCTAGGCAATGAGCTCTTCAGCAAGTTTGAGCCCCCTATCCCTTACTTCATTGGTGACATTTTCAAAACCGAAGTGTTCGATCCGAACAAGAAATCGGAGCCTCTTGGGGATTCGCTGGACCTCTTCTCGTTGAAGGACCTGAACGACTTGAAGGGGCGTGTCACCATAATTTCTGCAGATTTTATGTTTCATCTATTTGGTGAAAAGGATCAAGAGCACCTAGCTCAGTGTTTTGCCGCATTACTCTCCAACCAACCGGGCAGTTCAATCTTTGGCTTGCAGCGGGGGAGTGAACATGCTGGGATTCAAAAACTGTTTGTCTCACTTGATTACCTTCCCCATTCGCACACCGCTTATTAACGTGCTGATTAACTATTTCTAAATGTAGACCTTATGCTCCCGAAGCACATTGGTACGGTCACTCCGCAGAAGTAAGCATGGTATTTGATGCATTATGTTTTCACGGACAGAACGTTCCAGAAGGTAACTCGTCATCAATTCTTTATCTTTCATTTGGATCCTTCAAAGTCCTGGAAAACCTTGTGGGAGAATATATTTGATCCCGGCACCGTCAAGATAGTTACAGAAATGAGAGAATCGCAAGAAGAAACTCAGTACGAGTACATACACGGAAACAGAAAGGTTTTGTGGTTGTATTGGTCGGTCACTCGAATTTAAAACTGCCGAAGAAATCTAATGTGAAGAGTGGGGTTGGATCCAATGGTCTCGTGTTGGTATTTGGAAGACACCAATTGCAAACATCCTCGCATGACCGTGCAGCGGAGGGATAATAAATAGACTTGGATTATATTGTACCTCCTCATGATCATTGATCTTATCTCCCATCTTGAAGCCAGCTTCGAGCTGTAACTCCGGCGCGTCCTTTTTGAATCCCTCCTCGCCCGCAAATAGCACGGTTCACTTTGGAATATCTTAACACATGATGAAGTTAAGCCTCAACAACAGTTCCCCGCCAAATTTAATATTAAATATATGATTTAAGTGGTCAACATGAGGGAAAGTGTAACAAACAAGACCCCGATTCGCACCCGAATTCAGATTCTCAAGACCGTCAAGGTCAACTAAAAAACAAGAAAGCCCAAGAAATGGCTTGGAATTTTCTTTTGCTTTCTTTTCTTGTTCTATGACTTTCTTGACCTCTATTCTCATTTCGTTGCGCTCACTTTTCTGGAAGATTCCTTATCAATTTGTAAGCTATAAATAGTACACCACGGGTGAAGAAATTAAGGTTCGCGACCGCGAACCAACCGGTTTGGGCTGCAAAACCGCTTTTCAGAGCGACAGAAAAGCGGTGAAGCTCAAAAAGCGATGTTTTGCCGCTTTTATGTTGGTTTTGCCAGAAACAAACTCTTAGTTTGGGTTCTGGCCAATATCCATACAATCCACAAGATAACAACCTTGATTCAAGGTGCCAACATTGAAACAAGGTGCAAACCTTGATAAAACTCACTTCCATCAAGGTTTTAGCTTATTCTTGATGGCCGGAGGACATCTCAGGACATCTCCAGCCGCCTCCAAGTCCTAAGTGGAAGCGATACTCAAAAAAAAATTGGTCGAGAAATTTTGACGAGAGGTATTTTTTTTTCTTGAAAGTTGGAGAAAAAGTAGTCTCAAAAAAAAATCAACCCCATCGGTAGGATGCGACAAATGGGTTGAAATCCTCAACAACCAAACATCCATTCAACATTGGGGTGGACGAGCTGGCAAGGAGTGAGTCCGTCCACTCGCTGGGGGCATGAGTTCGACCCTTGCCGGGTCCGCTTTTTGCTGAGCTTCTGGGCCAAACGCTCAGTCAGAGCCGGATAATAGTGGGACTCAAAGTAAAAACCCGCGCGCATGCAAGTCACTTTGCATACTCACTTGCCGCCCGCGTTTTTTTTTTTTACTTTGAACCCCCCATGTACGGCCGTACAATAGGGATTGCACACACACAGCTTATCTCCTCCCTTACCAAAATTGCTGAAGATGCCTCGATCATCTCAACAAGCCGAATCCATCAAGAATCTAACCACAATCCTTTGGCTGGAAATAAAACGATCTGCATTTGAAGCCATGCTCAACATTGACGACAAAGAAACATCCAAAGAGGACAGCAACATTGAAGAACTCATTGCAAACCTGATATCAATCAAGAAAAAAAGATATTTGTCTAAACGAATCAGACTCGAAAGACCCCCAGACTTAACCAACTATCTTTTCCGCCTTGACTCCACCCGCTTCAAGCAGGAATTCAGAATGTCGCAGGAATCATTTCACAGACTTTTATCGTTGATTGAAGGACATCCGGTTTTCCATAATCAATCAAATGTGCCACAACGTCCAGTACGTGATCAGCTCACAGTTGCCTTAAGAAGGATGGGAACTTTTGGAAATGGAGCGTCGGTTGGAATCTTGGCTCGGTTCTTTAGGATCTCGGAAGGCTCAGTTATCCTTTATTCCTCGCGCGTTATAGAGGCTATCTTATCACTTGAAAGGTAAGCACTCTGATAGATCTTGTGTAAGACAAAAGCTGATAAAATAACAAAGGCAATTTGTTTTGTGGCCTAGCTCTGACGGACGAGAGGAAATGGCCTCCCAAATTGGTCGCTTCACCGTCTTTAAGAACTGTGTTGGATTCATTGACAGGACGTTACTTCCACTTGAAGAAAAACCCTTGATCGACTCTCAAGATTACTACTCTTGAAAGGGATCGTACGGGCTGGCAACACTTGTTGTATGTGATGACAACAAGCGCATCATCTACTATCTTACAGGTTGGCCTGGATGTAGCCATGATACTCGGCTGTGGGAAAATTGTGATCTCCATCTTTAAGAATCAACCTTGTTTTCTTGCGGACAGTACCCTATAGGCGACTGGGGATTTCCGACCGAGTCAAATCTAGTACCAGCATTCAAGAAACCGCCGCACGCTCCAATACCTCGATTGAAGAAAAAATTCAATCAGCATCTTGCCTTGTTACAAGTATGCAACGAGCATTGCATTGGAATCCTCAAGGGGCGCTTCCAATCACTGCAAGGCCTGAGAATGGAACTGACATCAGTAGAAACGATGAAGAAGATCACACATTGGGTCAGTGCATGTGTAATCTTACACAACTTCTTGCTTGATGACACCTCTCCAGCCGTTGTTATGGCAGAAGAAGAGTCATCAGCTTCCCTCAACGCTGAAGACGCACCACAACGGGGTTCAAACTCCGCAGGATATCAGCTTCGCGAAAAGGTTTTTGGCGAGGTGTTATCTCACCTTGGTTTCATTGATGATTAGAAACAATTCTTTGTTGTCTTTCATTTTCTCTGTCAACTTTGCTATGCTTTTTTTACTTCTTGTTTCCTACTTTTTTCTTCAACACACGCATTGATTTAAATATTGAGTTTGTTATAACCAATTGAGTTCATATTTGTGAGAGCATGAGAGAGTAAAAGAAAGCTTATTGGTTGGTCCAAAACAACAAACTGGAGCAAGAAAGAATGATAAAACCAGATTGTTTTATCTCAATCACAATGAGAGACATTGAGAAAAAAAGCAATAAAAAACTTCAATCCTCATCGCTAGAGTCTGATGAACCAGATTCCAATTCGTTTAGAAAGTTGGTGGGGGCAGGAAATTCCTTCTCGGTAAGTCTTTGTACCTCAGTGAAATCCAGACCCATATCTTTGAGCCCCTTCATGTATTCGAGTTTGGCTTTGGAGACTTTGGCTTGGGCTTTCATCATCTCGGTTTGTCGCTTACTTATCATCGACTTCATGAAGAAGTCCTTGGGATTCTTCTTGTTCTTGGACTTTGCGACTCGAGTTGATGCGCCTTTCTTTCTGGTAACCAAATTCTTTTTTTTCTTGTTTTTCTTTTTATTTGAAGTTGCAGCTGATGCCAAAGCAGGAGTTGGAGTCAAGGTTTGTGATTCTTCGTCCACATCATCGGCAACCTGACCACTAGACAGATCCAAACCCAAGGGAGGGTTGCTGCTGTCTTCAGCCGGAGTTTTCTCCTGCGCGTTTTGGGAAGCAGAGATCGACGACCGAGTATAGAGAGGGTCTGCAACAGACCTTGACGACATGATGGGGTCAAGGATGTCCCAGAATTGACAGATGGTTTGGAGTTGGTCTATGGATGTTAGGTAAAGCAGTCAGTTTTTAATCTTGAAAATTACAGGCGAGGACAGCCTCACCTTTGACAGTCTTCACGTCATTGGCCAAGTTGCTCTCCAAAATACCTGCTCCAGTGTTTCGTCTCCAATCGCGGGCCGTGTTGTACGAAGTTTGAAGATCAGTGATCCTTTGACTGATCCCTAAAAAAAAAGAACAATAAGTGAAGTGAATTGAATGAAACAAATGGGGAGTCAGCAACTCACCTTTTGTATCGCAATGGTGGATACCATTCTCTTTGAGAATCTCGAGGATCTCGGAACAGAGAGATTTCTTTGTTTTTCTGTGTTTGGTGTTGCCTCGCCACCTCTGGTAGTTGCTGTCCGAAGTGATCCAGTTGAGAAGGATTGTCATACTGCTATCACCTCCGTCAACTCCGTCTCGCTCCCATGGGATGGCCTTTTTTTTTGGTTGTTTGGTTGGATTGGTAACGGGTGTGGTTGGGTTGGAAACCATTGTGAGAGGTGTGTTGATGAAGGCAGAACGTTGATGAGTGCTGAAGAGAAAGGCTGACGGTGATGTGAGTGCCTCGGAGCTGCCTGCTCTTTTCCAGCCCGGCTTGCACGGAATTTCGTGAAGACCGACTTGCCTAAAATCAGGCAAGACCCCCCGCCAAATTTGACTTGCCTTGTTGACTTGCGCGCGCGGGGTTTCAACTTTGAAACCCCCTAATCAACCAATGAATCAGCGCTTTTTTATCGGTGGATCCGCGCTTTTTCATCGGTGGAGCACAAAAAACCGCAAAAAAAGCGCTACTACATCCGTTGAGTAAGCGCTTCTTTGCCGCACGGAATATGGTTGACATCCCGACCTGGTTTTCTACGTCTGGGCTTGCCAAGCGAGGAGCCGATAAAATACCGCTTCTGCAGTCAATAAAAAAACGGTCGAAATCACCGGCCGTGTACTCTTGTAGCCAACAGGAAACTCTTTTCCTCGTGGAAAAATTTTTGTAACTTTGCCTTCTTCAACCATTGAAACACACGCTCTAAAATCTTCAAACTCCACCTTGAAAATCCTTGCGCCAACCTTATCATTAACCTTGATATTAGACCTAAACAACAGGTCCGGAAATTCTTGTAGATAGTCTTTAGTTTTCCGTCTCCCCGGGGTGAAAACCCAAAACCCCTATACCTAGGCCTTACAGAAAGTGGGCACAGGCGTAAAAAAAAATCCCAAGAGCCAGAGCTACATTGAGTCAAAAGATATTACATGAGCCACAAAATGGTTATAATGGCAAGGAAATAGAAATGTAAATGATCACAAAATGAAGGCCTGGATGGCAGTCTGTTACATCCTGTTACTTCCTGCGGAATCTTTTGACCTTTGAGCGCCTTCTTCATTTGTGTGATTTGGAGATGTTTTTGGATTGTAAAATGATGCACAGGTCTGGGAATTGCCAGGGGTCTCAATTCATCAATTTTAATGTCAATTCATTTCTCTTCGGAGTCCCACAACCTCATTCAAGTCCACCTCTGGGTGTAACCTCTTGAAGGGCTCCAGGAGAGGGGTACATAGGGCCTTGGTTCCACTTTGGGCTCCAGTGCTACGTACCAGTTCTAGTTCTGGAAACTGTCTATATTTACATGGTAATCAATCCGCCATCATTTTTTGCCCCTGCCTGTGGACTGGATGCTGTAGTTTACTTATGACCTCCCCAAAGTTAAACCTGTTGAACCGCACAAACATGGACCAATCTTGCAGGTATCCACAGGAGTCAGTATGAGTTAAGCATACATAAGTGTCATATGTATGTACATTATTTGTTCATCCAGCTGCGGGGGCTTATCAGCTTATCAGCACCGTATGTCAAGATAAGCGTGAGTTGAACTTTCTGGATATCCTCAATTGATCAGAGGTGATCTAAGACTGTTTCAGGCCAGCACAAGAGATGAAGTCAAGGGATCTAATTTTGGGTATATGGTTAACGGTCACCGGTGCTGGAGTGGTGTTTTTTTGGAACTTCAGTGCATGTCGATGGCCGTGCAGCCACAGTGTGCTGTGGCTTCTCTGCTGTGCTGTGCTGTTTCCTTTCCCGGCTGAGTTTCTCCATCGTATGTAATTATCGACCGATATCGACCGATAGCGACCGATCCAGAGATTCGCCAAGCAGCGCCAAGCGTGGCCGCAGCCGGAAACAGGTTATTGCCTGATTCGTGAACCCCATAGACAATACTTTTCCGTTTAAACCCACTTCTGTACCGTCAAAACCTAGTATTACCACTCAGCCATGGGTTTATACAGCAGTAGAAAATAAATTAGCCAGTCTCGAACACACAGCAAGCGCATACATACAGGCACACCAAGAAAGACCTTCAACTTGAACTTGTCCCAACGACATCTCCTTTGATCTCTCTGAGATACATAAATAAATATTTAAATTGTGAGTGTCTCCATATTGTTGACTGGTTTGTCTGGATATACAGTAGAACTCAACGCATCCATCTCAGGGGGTGCTTGACCCACCTTCGATTTCAAATTCCAGCGCAGTGCTCCTTCAACTAACTGCCCCTCTTCCCAACGCAATCAAGACTACAAGAAGACTGCAAGCTCAAAGACTAGTGCGGCCAACACCCAAACCGATGAAATATCTAGAAATTCCCGAGGTCAGTACTTCGTTTTGCGTACCAACACAATGTCAGCTAGCTAACCTGTATCAGTCATCTGTCCGAACTCGCTGCTCAGCTTGGCCTACTGGCTTCCATGCTATCGGATTCTTCTCATTCAGTTCGAACAATGACAAGGATTGAAGCATACTCGTGCAAATCCGTGGCCAGCGAACGTAAACTGATGAAATCCTTAGAGCAAGAATTCACTTCTGATCTCGAAATTGCAACCTCATCATCATCTCCAGATGGACTGACATCATCCAATGCACTCGAATCCGCTTTCGGAAGGCTGGATCGAAAGGACTGTCGAAAGACATTCTGGCTCCTCATCGCCACCCTTAACGCCGCATATCCTGATCATAACTTCAGCCGGGTCAAAGTTGAAGACTTCCAGGCTGAATCCTCACAAGCCGTGCTCACCAAGATCTCGGAGGCTCTCGAACTTGATCGATCCGGTCGAAACTTTGCATCAACCCTTGGCGCACTGTCCACCTCTCCCGAATGTCTTCCCAGGAAGAACTCGGTTCCAGAAGACTCTCACTCAAGCAACTCATCACTAACGGCCATTCACCCCTTGATCCGCCAAGTCTTGGACCCTGTCATCGATCTCTCCCACTGTGAAGTTTATGCGTACTCCCCAGACGCCGACAGCGACCCTCATGCTGTAGTCTCTGACGATGAAGAAGAAGTCGAGAGCGTCGCATCCTCGATCTATGGCTCTAACAGGCATGATCCTCTCCAGCACTCCTATTCGGCCGAGCATGACGAAGAGACCATGTGGGAAATCGAAGGTTTGGACTCGCCAAGGTGCCTCCAGCCGACGACCCATACCGTCCATGGAACCTTCGGAATACCTAATTTACCCACTCAACCCATCAGTATTCCGTCCTCTCCGCTACCTAATCGAGGCTCACATCACCCTGCTCAAGTCTCCAAGCGATCTCAAAATCGGCCTACCTCGGAGCTCCACCAGTCGTTCAAGCCGCATTCGGAGTCCTCAACCTTGCCCATGCCCCGCGTTCTAGTTCGGCAGATTTACCCTATGAAGAAGAGTCGACCGGCGGACTACTGTGGAGCTCTCACTACTTCTTCTACAATCGCAAGATGAAGCGGATACTCTTCATCTCCACCTGGGTCCGCAAAGCCATGATACCATCTGCCACTATCAACGAATCCGCGGTCAATTATCCCGCTCGTGAGCAGGCCGACTATCTGCTGCACTCGCACACCAACCGTTCTTTGCCAACGATGGCTGATGATAATCCGTGGGAGCAACACTCGGCGCGACTCGCCAAGACGTCACGCAGGGAGATATCAGCGGGTAGCTCACGTCTAGTGACGTCTCACCTTTCCAAACGCCTCGACTCGGCCCAAAAATCTCAGCCGAGCAAACGAACCGTTGATCGCTCCGAAGCGCCCGGATCTCCCTCTTCCCTATTGAGCCTATCCCGACCCCAGAAAAAGAAGAAATCCATCAGCTCCAGAGCTTAGCCTCGTAATCATTCTTCTCTCGGCCCCGTCCTACTCACTCTTACCATGATCCTCCCAACCGGGATATCTTCTTTACCCCGGGCTGCCTTACCTTCTTGCGTTTGTTGCTCATCATATCGCGACTCAAGCGCCACCTTATCTACCCTCACCACTCACTCGCAGTATTAACCTCTCGGCTCGGCTTCGATGTACTAGGCTTATATATATATATATATATATATATATATATATATATATCACATACCTTTCTTGTCCTGTGTACCACTAATCTCATGGCTTTCCTCTCCTCCTACCTTCCGCTCCTCCAAAGTATTCGCCCGGATGTACTTCTCTCATCTAGTCTTTTTTGTGTCAGTGTGTTTCTCCCTATCTGTGTATGTACGATTTTGTATGTCATACATATACTCTTATTCATATATCAGATTGCCATGGGCATGTCTTCATAGGGACTCCTGATTCTTCTCTTACCTTCCAAAACGCGTCTCCGACCTGTATGCTTTTTGTCTTGTTGTGACTCTCTTTATTGGAGTGTAGGCTTGCGTTCCCTTTACTGTGCAGTGTGATTGTAGTTGACATACTTGTTTGTTTGTTTCCCGATAGTCCTGAGTTTGTAAAATCATAGGCTTGCTACGTGTTAGGATTGACTTTATTTTGCCTTGTGCATTCAAAGTGTATAATTTACACTCACCTCTTTTAATGGCGGAACTTTGTGAAGGAGAAGATGGGGATACTCATAGCACAACCTATCGGTAAGGTGAATCAGTTGACATCAGAGCAACAAGAATTTTCATTCCACTGCCACATGGACTCGAATTGTATGCATAATTTCTTACACCCTCCACTGTGAGGAAAACTTGCTCAACTGCTGCCAGTTGACGTGCAGTACACTCGAGTTTTACTCAAGTTTCACCCTTGATGCGCAGTGACTGTGCATCATGCACAGTCACTGTGTATCCAAGCTTGCTTCGAGTGCAACTTGAGTAATGCTTGCGTGACTGCATGTCAACTGGCAGCAGTTGAGCAAGTTTTCCTTGCGGTGCTCTGTCATCAATCTCTTCTCTTTGTTGTTCATTACCCGCAGGAAGTAGGGACGGACTCGTGGTCCACCATTGTGAACACGTTTCAGTCAAATCTTGGATTCCAATGTAGACGCAAAAGATCAAGACAAAACAAATCTATCAAAAAAGGAAGCAAATTGAGGACAAGTCAAGCAATCGGCAAGAAAGAAGAAGGAAACGCGTATAATGTATCATTTTATGAGCATCTTCATGGTATGTGGACAATAGGAAAGCAGAGAACTGTTGATATACGTGAGACATGAATTAGTTGACCAGATTGAATTTGAAGAGATGAAAGAGGACCTTTCACTGCGTCCAGTGGGGAAGTTCAAAATGAAGAGGCTGACTCAAATCCCCCGGTGCAGAGGTACATAGGCTGGCTTCTCAAACGGGTGAACGAAATGAGCGAGGCTTAGATATCTGCTGAACCGGAAGTTGAGGGGGTTGTCTGATCTCATCGAGTTGCTTCAATATGGGCTCATATAGATCGTTCGTGAGGCCAGACAAGTGTTCGAATGGTTCTGGAGCTTTCTGAAAGGTGGGCGGATTGCGCACAGTTCCTATCGGCTCAATGGTTGGCCTTCGACTCGGATCAGGCGTATAGACGGGATCACTTGTGTCGGCGATCCCTTTTGAATTGGGGAAGGAGTGGGCGCCTTGTTGTAAATGCGAAGTCGGCTCATTCATCGTCACCGGTTTCTGGACCCATTCCTGTTTTACCCGTACCGCTGCTGGTCGATATCCCGTATTGTCGAAACTGGTAACTGGTCTCGAGTGTCCTCCGAGTGAGACAGGCTTTGGTTTGGCTACTACATTGGCGAACCCTCTGGAATTGGGGAGGGATGAGGCGCCTTGTAAATACGAAGGCTGCTCTTTCATCATCACGGTTTTCTGGGACCATTCCTGTTTTCCCCCTGCTTGTCGATATTTCGAATCGGCGTTTTGGTATCCCCAATTGGTGTTGTAACTGGCAGCTGGTTTTGAGTCTCCTCCGACTGCATGATAATTGGGGTTGAACACTCCCGTGCCTGGTTTGGTTGCTCCACCCCGAGGGGGATAGCCAATTGCGTGTTGTGACGACATCCCATGTGAAGGATAAGTAAACGAGTTTGCCTGTGATCCGTGTAGTCGCATGCTGGCGGCGCGACCCATCGTTCTTCCTTCGGAAGCCATCAAAGCAGCATCCACCGCTCGACGACCAAAAGAATGCGTGTATCCAGCAGCCCCGAGGAGAGGCCGCCTCATGCGAGAAAGCTGCGATGCGGTTCTGGCTGTGGATGCGGCTTTGGCTGCATCTACTGGTGCCATGAGAGGTGCAGAGCTAACCTGGAGCAAGATCTTATGAAAGGAAAGTAGTATAAAGAGGGAGGATATCAAAGCATAATGAGCGTGATTGGAATTCATTTTTAATAATGCCAGAAGAAAACGAATGTCTAAGTTAATTGAAGGAGATGTATATATTTAAATATTTATTTTTTGAGGGAGACTGTAGATATTTTTTCTTTTTTTTTTCTTTTTTTTTTCTTTTTGTTTGGGGGGGGGGGGGGGGGGGGGATTTTTGGGGCGTGCAATGAGTCTCGAGCAGTGCCAGGATGTGGCGATGATGTTGGGCCAGATGACATCTCAGGACGAGGTGTATTTCTCCCTCGCTCGACGACCACGACTTCTTCAAAACATTTTCATTCTCGATAATATTTCCATGAAACATCTTCCATCGAAACGGTTAACCACTTCCCGGTTGCTAGGTTGAGTTTATGTTTTGTAGACAGCGAGCACCACCGATGACATAGCGGATGGCATGGCTCTCCTGCTTGCCTGTCCGCTTGTGCTCTACACAGCGGGACGGGTCCAACGTCATAATTGCGGTTTGGGCGCGCTCATGCGACCCCGCAAAGCAAAACCGTTGCCCCAAGGGTCATATGGTCAACGGTCCCCTCGCCGCGTCACCGAATCGTCAGTGAGACGATACGCCAGCCTTCCCTGCACCGGCACACTGCGTCATGGGGACGTTTTTTTTTTTAAAAAAAAACAAGATTGCGAGCGGATCACCATCCGATCCGCCCGGAGTGGCTCGCATCAGGGGGTACGGCCGACAAAAGAACAACCACCAGGCTTGAACCCACGACATGCGGGTATGACCCGGTGCTACTCGTTAGCCAGGCCATGATCATCTACTACTGCACTACATGACATTTACAAGCCAAACTGCTGTAGTGAGTGGACTCCTGCAATTGGACACCCTTCCACTAAATTTTTTGATTATGTAAGTGTTTTATTTTTCTAAAAAAAAAAAGTTGCTCTATTTTTGTGTAGCGGGATCAGAATCTCAAAATTCATGCTACAGCATGATTTTTAACGCACCTGTTTGTTGGTGAGCAAAGCGTCCCGGTGACGGCGGCAAAGGTGACGGTTGTGGTGACTTGTACGTCACTGAGGTCATATGACCTGCCGGCCCGCGGGCGCCCCAGTGACGCCTTTTAATGTGACGTTATCGGACGACGCAGTCCGAGCAACGGCGGGGGACGACGTGTGGCGGCGAACCGACCACACCGTCCGTGCAGCGTGGCCCCCACGATCATGGTGACGGTTCTACCGGCGTGCTTGGGACGGCAGGGTCGTCACGTGGTCACATCACGTCCCCATGCGGTCTCGATGACTGAACCGTCACAGGTGCGGCGCCTGAGCTCGGAAATCGTCCCGCTGTGTACGCTAATATATTTGAGTGCAACTGGCAGCTCGCGGGCTCGCCGGATCTGACCACGCCGGCCGAGCTGATTGGCGTACATGGGTTAATCGGCGTGTCGCCGGACTGCACCCGGGGAGACACCCCGAGGCCGGACTCCACCCGTGGGTTCCGTGCTTTGTAATAATAATTCGGGTATGAGTCGCCGAGCTGGGCACATTGCCGCCACTCCCAACACCCACGTCCAACCAACACAGGTTCAAGAACGCACCATGTCCTGCTTGATCACTCTCGAAGAACTCCAAGAAGCCATCAGGAAGACATCCGGGCCCTCTGAACTACATCGGGCGACACCCATCGACGACTTACAACCGCTTTCAACGGTCCGTACAAATTCTCACACCTTCCCCTTTGTTGCCCCATAACTTTCCCCCACCTGTATCCTTACCATTTCGTACTCCCTCTTATTCCGCACGATTCTCGAACAGGCTTTTCATACCTTGCGCAAGTTTCTCCAACCCGTTTGGCCAGTTCCTCTACAGTACGTAGCCCACCCAGCTCCCCCAAAACGTGTTGCTCAAGCTCTGGCGTATGTGATAGAAAACAACGCTCAGGAAGAACTGTTTGATTGGTACAAAGGTCAGCTTTTTTCGGGTACCTTATTTGCTGCCTAAATTGATGAGTAATGACTAAGATCTTTCGCATTCTAATCAGGTCAGATCAATCGTTGCTTCAAACACGTGAACAGTGAAACCGCAGAATTTGCCGCTCAGAACAAGGCAAGCTCAGTCTCTTCAAATCAAGATCTGTTGATTTTTTTTTATCAAAAGACGATTTTCAAGTTAACCACCACACTGTTATGATCCATTCAGGGTTATCCAGCTCATCAGCTCGTTTTTCAGCTCGTCGAGAGATGGCACGTGATATTTTTGACATGGTACGATCCTCTACGCGTATTAACCCCCGAGTTCGTCACCGTTTGCTTCCTTCGTCATTTGACAATTAGGCTCATGTACTCTTAATATTATTTATCTGTTACATTGATTTAGAGATGCCTCAGCGTACAGCCTCTACTCAAAATACTTTCATACCTTTTTGCTTCCATGCATTCCGGATTCTTTTCCTGCCGGGATAAAAGAAGTCTTTACATTGGATCTCACCACTTCCTCGTCTCTCCTATTTGGCCCCACATCAAAATATCCACATTCTCCCATGATCAAACAGTTGACCACACTGGGCCTGCTCAAGCGATTCCAACCTCTTCTCTTCTCGGTCGGATATGACGCGATTGACGAGCGGATCGAAACTATTTGTCGCGGGGAATGGCTCCAATCATCCAGTGCCTCTTTGGAAGGAATGGTCGGATGGTTTCGTCAAGAAATCGGTGTCTGGTTACTCAAGGTTCTCGAAGCTGCCGATCAGTGCATGGTTTCATCATCAAACCAACCTGGCATGAGCCGTGTGATAGAAATCGTACGCCCAGCCATGTCGCGGTTTGAATACCACATTTATAAAAGCTTGTCAGAGCTCAGGTCCGCCACATTTCTTTCTGGAGTCCTTCCATCGGAAAGCTGGGCGGGGATAAACGATCTGACACTATGTCGGATTTCAATACATGCAGGATCAATGAACTATTTGATATCATCGTCGATTTCCCCGAAACAATGCCAGTACTAGAGGACCTAAGGGTGAGTTGAAATAGAGTGAAACTTTTGACTGGTAGCTCATTTACTACCTCTAGTGGTAGGAAGTAATTGCTCTCGCTGTTATTGCCACTGATCTCACGCTTGGAATTCCAATTAGATATGCTTAAACAAAACGGATCAACGCGCTTACCTGGTTCAGAAGCTACGTGCAGCAAATACTCGCAGGCTGTTACATCCAGGCGCCGATACCCAAGACATAATTACTCAATATATCTCGCTTATGAAAGCACTCCGTGTTCTGGATCCTCCTGGAGTTTTACTAAGCTGTGTTGCTCAACCTGTTCGAGTTTACCTCAGGTCAGCCCTTTCTCATTATTGAGACTTCCATTGAGAGAAGGCTTTTCTGATGCTGAGTTGGCTGCACGACAACAGGAGTCGTGAAGACACAATTCGCTGTATTGTGACTTCTTTAGTGGAGCCTGGTCATTCACTGGGAGATGAATTAGATCAAATTCCTGAAAATGATCACGCCCCTCAGGGATTGAGTTCAGGTCTACCTATTCAGGAAGAAAACGACTACCAGCTCACAGACTGGACGCCCGATCCCGTGGATGCCCCCATTGGTTACAAGAGTCTACTGAAAGATGATGTGATTGAAAGCCTCGTTAGTATATATGAAAATCGGGACGGGTTTGTTAAGGAGCTACAAACTCTGTTGGCCAGCCGGCTCCTCGCTGTCAAAGGATTTGACGTAACGCAAGAAGTGCATACTTTCGATTTTTTACTCTTGTTATACTGAATTCACCAATCAGAATATTGAACACTTTTCCCTTCATTTTAGCTCACCCGAATTGAAATACTGAAAGGAAAGTTTGGAGAAGCCAACTTGCAACCTTGCGATATTATGCTGAAAGATCTCTCAGACTCGAAAAGAATTGATACCGCTGTCCATGAAGTCATTCCAAACGTAAAGCCAGTCATAGTTTTCTCCGAGATGACGATACAGTCAAGTATGAATCAGGCAATCCAATTAAGTTTTGACATATACGTGCTGTCGTTGCTTGCAGGCACCAGTTCATCCCATCATCATTTCACGTTTATTTTGGCCTAATCTGGCCACATCGGCATTCCGCTTTTCTCCTCGGCTCATGGAGTTGAGTTACAGTCTTTCTTCCTCCCGACTCACATATTTCACACCCTTTAACGTTGACATTGAATGTAGGTTGGTGAAGGCGTTTGAACAGACGTACACGGCCCAAAAAGTGGATCGACGCCTTCGATGGCTTCCTCCATTGGGAAACGTTGAAATAGATGTGGAACTTCAAGATAGGACCTTGAGTTTGGAAGTCACTCCGCTGCAAGCTTCAGTCATTGAACTCTTTGAAACATCAGGTAAGCAAAGAAACACATCCCATTGATATCTCAAGTCCCAGAAGAGAAGAGTTGATAAAACGTTGTCTCTCTCTTAGATATCTGGACATTTACACAACTCAGAACTGCCCTTAAAATGCGAACTCATCTTACTTCGCTGAGGAACTCATTGTATTTTTGGTCGAATCACGAGGTCCTGAAAGAAGTTGAATTTGGAACCTGGAAACTATTTGAGACTCGCGAGAGTTACAAAACCTCTGCAGCGAAAATCGTTCGACATGGTAAGCCTTGCCATTCACTTTTTTGATTGCATGTCCTCATTGTCATTTTAAACATTGGCTTGATTCTAGTTCTCGAAGGTGCAGCAGCTCATATTCAAAAGAATAAGGACCGATAACGTTTGGTTTGATTGGCGACCTCATCTATGCCATTTCTATTATTCCAGATTGTACTAACAAGCAGAGCAACAAGAGTAAATAGCTAGAATGCGGTGATGTTAATTTGATGACCATGTACGGATGTGACACAAGAGAAGGAATGTGTGCGGGTACATGTCTAACGGGCTTTTTTTGGCTGGGCGCCTCGAGCAAGGTCGTAGGTGATGCCATGTTCGGGGCCAAGTACTAATGAACGAAAGTGTAACGAAAAGTCGGACACAGAAGAAGAAATGACAATCTACAAGTCAAACGGGTTTTCAGGCAACTTGCCCTTTTGAGTTTCCTCTGCTCCAAAACAAGCAAGGAATCAATCAAAATGAGTATCTGGCAAAAAATGTCTGTAAAAGTGCCTTCTCTGCCTCACGTGGATGCTGGAGCTCATTGCAGCTAAATCATCAAGATAAGTGGAATAGACAACGGGGAAACCTGGCATACCTGCTTGTACGTTGGTGGAACGGACGGTGTTGGGCAAATGACCCGGTTGGCCAGGACCTGGGCGAGGATGAAAGTAGCCTGTGCCGTCGCGCTTCGAAGGTAGTGTTACAGGTGCTTTGCCGAGGACACCTTGAGTTGGAACAAGATACGCACAATCAATAACGCGGGGGAAAATTACACTCCTTGAGATTGAATAGGGAAATTCATATCATGGGATATGGTGCTGGGGGACTAACCAACTTGTGCTGGGTCCTGGGGCTGACGCACGCTCGAGTGATAGAAGCCTGTGCCTTCCCCTCGTAACCCAATGGCCATGGGGTTAGAGGTCCCTGAGAGGGCTTCCTGGAGGTTTTTTGCCGCTTGATCTAACCCGAGGCACAAGTTATTACTCATGATAGCCATGGCGGTGAGAGTAATGAGTAGGTAAGAATGAGCGTAGTTTTTATGCATTTTTGTTTATTGTGAGTCTGTTGCTGGAGGGTAAGGCTGAGTGATTAGCACCGGCCAGCATAGAGGGTAGATTTATATGCTGGGCCGATTCAAGCCAGCTCTTCCATGGCTCACATTTGGTATAGCCCCGAGTGTTCTATCCGGTGTATGTGTTTTCACGTTCGGAATGGTTAGCGATTACGCCGAGAAATGGGTCATCAATTTAAGGAAGTTTTATGAACCTGAGACAAACACCATGGCAAATCAATTTTCGCTTGTGTACAAGTGACATCACAAAGTACAAAGGCACCTTTGTACTCTGCGACGGCAGTTGTATACAAGTGAAAGTTGATTTTTTGTGGTGAAAGCCGTGGTTTCACCTACCTCACTACCAAACGTTTACATCATTCGAGCCTCTAGTCAGTCAGCTCTAGTCTCTTTAAAGCCTTGGGCAGAATTTTGTACAATGCATGAGACTGGGATGAAAAATTGCTTCTTGGCGGCATGGGGCCGGTATCATCGTCAAAAAGTCAGTAGCCCCAGCGGGACCATCATGGGGCGACATTGCGACTCCCCCTCACTGCAGTGTGGTCGGGTAAGCCGACCCGATGAGTGTTAGGCGCCCTCACGGGAGCGTTTCAGCCCGGCTTGGTGACTATTAGTCATCCCGGATTGGCTAGTTCGACCTTTGGCGCTGCGCAGAACAAATACATCATTGTAATCGTGATTGGTCTACTTCCGAAACAAATCCTTTCGAAGTTTTGTCATCTTGCACTTGTTGGGAGATTGCCAACAAAAACACTTGTAGATGCAAAAAAAAAAAATCAACCTACCTAATATTTATTAATTTTTAGTTTTGGTTGACAGCCAATGTGGCAGACTATGATGCTCTCTACTAAGAGAGACACCATGTTCCGTGACCCAACACAATGATTTGTGTCTCAAAATCAACAAAATACCACGAAATCTTGGATCTTTGCATGCCACAACAGTGACAAGCTGGTAAGCCTCTCTTTCTGACCTTCCGCCTGGGCCAAAGAGGTGGCATAGTTAGGCTTGTGACGGCTTGTCTGCCCCTTTGATTTTGCACTGCCCGTCCGTCCAATTTGATGCTGGCTTGACGAACACCTGGGGACTGCGCAGTGCCACTCGCCGTTCAACTTCCACTATGGCAGGCGCGTTAGGTGCTCCTGCGGTGTATGTACCATCCTGTACCATCATCTTTGAAAATACAACTTCTCCGTCTCCATTATGAATAAACTCCGGCAGATGCTATGCCATGCTGTGCCATCCTACGGTAAATGGGGGAATGTGGCACGCAGACTTCACGTCACCTACATACATAGCACATCCGGCCGCAGTCGTCATTGGTGCACGACTGTTCTTAGCTGTTCTTCTGTACATATGGGTCTTGACATGAGAAAGTTCATATTGAACTGGAGTGGATGCTACAGTGCCACTCACGTGTTCTCGACTACCCCCTTATACAGTTGCGGACGTCATAAACCGGGAGTGCTTTTTGAGACGTCCGAAATGTCAAGCGACAAAAATTAGTCCAAAATATGTCCGTCCAATGGCTTCACCAGTTTTTTTTGTTATTTTACTGATGGGGACACTCCAAAAGCCTCGCCGGTACACATAAAGCAAGTCTGGAAAATCAGAATCATCAACATTGCTACACATCCACCCATGACATTGTACGCACTTGAATCATGGTACGTGGACTGGACCGACAATTATGGGCAATATCATGGTGGTTTATGCAGTATGGAGGTGCTCTTAGGCTGGCTTTCAACAAACTACGACCGTTGGTGTTCAACTATTATCAAGCGCTCACTCTGTGAGGAAATCCAGCTAGCAATGGCAGCCAACTACATATACCATTGTACCGACAAAGGTTAGCAATCAACATTAAATATTAGTTGGGCATGTGACAAGATTCTAATAAATTATAATGAAATTTCCACGTCACAGCTATTATCTTGATGGTTGAACACCTCCAGGCCTCTTACCAAGCTGGGTGCGAGTTCTACAGAACAGCTGCAAAACACGCACTGGAAGTTGATCCATCTGATAACTTAGGGAGTGTTGAAGGTACATACATTTCTCTCTACATCTGCAGTTCAACATGATACCAAGCTAAATGAACAAACAATGCTCTCTTTTCTAGCCGAAGTGGTCAAAATATGTTATCACTGGTACTACCTGGACGAAACAATGGGACCCATGCCTCCCATACTTCCATCTTAAACAACATGTTTTACATTGATGTTATCCTTTTTTATTCAATCCTACGTACTTTGTCTAGTCCCAGCGAAATTTTGTTTTTTGTTCAACTCTGTAAAACAAATGTTGAAAAAAGGATTGAATAAACAAATGTTGGTACAAAGACAATTGAGAGCTGAAACACAAATGGGCCCCTCCCAGAATTGCACGGGTGCGGCAAGAATTACACTCAACCACAAATCTCAGTCTTAATTTGAAATCCAAAGCAGGTTTTTTGTCTACATAGTCGCAACTCGCATCCACATCAAGGCAAGGTGTACGTGCGTCTCCAGCAATTAGAAGAAATCTTCAAAAGATCAAGCTGATTCCTTTTGGAAGTTTTACCAATAAAAAGCAGATTAACAAGAATGGTAGTGAGCAAAGCAGCCAAGGGACAACGACGACGGCGCCGTAGGGAGCTGAGGGAGCTTAAGATTCAAGAGTCTTTAGGAGTACAAAGGAAGAGATCAAACGTTCGAAAAAAGGCACCAAAGACGGTTGTTGTTATTTCCGATAGCGAAGACGACGAAATCAAATGTCTGGACGGCAACAATCAGATTGAAGACGAAATTGAATGTTTAGACCCAGGTCCTCATAGCCCTAAGATCAATGATGATATTGAACTTTTAGACTCAGATCCCCAAGTAATTCATCGTGAAACCCCAGACTTACGTGGTGACGATCCCGACTTGAATCCCTCTCAATGTGATGTTCCTAGCAATATCAGTGTTGATAACAACTTGGATACCTCTCAATGTGATACTTCTGGAAAAAAGACGAGTCAAATATTGAGATCAAACACCCCATCAGATGTTGAAGACAATACTTTTGATCTTTACGACCTAGAGATTGAAAAACGAAACGATGCGAATGACCTCATTCAGTACATGCAAGCTTCAATTAACGATGATACATCAGACGAGGAATCTGGAACCGAGGATGACCCACTACAAGCAATGTGGTCAATTTTTTATGGACCATGCGTGTCTGTTGAACCCAATTCTCAAAAACGGATCCTCAAATCAGGCAAGACCTCCTATGAACATCCAGTTGCAAGCAAAAACCCATCCTCTCAAAAGTTAGTTCCCCGAGCCCTTCCCAGGCAAACAAAACATGATCGAAAGAACAAAAGACTTGCCGCACTTGGTCCCAACAACAATATTATGGCCAAATTTCTTGCGCAAAAATCTTCCACCCAACAGAACAGTGAATCAACAATTGAACAACAAAACAGCGATGCAATGATTGATCCATCCCTCAATCATGCAAACCCGTGCAACCCTGAAGTACCGGATGAAGCTGCGCAGCGACTTAATGACATCCAGGCACAATATCTTTCTGCTCCAAAACCTTTGAATTCCCAATCCGAAGTCGAGAAAGCTCAATCTAAAGCCAACAAAGCTAAAGCCCAATGGGATCAGCTCCATTTAGCTATTGTTGCTGCAACGGCAGTTCTCAAGGAGAAGGAAAAAAAGAACAAGAAATTTGTATTTCCTCAGTCAACAGTCGATAACCTGAATGAGTTCAATGCTCTCCGACTTCAACACACACTTGATGGCACTCCCCAACCGTCTTCTGTTGCATCTCTTGCGACTGCTCAGTCCTCTATCCGCCGCCAAAAGACAAACAATCCACCACAGAAAACATGTGGCGTATACCTAGCCAAGCTTATTTCCAAGCAAGCTCAACATGTCATCACTTACCGAGAAATTCCTCTCAAGACTGGCGGTAATAAGAAAAACCACAAGTCTCTTCTGAATCGTCCTGATCTCCGAGAGGCGCTTTTCAAATGGGCTGCTTCACAGGTTCCTGGTGCTGTGAGTTGTCCGGCAGCTTTTTCCCATGTTCAGCATATCTGATTGGTGATTTTGTTTTCATAGGTCACTCCGTTAACATTCCGATCCCATATTATCAACAACCTGTTCCCAAGTTTAAACATCAACTCACCCCTCAGTCGCAACGCTGCAACCCGATGGATGTATAAGCTGGGATATCGACCACAAGAGCATAAAAAGTCTCTTTATTTTGATGGGCACGAACGTCCGGACGTGGTTCAAGCTAGAATCGAATACATCAAAAACTACACTATGTACCGCAAGAGATCACGCATGTATGACCTCAAATCTTTCGAACATGCTTCTCTTGTTGAACCCGAAGAACTACAAGATTCTAGGGAGACGGTCTTTGTCTTCCACGATGAATCTACAATACATGCAAAGGAGAGACCAAAATCAACTTGGCTCCTCCCAGGAACTAGCGAACTTCGGTCCAAAAATGTCGGGCGGTTGATGCACATCTCGGATTTCATTTTAGAGACAACAGGCCGATTAAAATTATCAGATGAACAGTTCTTAAAGTCTCAAGAGGAAGATGCTACAAAAACTAAGGCTGCTGATGCTGCAACAGTGATTTATCCTGGATCTAAAGGTGACAGCTGGTGGGATATGGACCAACTATGCAATCAAGTTCTACACAAAGCAATCCCAATATTTAACTTCCTCCATCCGAACTCGCAAGCAATCTTTGTATTTGATTGTTCTTCTGCACATGGCGCCTACGCAAAGAATGCCTTGAGGTCACAGAACATGAATCTTAAATACGGAGGCAAACAGTCTCACCTGCGCAGTTCAATCATTCCATCCGACGATCCCTGCATCCCCTCACAGCTGCGCGGCCTCCCTCAATCATTTGTTTACGACATGTCTCATCCCGATCCAAATAGAGCAGGAAAGCCAAAAGGCATCCAAGCCATCTTGGAGGAGAGAGGGCTTTGGCAGCATTATAGTATGCAAGTTCAAAAGGAAGGGAAGCCGCCATTGAAACTACGATGTGACAAGTGTATTTCCTCAAACACCCGGAAGGATGCTGAAGAACGAGCAGCAAGACTAATCCAACAAGCTGAAGATGTTGGGTACTTCTTGGCCCATGAACAAAGCTTCTCTGAATTGGCGGCCTCTGATCAAAACTTTGCCGGACTACTGACCCCCAATGGTACATTAATGTCAATTGCAACTCAATCCACCGATCAGAATTGTTGTTGGTCCAAGATTATGTCTTGCCAATCAGATTTTATGAACGAGCGACCTCTCCTCCAAACGCTCATTGAAGATGCTGGGCATGTGTGCCTCTTTTTACCTAAATTCCACTGCGAGTTGAATCCGATTGAACTCTTCTGGTCGTATATCAAGGAATGTGAGTTCTTTTACTGCCAATTTCTCTTCCCATGCAATTTCCCAATTCTCTTGAATTGAATCTCACTTCTTTTGTTCGCTATTAGCGTACCGAAAGCAATCACATACCTGCACCTCATTCCCTGCTTACAAGCAGTTATTCGAACGTGTAAGACAGTCGTGTCCTCTAGTTACCATCCGGAAGTACTTTTGTCGTATCGATAGACAAATTTCTGCCTATCAGCAAGGGTACACTGGACAGCAATCGACATTGCTCATGAAGAAGTACAAATCACATCGTTGCATTCCCCGAAACGCGGCCATGAGCATTGAAATGCTCACCTGATGACCCCTCACCTTTGACCCCTCACCTTTTTCTCTTTTTCTCTTTTTCATCAACTCATTGCTCTGCTTGTGCTCGCTGCTTCTTCCTACTTCTTGCGCTTGTCTACTTCCGCATCTTGATTCTTGGTCGCTTGTTTAAGCTTATGGAACGCTCTAACGTCTCTCTAATCCAATTACTACACTCCCTTGCCTTGAACGCTCGTTTAAGTTTGCTTGCCTCTCCGAACTCTTTCCAATACAATGACGGCCACTTCTCCCTTGTCTTGATTGCTCGCTATTGCTTGTTTAAGCTTGTCAAACTCTGTGCAAAGCCTTTCTAATACAAAGATTATGGGTTTATGACAGTCCCATAACCCATAAACACCTCTAAGTACATAGCTATGGGCTCTGTTGTATGGGCTATATGGGATGTCCGAAATCTCAAGGACGGGATTTTTTTTTTTTTTTTTGGCTGGGCAGATCACTTAGCCCTTTTAATTCTGGGATGTCCTCAGTCTGAAACGCTCAAAAATATGGTCGGACTGTGGTTCCGACCCAAGGGGCCGGGCATCATTTGGCCCGCGCCCAAAATGTATTTTTTGCGGGCGGAGCAGTGCCGCTTTATGGCATCCGCAACTGTAGGGGTCTTCCAAATTTTGGAGATTTTTTTTTTGAAAAAAATCAAAATTTTCAAGGGAAATCACTAGAAATTGGGCTTTGAAAGGGGTCTAAACCAGCCAGAAAGTCATGAAATAATGACTTTTTGTGCTAAGTTATGTACTTACAGTAGTTTTTAACATGTTATGCATACCATAAAGCCATACTATGGATATACATAACTGCATATTATGGGGTACTTGGGTGGGTGTTCCAAATGCATGACTTCAAAAATTTCAAACTTTTTTTTGAGGCATGCCAGAAAGTCAATGGATATATTTTTGGATTCTACTAGGTCTGTAGAGTCCAAAAATGTATAGTTTGAAGTGTATGGGCACTCTTGGCCCCCGATCATACCCCCCGCGCATTTTTTTCTATTTTGCAGGGAAGGGGTAGTCGAGAACACGTGAGTGGCACTGTACTTTTTAACGGACAGTGTTGCTATAAATGGAAGCCTTCCATTGGTGATAGATTGACCCGTTAACCCCAGTGCCCCACGCGCCACCAAGTCTCTTCTCCCCTTCCGTCTCCACTTGCCAAAAAGCGTGACTGGCTTTCCCCAATTTCATCCATCCAATCATTCAACATGAATGCAGCTCTATTGACTCTATTCTCTCTTGTTGCTGTCACGATGAATGTTATCGCCATTGGTAAAAAAATGGACTGTTTTTATTATTCTCCGGAAGGAGCGAAAGGTTTCAGTAGGTTTTTCCCCCTCTTGTTTTACTGTGGCCAAGGATAGGAATGCCGACAATCTTATTGCCTCAGTTTGCAACGAAAGGACTGACATCATTTGCACCGAGGGTTGCAAGTCGTTCGTCAGTGAGTGCAATTCCTGCAGTTCCCCTGGTTTTTGTTCAAGCTTTACTCACGCGCACATCCTGACAAATCAGCGATATCACAATGTAAATCGGAAACCTACCCCAAGAAGCCGGTAACAACTGAACTTTGCACAGTTGCGTTCGGTCGGAACACTGCTGCTGCCAAGGGTACGTAACATAATGGACCAAGCTCACATCTAAGCGCCATCGTACATATCTTTTGAGTGGCGGTGATGCTAACTTATTACTCCATTCTGAAACGTAGCCTGTCGAACTGGCCAAGATACCTTTAGCTGCACGGGCAAAAGCACTGGAACTGGAGGTAAGTTGTGACCTGTTGTGACCTGTCTTGGAGAATATAACAACTGCCCTCAATAAAGACTAATTTGGTTTGCCCAATTTCTAGTTTGCTACGGTTGTTTACCCCGCGATCAAATCCATTGGGCCAAATGAAGCTACAAATCAAGCGTTCCCCACAAGCAAGGTGTGTTTAGTTTGCTTTAGTGTACTGTTGGAAATACTATATTTATTTTCATTCGTCCTTCCCCAACAGTGTGAATGTCTTCTCAGGGCCATCTCCAATGAAGCTTCTCTTCACCACCTCAGCTCATCAGTGATCACCCATTTCCTCCAGCATTAAAGACATTTTCGCGATCTCCCGCGTTCCTTTCTCTTTTACGACTTGCATTCGCGTCTTTTCCACATAAATCCTTCTCTCCGGATACTATTCCATTGGATGGGCTGAACTTGATTGGCAAAATGATGAATATAATGCGCAATAAAACTCGTCTCCTGATTTGCGCGCAGATCAATAATGACTGGTGGCAGTTTTGATTCTTTGAAAGATACCCTTCAAAAGTCTAACTCTGAGGAGGATCATGGGGACGCCTACATGCGTAGCTGCTTGGCAGGAGTGGAGAGTTCTTGGAAAAATGGCTTGCCTTGTGCGGAGAGAACTTCACAAGACATCGTGATGTCATCCTCTCGCCTTGGACATCATAGGTCTTGAGGCATGTCATGAGAATGTTTTTAAACCTGGTGGAATGGTGCTGCATATTGGGTGAAGAGCCCTTGGGCTGATTGTTTCAAATTTCAAAGGGACATGCGATTCTCTCGGGTTTTCTCGCCCACTGCCCACCCATTTTGTGTTACTTATCCATTCAATTCCCATCCACCCCCCATCTTTATCTCTTGAATTCCTGAGTACCTCTCCAGTTGGCCTCCCGCCTGGTTTTTTCCTCTACCCGGGGCTTTGTTGGCATAGCTTCATTCCCATTGTCGTCATCATCTGTTCATCCTCGTCCCCATCTCTTACTTTCATTATGTGGATCCTTTGCATTTCCTGGATGACAAATCCTAAGTCCTTGGATCTCAACGCCAAGACGTGGCTATTTACGTTTCGGAGGATTTGAGACTTGAATTTCAGAAAGTAGAGGGGTTTGCAAAACTGAGTTTTCAAAACCAATCCCTTTTATACTGATCACAGTATTATTTACTTGCATCTAAATAAATCCTTCCGCAACCGGTGACGGAATTAATTCTATTGCCCAAGGCAGATACACTGATCTTGCCATTCAGCCTGACAATAGCCCAGCATTGTCCGCCAGGCTGTGTGGATGGAGCCCACTCAAACGCTCATCAGTTAGAATGGATCCACAACCATATCCTCGCAGTTATTGAGTAGATAATCAACTTCTAGGTAATCTTGTCTCTCAATGCTATTTTTTGATTGTTTTTGTTCTTAGGAAAAACATGAAAACCAATCATCTCGATGTAGGATGGGATGGTGGGGCCTGTAGGGGTCTAAATGGAGACCCTTCCTCACCAAAAAAAAATACAAACAAAAGAAACAAAAACTTCACGGGCTTGTTAGCCTGACGACCTCATACTTGTGAACCGTTCAATCCCTACCCAATAAAGATAAATGGAAGATAAAGTTGTTTTGAACGCGGTCACAATTAGTCGAGTTTTTTTGAACAAGATCGTAATAATATACAGTCTAGACAGCAGAGCCAAAGATTTGGTATCTTCTGCAGATTGAAGGTCCGTATTCCATGTAATCGGCTTTCGAGTGGCAGTGACTGTAAAACTCGGGCTAGAAAACGAGAGCCATGTTTCCTTGATGAGGACAAAAGCTCGATCAGTGAATATGGCAAGCCTGAGAAAGACGCTCACCGTTGAAGCCATCAGACTGCCGCCAAACCACACCGCATAACGTTGGCGCTTGTGAGTGATCACACTCACATCCATGCCGGATGACTGGTGTGCTCACCAAACAATTAACTTACCGGATCCACCCATAAAGCACCGGCAACCGGCAAGGCTTCCGTACTTACTTTGATTAGTCCTCCACTGGCTACCTCTGAAGCATACAGTCGATCGTCCACGATGGCTTTCAAATCGCGCTGAAGCCGACGCCCAAAATGATCATACATCGTCGATCCACCAGACAACACGATATTCTTGAGGGGGGAGGAAACGAAAGAAACGAGAGGCCAATATAATGAGATGAAGTGTTTTCTCAGATGGTGGAAATTAATTTCCGAGGTGGTCACACACCTTATACAATCCTCGACGGACATCGATTGGACTGGTTTGAATCACATTGTCAACCACCTCTGGGAGGGGAGTCAAAAAATCTGAGCTATAAATTTCGGGGTTGAAGAACACTTCCGCGGCTAAAAACCTCTCGTATCCCACGTCAATAGTATACGCCTATGCAAGTCAAAGACCGCCAGAGTTTTGTTCAGCATCAGATATCACTTAGATTGACTTGGGTTGGGAATATGCTTTACCTTGTTGGTGCGAGTATCAAAGCCTTCGTGCTTAATGATATATTTTTCTGGTTCATTGTCATACTTCCTGAACTCCTTGACCATATCTCCACACACATATCCGTAATCCTCTTTGATTTTCTCAGCAATCCTTAACGATTCATCGACTGGAATGTTTAATGATTCATTACGATCCCTGAGTAGCTGTTGTACGAAATAGGTGATATCTCTCCCGGCGATCGGGATATGTTTGATGGAGGATCCGATGACGTATCCTTCCGCCTAATAAGAGTGTGGGCACTTTAATGGAATAGCCAGATGGGAAGATGAGCTTGATAATAGGAAATGATTTTCTCTTACCACTGGGATCACGTGGGTGACACCATCTCCCGAATCAATGACTGTTCCTGTCAGCGTTCGGTCCGTCACTTTGTTACTGGACCAACTGGCAGCAAGCGCAAGGACGGCCTGAACGGCAATGTAGAGTCCTGCGGGGTGTTTGGAGTCATAAGTTGCATACTCAAATTTTCCACGACGGATTGACGAAACGTACCCTGAATGTTGAGCCCTTCGAACATGATTTCCGCCGTTTGTTCACGGTTTTCGGGCGCGTTCATCGGTGGCTCGGTCTAGATCAGGCAGGAGTGAATGATCTGTTATGAGTCAGAGTAGATATTGTGTGAATTGGAATGTGAGAAAGCCAGACGAACCAATAAGACGTGATGATCTTCCGGCTCAGCGCGCAGATATTTGAATATTGTTTGCTGCCAGAATCGTTCCATGAGGTCCCAGTCTTCGATCTGACCGTGCCTGATAGGGTAGTTGACGTTGTACGTTTTACTGTTAGCGATTGCTTCGTCTCCAATGAAGAAATCCAGGTCGTCTATCCCGCGCTTGGTAGCGATGTTGGAGGATGCGGAGAGAGCGCCAGGCTTGGAGGGGATCGAAGGGCGACCGGTGATCGATGGCCCCGAGGCGCTTCCACCACCTGACGTACCACGGGTAGCAATCGCCGTTGGAAACACGAAGGACGGATCCGAGTTTCCAGCAAAACTAGGGACCCATGCCATCCGGAATTTTCGTTTAGAAAAAGAAAGAAGGAACATTGGTCAGTGATTGATTGAGACCAGTCAGTCCAGTGCATGATGACGTATCAAGGGGCCCTTACCCCATTTTGCTGTATCCCGTTCCATTGTCGATCACCAAGGGTGCCAGACGAGACATCTTGTCGGGACGCTTTCTCTGAATAGAAGTCTTGCTGATAAGTAGACGGGAGCCTCGGATGGGATCGTGCCGAGAGTGAATGAGATCGTTTAAATCGATATAGACTGTGGCTACATAGTGTGGGTCATGTCGCCTTTCACAGGCAGTGTCACCGTGGTTTCACGGGAGGGAGTATGCAGCACGCCCTTCCCCATTACGTAATCGCTAAACGCATACTCTGCCATGAAGACTTGAACTTGCTGTTGCGCTGCTCATCGTCATCTCGATTCTTATCTCCGTGCAATTCTATTGTTGTATCACTCTCAGCAACTTGGACATCCCTCGCCACTTCCCTCGTATCTTGTTTGGTTGGTCCAAGGCAGTGGAAAAAAAAAGAGGTAAGGCCAAAGTGTACATACTCGCAATGGCTGGTTGCAATACGCAAATCTCATGTTGCATTTTCACTTCCGACTGCAGATACTTATCATCAAGCTAACCGACTATCAGGACGGCCAATCCAAAGGAAGCTAGATAATTCCGTCTCAAATTTTCATCAAAATCCCCGCCCGGTCTCGCTGGTGATATCTTGTCGATTGGCCGCTACGTACCGTGGATACTGCCTGCAAACTGTTTCGAGACCAACCAAGAATTATCCCGAAAGAATTGTGTCTAGAACTATATCAAACCATTGATTTGAATCAATTGATCGTGAGAATTGGTAGCAGAAGGACGGTGTGTAAATGGTGAGTCTTACCTTTTGGTTGGATGACGAGATTGCCCTCTCAAATTTCTTGTCATGCAGTCCTCCATTAGAGATCCTGGTGACCCATTTTGCTTGTGTTTGTACTGCTTCATCTTTGCTCAATAGAGGTTACTACCACGCTTTGGATCAAACATCAAATCAACTCGCACATCCCTCAAAACCATCTCACTACGCCCTCAAGGTTGTTTACCATCTTGAGCCTCATTTCATTTCGTCCGGCCTACACAGCTTGCTCTTCTCACTCCAATTTTCGCCCACACCCTACACATCCCATCGACTTCGTACGACTGTTCCTCAACAACTAGAACGCCGCCGAACCCGAGCAAATTGAGCAATTCGTCAGATACAGTCCACTTGCGATTTTTCCTATCTGACATCCTCCATCTCATCAACGCTGCATCTGACTGGAAAGCCACCCCGTCTCAATTGGAGTCTGAAAAAAAAAAGAAAATCCGGCGTTTTTTTTTTTTTTTTTGCGCTGGTTTCCCCGCCTCGATTTGCTACTAGGCCTAGTTCTCTCGTTGGGCCCGTCGGCACACTAATAATTTTCATGCGAAAATGTTCAATCGACTTAGGTCTAGCTCTATCGGCAGCTTGATAGATCTTGCAAGTTCACGTTCCGAGTCCGAAAGCCCCAAGCCACATCTGCCCAATTCCGTTCCGACTCGGCAGCGGAGTCTCAACTTAGGCCCCCTCAATCGTGCTCCGTGTACTCCTTCCCCACTCACAGGCTGCTTCAGTAAAACAAGACGAACTCCTCAGACATCTCCGCAAGCTGAACGAGCTTTGGCCGTCTCCAAGAGAGAATTGACTGAAGTCATCGAGTTACTGCAACAAGTTCGCCCTAATGATTTGTCTCAAACAAGAGCTCTCCTCTCTCTTATGGTGGCCATTCTCTCGGACATGCCTAAAAGCAGGGAGTCTATGAGAGAAAATGCAGGATTCTTGACCTTGATTACCGTCCTGGCCAGCTTGGGTACCGATATTGTTTCTGAACCAGAATCGACCATCACAACTGAAGATGAGCCCGAATCTGAATCCAGCTTTCAAAGAAGGATTCCTTCAATCTCAATCAGTAGTGACAGTCAACTCGGCCCCTTTGACTCCCCCAAATCGGGTTCTGAATCGCCGCAATCAAAATATTCAGAACTGCAAGAAGAGCGCGATGCGGTTGCCACGCTCGTCTTCAAATGCCTCGCTCTTGCTCTATCGAACCATCGTGAAAATCAGCTCTTTTTCTCTACAAAGCTCGGTTTCAAGCTTGTCTTGGACGCCCTTCGGCTTTCCAACTTCATCCCACAGTCGCCCTCAGGGGATACTCACTATCGTCGACGGAAGATTGAGAAACTATTTGGAATTTTATTTGCTTTTATTGCCGCTGATTTTTCGTGCGTCGAACTATTTTCTGCCGTTCGAATCAAGTTCAATCAACAGCGTGAAACCAACATGTCATCCCAGAATCTGGCTAGTCGTGGCTCAGACGATTCTAGCCACTCGAATGCGCAGCCGGCCAGTAGTAGCGGTCATGGTGCCAACGCAGCTTCCATCCCCACCAATCATGTAGATTCTGATTCAAAGTACTCAAAAATGGCCGAACTGTTACGCCAAATAATCTTGGATCGCCTACAACATTTGCGTGTCGAGATAGCGGATGCAGTTCTGCTGCTGTTTGCTCTTCATGCGGATCTATTCAATTCAATCGATAGCAGCAGCTTAGAAAGCCTTGAAGATAATTATGATTTATACTTTTTAAGCCTGAAAGCGATTGAGATTCTAGCCACTGGTTCGCGGCATAGTCAGATTGCCCTCAACTCGATTGAACTGACAGCTGTTATCCTGGAAAGACTCGCCCTAAAGTCCAGCTCTATGTCTCCACTTCTCGGAAAAAAACCCCAAGCCAACGAATCTAAGCGTAATCCTCTTCCAAGTGCTGGTTTGGAACCTTGGAACCCAAACACTTTGGTCACAGGCTCTGAAAAGATCACAAACCGACATGGAGATAGGCAGTGTCGCCAAGTCGCCAAGGCAATTGTAGCACAAATGCTCCAAGTTGGAACCTCCCCCCGGGAAGCTAGGATGTTATTTAGACAAGCAGTGAGACGGCACGAAGCGGGAAGCAGCGGTAAAGAGGTACTCGACGAAGATTATCTGGAGCTAATGTAAGTGTCAACTTTTGTCACGCGGCTTTAGTCTCGCCGGTAGATGCATGGATCATGAAGGAAGGGAATCATTAAACCAGTTTCTTCTTTTGCCGCAGGCTATTAGGAATGCGAAGCTCCAACTGCCCACCTTTTATTCATTTTGGATCCTCAAAAGCCGGACACGCATATGCGGTACTTGATTCGCTGGGCACTAACCCTTTTCCACCCGTTCAAACTAGCGGCTGGACATTTGTGACCTGGCTTCAAATCGAATCATTCGGGACGGATCCAAACACGCCTTTAGAGCTTCTCACCATTTCCGATCCAGATGAAGACTGTTATGTGCAGATTACAATCTCACATTCATCTTCGGTTATCATTCAGACCGCTCGCCCTTCTCCGATGCTATCCGCTTCTTCCAGCGAGTCCAAACTTGGCCCACGTGGGAGCATTGAAAGCATGCGGGGGGCCGCGAATACTTCTAGCTCCCAAATCACCGCTGAATTTACCAACATTGCACTTGACTTGGGCCGATTCTATCATTTTGCTGTTGTTCAGAAACCTGGAAGTAAAACGTCCAGCTCAACCGTCAGCTTATTTATCGACGGTGAATGGGTTGGCCTATTACCCATTGCGTGGCCGCAAACTCCTAAGATGCAACGCATGTCTGCCTACTTTGGTTCCATGGTATCTCAGCCCAGTACTGGCCTGGGCTCTCCATCTCCTCATGCGATTTCGGCGATGGATAGACCTCGGTGGAACATTTCTGGCTGCTGGCTATTCAACCAAGCCTTGTTGGATGACATGCTGTTTGTCATGTCAACGTTGGGCCCGAAAATCTTTACGTGTTTTCAAGACGCTCTGGGGTCTTTCCAAACCTATTCTTCAAGCACTTTACTCAATTTGAAGATTGATAATCTACGCAATCACGCCTCCAAGAGTAAAACAAACCCCGATCAATCTGCGCAGAGATCTACTCCACCCCCCTCTACAGCTGTCAGTGCATCATTGCTCAATAATTCTCCGCTGATCAAGGCCGTCAAGGAGCCTGCTTCAGCTTTTATTCCCCAAAAGTCGATTTATTTTGCTCTATCGGCAAAAAACGGGATTATCATTCCCGAGCGCCTGAGACAGAAATCAGATCAATATGACGACATGGACAGTGTGAATTACATGCAAAAAATCTATACACCGATCAACCCACCGTCTTTTGATCACCAAGCAACAAGCGACAAGGTCACACTGGCATCAGGTCCCACATCTTCGGCCTTTGGTCCCATCTTTGCAAACGGAATTTTGAATGCCAGCATCCCCAACTCTAAAGCCGCTCATTACTTTATGGATCCACTCGACTTGTCAGAATATGGCCTGACGTCACAAACAATGACTCCATCCTCTTCGAAAGACACCATGACATGTAGCACTACCCACGATCAAGTATTAGAATTGATTGGAGACGTCAAATTGTGCTCTCCAAAACGATTGGATGATTCCATTTGGACAGCTTCGGGCTCGATTTTCCTAGTTCGATTGATTCAGCTCTCGGCCACAGAGAAACAACTGATGATGGCCCTGCGAATTTTCTTCCAAGCTATTAATCATAATTGGAGATTGAGTGAAGATGCTGAGAAAATTCAGGTCTGTTTTTTTTCTTTTTTTTTTTTCTTTGAATGAATTGGATGACAGGTCAGTGAGATTAATTGCTACGTCTTGCTTTCCAGGCTTACGAAACTTTAGGATTAGTGTTAAGGTCGAAGGCTCATCTGATCACTCCGCCTGTGCATCGAATTTTGCTCCGTTCTGCTGGTATTATGGTTGATGAGTTGTCAAGCACGTCACCGAATTCGCCCGATCAGCTGCATAATTTATCCTTGGACCAGCTTGCGTCGACTGCTAAATCTGAGCTCAAGCATCCAAACAACGGGCTGCGGCATTCGGTGATAACCAACCCACTGGCATTCCGTTTCTTGCTTTTGAATTTTGAACTGTGGTCTTTGACTTCGTCAAGCGTTCAACGCTTCCATTTTGAGAGCTTGTGTGGCTTGATCGAGACGAGCATATGGAGTCGATTTAGTATGAAAAGGATCAGTAAAATGAGTAAGCGATTGATTGGAAATCTTTGGCTCAAACATTCTACTAATTGCTGAATGATATTGCCCCTAGATCTTTTGCCAAAAATGCTACATGCTTTGCGCAACCGACAATACTCCGTGTCATCAGAAAACGGCGAAGTAATTCCGGCATACATTAGGCTTTTGGGCTGTGTCCTCAAAGTCCAATTCAACTCGCAGGTCATTCGGCATTTGGCTAGTTACCTGACTGCGAGTTTAACTCCGGAGCAGTCTATCAAACAAGGGTTTCAACTCGGTGGCTTAACGATAAACGACTTGAACAACTCTCAAGGGCCTCGAAGCACGGTAGAGAAGCTGAACGTACCCGTCGTCGATTCTAAGTCAATGTCAATATCCACAACACTCGACGAGCCAATTATGGTGCTCAAGGTTCTTCACGACTTACTTCTATCATCCAATGATCAGGAAAGCTGGAGTTATATCACACAATTTTTGAAAGCAATCAATGGTTCGAAGTGGCTATTGATGTTTTTCCGGAAAGATACACATCCTGAAGTCATTTCGTATAGCCTTCGAATTTTGGTTAGGTTAATACAAACACAGGACTTTCGATGGTTGCAACATTTCAAAAACACCCTAGCTGGTTTTACAATCATGAGGTCTATCCTTCCTAAATTTTGCTTTCGGGACGAGTCGATACTGGTGACCACGTTGAGTCTGTTGAGTCAAGTGGACATAAGAACGGTGCCAATGTTTAGCACCACCAGATCTACTGCGCCGGGCACCACGCCATTGATGTCCAAAGATGATCTTCAAGGCGTGATACGATCGATTCGCGGGATCCCCAATGAATTGGTAACACCCGAGACGTTGCCAATTGTAATTTCTTTGCTGAAACCGGTCTATGTTATGAACTGCTCCGAACAACAAAGTACATCAATTTACGTGATGGAATGGCTGAACCTCCGAATGGAATCACAAGACGATGGCTGGAACGAAATGCTCGGAGACAAAGATATTGTCAAATTGTGGGCGAACTACGTGACGCTATTAAGCTGTTTGCCACTCCAGCAAAACCTGGAACCCGTACAGAAGGACCCACTTGATAAAACGAAAAGTGATGTGGCGCCTAAATCACCGGAAGCCTCCTGTCTTTCCTCATTCCCCCTAACCTTCAACTCAGCTGGCATCGATCAAGCTTCTCAGCCACAAAGAGGTATCCTTACCACATCATTATTATCACCTCACGACCAACATGACCCCACCAGCCCCGTGGGAAGCAGCTCGCAAAACAAACACAGAACGAGCTTTCGCCGCAGCCGGCTTGGAAATTCCTCTATCACATTAACTGTCACCATTCCTACAGCTCTGATGGTCAATGGAGAAATTCCTTCTAGCCCGTCTCCTCACGCTCCCGAACGTTCACCAACTTCCGAACTGCATGACATGGATGATGACTTCTTCGAGAATTCTGATCCATCCACCGGCACTTCATTGTACTGTTATGACAGTGCCTTAGACGATGTCATCAGGAGTCTATCTAGTATTTCAGACAGTTTCCTGATGAACTTTTTATTTGATCAACATTCTAACCTTAGCCACTCAAAGCATACTGACAGCGACTCTGGGCGGGCATTTGAAAAGAACTTGAGAGTAAATAGGCTTGATCAGTTATTGACACTTGTCATTGACCGAGGTGGCAATGATGTTAGTCTTGATCCGATCACCATCCCACTCCTCCGCCTTATGATTTGTCAGAGGACTTATTTCTTTCGTATGCTACAGCATGCCTGGATCACTCCATTCATCAATAAAGTCATCGAAATGATCATGTTTCAAACTGATCCGGGGTCTGTCCCTTGGGATTGGCTCATTTCAACATTAGCAGATGGATATCTTTCAGGTTTAGTACTCGATCTTTTCAGGCCATCCCATCCACAACGTATCTAATGGATGTTGGTTCCCGCATGATGACAGGCTGGTTGCAACCCAATGCTGCTTCGGTTTCCCAGTTGGTTACTTTTTTCCTTTCCAGAAAAATTCAAGGCGCCATCGCCCCGTTAGGCGATTTGCTGTTGATTGCGTGAGCCCTTAGAATTCAATGCTCTCCCTCCTCCCCACGAAAGTGATGTATCGGTTTGCAGAATTTGACTGTTTTGGGACCATAAACTCTAGCCTCACCAATCGGCATACATCGATGCCGGAGGTTTTATTGGAGCAACTTTGTAGTCACCATTTAGCCAGCCTAATCGCCGCCGTCCCTCCAGAGCTCGTTCCTCGACTGGTGTACATTCTTACCCAATATCTTTCTCGTCCTCTTAATCTAAGGACATCCGCCTGTGATGTACTCAAACTCCTATTTTCCTATCACCCGCTCATTCTGGAAGAGTTCTGTCTCAACATTGATTTTTCCCATCCGGCGAGAGAGAGCTCCGCTTCGCGTTCAGTGTCTAGCGACACCACCAATTATCCTTCTGCCGCTGACCATTCGATGTCTCAGGTCGAAAGAGATCTATCAAAGGTGCTTCAAATGAAGCCAGATGAATTAAAAGAAGTGCTGGAAAAGAGCTCTTCGATCAACTTGACTGGAAAATTGGATTGGATCCAATTTGTCACTGAATCAGAGATGGAAGCCAATCGCACGAGGTCACGCATGCAAAGTAAGTCACTGGTGATGTGGACTGAATATTCGAATAAAGGTGTCATAGAATCCAGGAGGCTAGACAATGTAGTCAAAAAATTGGAGGTTTGGGCTAAGAGCGTCAAAGAAATTGACGCGGCACGGTTTGCCAATGTAAGGCACTATTTCATTTGTTTTTGGAGATATGGATATTACAGTCTTCGGAGTTTAGCTGACATTGTAAGTTGTCAGCTTCGTCAAGATAATTTTGATACAAAGCACTATCTGGAATTGCAACTATCAAAACGGCTCGCAGAGCTCTATCGACCCTTCTCCATTTTGGCTCAAGCTCAAGACAGCACCGCAACCTACTGGGCACTTGATTCAACTGAGGGACCGAGTCGTCAGCGAAGAAAACTTAGGAGGTTGGGACAAAAGTTAGATACTCACGCAATCCAGAGGCCCAAGATACGTCACCATCGAATGCGTAGTTTAGGGGCATCGAGACGAGATTCATACCAGGAGACGTCTGATGAATTCAGGAAGAAAGTCGATGATGCTTCACCAACCAGTCCAACTCATCAAGAATCACTTCCCCCCGCAAGCGAAATATGGGACGACGACCTTGGAGAGTATGATGACAGTGGAGGGCAAGCAAATGCCAACAGAGACACTCCACCCGTCCGAAATATGGCTTCGAAGACATCGTCATTGCATCAAATTGCCGAGAAAAGGAACGGAGAAGAAACTGAAGATTTTAATGAGGACAAATCTCGACGAATTTTGAAAAGCCTAGAAGCTGGAGATGTGATTCAAGGAGTTTGGAACGTGGAGCAGGTTGTTGGACTGGATACCTGTCGTAAGTGCCGGCATAGATGTTTTTCTCCCTTTTTTTATGAAATGGTTTGTCGAAATTATATCCTGATGGTTACTCTTTTCTGTACGAAGCCGCCTTATTTTTGATGGCCAAGAACAAGTTGAGCAATATTTGAAAAAATGTTCACACATTAATTATTCTTGGGGGTTTTGGCTGATCCAGTCGCTTCCCCCCCCCCCCCCCCCCGTGTTCCATTGAAACTCGATTCATATCCCAAGTATTTATATCATTGATGGATTCTTTCAGAAATCGAACGGCGAATTGGTAAATTCTTGGGAAGCTTGGGAAGAGCGAGATCCTCACCTGCGTACCCTCGCCAGTCTATCACGACAAACAGCAAAACTGAACAGTCGAGCAGCTGCGCATCAAACCCGTCGCTGGAATTACAGTGATATTATATCGATCTCGTCTCGTAAATGGTTATTCCGGGACATTTGCATGTGAGCATTTTCCTTCTCATAATTGAAACCTCTAGTTATCAAGCTCTGACGGAAGCATTGTCCTTTGCCAGTGAATTTTTGTTCGCGGATGGCAGAAGTAGATTGCTTACTTTCTCAAAACATAAGAGAGAAGAGGCCTTGAAGCGATTAACTACTTGTATTCGAAGATCCGTTGGTCCTGAAGTCTTGTCTCAAATGAATCTGACGCTCAAATCTCAGACGGAACTCTGGCAAAACGGTCAACTTTCCAACCAAGCTTATTTGTTGTACTTAAATGATGCAGGTTAGTATTGTCTACTTTTCAAAGCGATAAACTAATGGTATTGTTAAAATTAATTATAATTCTTGGTAATTGCTAAGCTGGAAGGACTTATCGGGACTTGACGCAGGTTTGCTATAATAACTTAAAATTAAATAAACAATTGGTTGGCTAAACTTCTATTTATTTTGTCGATCCAAAGCACCCTGTCTTTCCATGGATCTTGGCTGACTACACTAGCTCAACGCTGGACCTCGAGAAACCTGAATCTTTCCGCAAATTGGATTTGCCCATGGGTGCTCAAACTGAAGCTCGTAAACGTATGAAGTCCTTTTTACGATGACTATTGTCCCTGCTCAAAATACTTAAATCTCATCTCTTCAGGCGATTTTATCGAGCGGTTTCGCAGTCTAGAAGAGTTTGGAACTATCGGAGATGAGCGAATGAAACCGGCCCATTACATGGTGAAGTGATTGCTTGAATTTTTCTTCTGTCAATTCTGTAGCTGATTTTCTAGTCGGTTCGTGAAATTTATTCAGACACATTATTCGTCGGCGGTAGTCGTCTGCGGATTCTTGATTCGACTACAGCCCTTTTGCGATCATTTCATTGAGATCCAGGGCTCTTTTGATCACGCTGACGTGCGTCAACTTGCAGCGCCGCAAGAATATCATATTTCTTAGCGGTCGGACTAACCTTTTTCCCAATTTAATCCGTATTTTCGGCGGGTTATTTTACAGCGAACGTTCTGGTCAATGCACCGAGCGTGGCTTTCAGCCTCTGAGCAAAGCCGGAGTGATGTCAGAGAATTAATTCCTGAATTTTTCCATTGTCCCGAATTCTTGTTGAATCTCAATAAGCTTAGTCTTGGTTAGTCCGGTGGATCTATTGATTACTTATGATACTTCAAAAAAAAGAGTTATCAACTGATTTGATCTTGATCCTCGGCATGTTTAGGTTCCCGGCAAGAAGGTGGGGCTCCCATTGGTGACGTGGAACTTCCACCCTGGGCACATGGCGATCCAAGGCTATTTGTTGAGCTTCACCGTGAGGCACTCGAGTCGGACTTTGTCAGCGAAAATATTCATCATTGGATAGATCTCAGTAAGTCTTCGCAGACTTGGTTCAGCAAACTGCGGCCTTTTTTAATTATCAACTGTCCTATTGAGCAGTTTTTGGCTACAAGCAACGGGGTCAAGCCGCATTAGATGCCGTCAACGTTTTTCAAGAGGTTTCCTACGAAGGCACTGTGTCTTTAGGTTTGCTCCCAAATCATATCCAACTTGACATTGAGTTGACCTAATCTTACCTCGAATGTAAACTCTTAGATGCGATTGTGGACGAACGAGAACGGAGTAGCGTTTTGGGCGCCATGTGCAATTGGGGTGAGCGGTAGATTTCCCTTGGCTAATTTGACCCGCGGCATAGATTTGGCTAATCTCGACCTCATACAGGATTGACGCCGAGTCAGATCTTCGAGGCACCTCATCCTGCGCGTGCAAAACAGCCGAAGCATGCATTAGAGCCGAGATCAATTATCACAACTTTGACGTGCCCTGCTCTCATTCAGTCAATCGTGCCAATTCGAGACATCAAGCAACCAATCGGGCAAATCCACCCAGGAACGACTTTAGATAAAATCTTTATTTCTGCCCCTCAATCATTACTCGTTCCTCCAAATGCCACACATCGTCTCGATTGGGATTTTCTCGACCAGACAATTCGAATTTTTGATTCCGGCAATTTGTTGTGCACCACATTCGAAGGTGTTAGCTCCCAGCACATCTCATCAGCTTGTTTTGCAGACCAGCGCACCCTTGTCACCGGGTCTACTGATTCTACTATATCATTATGGAGATTTGCTTGGCTTGCCAACGGTGGTGCACATTTACAGCAAATCGAAGTTCTCCGGGGACACTCTGCTCCCATCACATGTCTTGTTGCCTCACGTACACTTTCTATTGTTGTTTCTGGAGCCGAAGATGGATTCGCGATGATCTGGGACTTGAATCGAGCATTGCTGGTTCACAGTTTGCCACATTCAAACCCAGTCTCTTTCGCCGCCATTGTAAATCATGGTCAATATCCATCACGTATTTGCACTGTTCTAACTGTTGTTCCTTATGTACCTTTTCTTTCTAGAGCGAATCTACTGGGGATATCGCAACTTGCTCACAGAATACCGTACGAGTTTGGAGTATCAATGGTGATCTGCTATCGACATTGTCAACCTCACTCCATACTACGGACGCTATTACAGCTTGCTGCTGGTCTCTAGTTAGTCCTGCATTTTTATTCTAGACTAGAAATCCAAAAAAAGTAACTGATCAAAAAACTATTACAGGCTGAAGTCAAACCGCTACTGGTGACAGGCCATCGGGCAGGCAAACTGATGTTTTGGCAGCGCAAGAGTGTTCATGCGGAGAATCCAAATGAACGTACGCTACCTTTGTCAATCAACATCATCTCTTGAAAAAAAGTTGTAAGAACACAATGGCTTAGCCGATTTGCTCTCTGTTCGCCCTCGGTTGATGATCAGCTTGGAAGATGGAACTAGTTCGAGAGGCGTACCACGAAAATAACAATCTTCACAGTGAAATCCGGGCTATATCGATGACTGAAAGGACGTTACTGAGTGGCGACAATTTGGGGCGATTATTTTGTTGGTCACTCCCCGGCTCCGCGTGTATTTTGCCAGACTGTAAGTATGGGCTTTATATAAGATACATCAACCTCATCATTACTGACTTGAATTGTCGTTAGCAATCACTTCCTGCTGTATGCTCTGTGAACACAGGTTTGGGCTTCTAGAGGGGAAAAGGAGATGTTCATGTTGCTCGGCAATTATTTGTTCGTCTTGTCAAGACACTGTACCTGGTTGGAGCAGCAAGTGAGTCATCTCACGCGGAGATTAGCTCACTCAATCTACGGTTTAACCCAAATGACTGCATTGATTCATTGGGTCTTCGTATTCTTTCTTATTTAGATGTTGTCTGTCTTGCTTGCCAAAATTGATGAACTTAGTTGTCAAAGCGTGATTCTTATCATAGCATTCTGACGCAAAAGGCTTCAGGATTCTGATTACATATCACAACTAGCTTCATATCAGTATCATTGATCGTCTCAGTTTTGAAACTCAGTCCGTTCGAAGCTGGAAGTTGATACATTACCAAAGCTAGGTCATTGGATCTCAATCGACACGAGTCAACAACAACAAAATGCCAATGCCATCAACGTATCCGTCTGTCCAGAAAATTGTGTCGTGTGGCGATAGGTCACAAAGACTTTGATTGATATGCCCCGCCTCATTACAAGCCTGCCGATCGATTTTATCACATCAGAAGATTCAAAGATATGCAGCTCAACTCCAGCCAACCCCCCAAAAAATCCATCGTTTTTGTGATTCACTCCGGGTTGACAATTTCACAAATCATTCATGGCGCAGTGTCGATGTAAATTTCTGCTTTTCAGTTCAGTACTTTCTTCATTTTCCTTTTGATGGCCATCGTGAGCCAACGGTTCACTACAATCCCATCTTCAGCCACATGATACTTTAGGAAAACTTGCTCACTCCTCTTGTTCACTTATACCGTGCAAATGTAAAACTTCTTAGTAATGTTAGCAGTATTATTATTATTTTCATTGGTGCTTTTCCTGATCCGCAGTATGGAATTACTTTTTGCACCTCATTGTAATTTAATTCATCCCATTTGCTTCTGCTGTGACTTATGAAAATTGAATCAACTGGGAGTGGGAGACTGGCCTTGCGCGTGCATGCAAAAGTAGTTTCACATAGCTATCCACGACAGGTGATCATCAAAATATAGATCCTGCTAGCGCTAGGGAGCTGAATAGCCAGGGAATTCCTAGCAATGAAACATCTCTTGAAATACAGCCAATGTGTCATAAGACTCGAGTAAAGAAGAAAAAGATGATAATGTGCAGCAAGTGCTTGAGTACTTCATAATGCCCTTCTGGACGACAGGCAAACCTCTGGATCCAGCCCTTAAGGCTTAACTATCAGTGTAAGTGTTGCAAACTCAACCACTGTCCCCATTTCTCATCTTGCAGCAATCTGAAATTACATCTGGATGGGTCTATGAAGGCTGAAAAGAGTAATAAAGGTTTTACTGGCTGTGGTGATGCGCCAAGGGACAGTTTCCTATCACCCCCTTCAATTTACCAACAACATGCTTTGAATGCAAAAGGTGGTACTGATGGCACTAAACCAAAAGGCATTAATATTTCCTCCAATACATGAAAAGCATTCTTTTCAAATTGGGGTCTTGAATCAATTTTTATGATTTGGCAGATCATTGCGGCATTGCCATGTTGAGGTTGGTAAAGGCAAAAACAGGGCAGATCCTTTTCAAAGAAAAGTTATGGCCAATTACACTTTTACTGTCAGCTTTGTGTATGAAACACTCTGTTTATGTATATAAATAGAGGTACTATCACTGTGCTGATAGACTATTTAAGAATGAAATTACTTTCAATTCACCCTCTTGAATAAGAAGTTAAGTCCACACTCCTTTATAATTAATACTTTTGATATACAACAGTAATAACAGGAGATTTTGTAACAATGTGAATTGCCACTCTAGTAACACAGGGTGTTACAACTAGGTAAGACAGAAGTAGGAGGCAAGCACTTGAACTGATTGTGTCAGCTTTGTGTATGAAATTCTCTATTTATGAGTATAAAAAGAGGTACTATCACTGTGCTGATAGGTTATTTAAGAATGAAATTACTCTCAATTCACCCTCTTAATAAGAGGTTAAACCCACACTCCTTTGTAATTAATTCTTTTGTTATACAAAAGTACTAACAGGAGATTTTGTAACAATAAGAATTGTCACTCTAGTAACACAAAAGGTTACAAAAAGGTAAGAAAGAAATAGTAGGCAAGCACTTGAGCTGATTGGCTCTTGCCAGAGGTGGGAGTCTTGCTGCTACTACTTTTTAAGGATTATAGAGATACTGATAAATGGGGAGTTTATGAAGTATGGCTAACAATCCAGTGGTGAGGAAGATAAAGAGGAAGGAAGCTCTACACTTAAGTAGGTGGAGGATATTCACTAGGTACTGGGTAAGTATGATGGTTGAATAAGCTGAGGGATAAGATCCAAAGAGCCCAAGAGCTCCTCCTTTTATATCTTCAGAGGCCAGTCTTTGTGTGTCCCAAAGAGGCGTTTTAAGTGGATTTTACTTATTCATCTATGTTCTCATGATGTAATGAGAAATTAATAGTTGTTTAAGTACAGTACAATCTATGTCCTCATGACAACATGATGTATTGTATAGCCAATTACATCATGTCAACTCAAAGTAGAATAGTACTTAGAATTAACTACCTTGGTAGGTAATTCTGTTCTACAAGTGTGTAACTTGTTAGAATAGATCTTATTTAAGGTTCTAACCAATTTAAATAATTGTTTCATTGGTTAACTTGTGGTTGGCACAGTCCACAGCAGGATTATTGATTCCTGTAATTATTGTTTCCTTTGAGATGTCAGGAAGTATGAGAAGGAGTAGGAAATCTAGGGTATCTCTGGTGAGGGACCCTACTTAATATTGCATAAAAAGTCCATTTCTTTAATAATATTTACAAAATAATGAAGGATCTGCAGTCCTTTGGATACTTTATGGTATCTCTAGGGCTGACACTCCCTACCACAAAAAGAAGAATTAATTTATCAATTCTTGGTATTCTTGTGTCTTTTAAGGTATTTCTCAGAATTGGGAATTTCTTTAGCTGGAAGCCATTCATCTTCATGTATTGAATTTCTGTACCTGACTAGATACAGTTTATCTTTGAATCCTCTCACATTTTTTTCCTTAAGTATCTTGTGAATTACTTTAACTTCTGGAGTTTCTAATGGAGGTAGTTCTTGTTCAGGTATTACTTTCCTGAGTGGGAAGAGTTCTGCTTCTGCTTCAGTATAATTTTTCAGAAGGCTGACAGGGAAGGTTGGGTGTTTCTTCTCTAGTTCACCAGAAAGTTCCACTTCTACCGCATTATCCCCATGGAGGGCTTTAATCACAAAGGGTCCTACAAAGGCATTTTTCAGTTTCTTTGGCCCTTTGATATTATTGAAGTTCACAGTAGATATCAGTACTAAGTCACCAATTTTAAAAGTGGGTAATTTGTGTTTCTCATCCCATCTTTCTTTACTGTACTGGAATGCATCATCCATACATCTCTGAGCATGGTTCTTAGCCTTATCCAGCATACTTTTGAAACTGGCTGCTGTAGGGTGGATGTCAATTAAGTCTTTCCTCAGACTATCTTGTGGAAGTCTGGGATTCCAACCTTTCTCTAACAGGGAAGGGTTTTTTCCTGTGGAAGCATGGGTAGAAGTTCTGTAAGGAAGTTCCACTAGTGCTGGTAACAGAGTGACCCAATCATGGGTGAACCCATCTGAATCTTTAAACTCTAGTCCGTAGGCACAAAAACTTCTGAGCATATCTTCCAGGGTCTGTATCATCCTTTCTGCTAGGCCATCTGTTTGTGGATGGTAAGCTGTGGAGAAGGCTAATTTGGTACCAAAAAGTTGGTACAGGTTAGTCCATAATTCAGAGGTGAATTTGGGGTCTCTGTCACTAATCATGGTCTTGAACAGCCCTGTCCAGGATATAACTCTGTTCCAAATCATAAGTGCAGTATCCATAGCTGTGTCATCTTTATGACATGGGAGGAAAATTGGTGTTTTGCTAAATCTGTCAACAATCACAAGACAAGCATTGTAATTCTTTTTTCCTCCTGGTGGCAGGCCTGTGACCCAATCCATGTTTACTATTTCCCAAGGCGTGGTAGGGTCTTTAATTTCCATCATGTGCCCAAATCTTTTCCCTGTAGCTTTGTTAGCTCTTTGACATTGGTCACATGAGGTGCAGTATTTCTGGACATCATTCCACCATCCGGGCCACCAGGCTGTATGCTTGATTTTATCTTCTGTTCTTTCCACACTTAAATGTCCTGAAAAGTTGGAGTCATGGCATTCATACAGTATTGCATTAATGATGGCTCTGTCTGTCACAGTGAGCACGCAGGTATGTTTGCTCCTATGATATATGATGCCATCAAAGAGATGAAACCTGCCCTCTAGATAGGACTTTCTCCATTCATCATTGAGTGAGTGGATTAGTTCTTCATTTTTCTGGTCCTTTTTCAGTATTTGTGATAGGATTGTACAATTCTTATCTTGCTTGTAGCTCTGCCTGAGGCTCTCAAAGAATTCATCTTCTAGATCAGTGATGCTAATCCCCATGATAGGCATCTGCTCTACTTCTTCAGGAACCCAGGCAGGGTTTTCAGGGGTATTAGGAAGTGACCACCTGCTCAGCCCATCAGCATTCTTGTGCATGGCTCCTGCTTTATGAATAATGGTCATATTCCCACGGTATTCCTGGATGGAAATATGCCATCTCAGCATATGCCTGTTTGGGGAGCTCATATTAAGCAAGGATTTCAGAGCCGTACAATCAGTGACAACTTCAAAGACACTCCCATCTAGATAATAGTGTAATTTTTCCAAGGCCCAGACCAGGCATAGGCACTCTAGTTGGCTAGCTCCATATCTTTTCTCAGATTTCTTTAATTGCCTAGAGATAAAGCATATAGGACCTTTGACAGGCATATCCTCAATAATCTGGAGTTGGTGGAGTGCTGCTCCTAATCCTTCCATGGATGCATCCACATACAGTCTGAATGGTCTCTGGAAGTCAGGCATCAATAATAGGGGGGCTTTGGTGAGGTGGTCTCTGATTTTCTGAAAAGCCATTACCCTCTCATGAGTCATCCCAAAGCATGCATCATTAGAACATACTTCAAATAGGCTTCTGGCCATGGCAGAAAACCCTTCTAAATGTTGTCTGTAGTAGCTGGCAAAGCCAAGGAAACTTTGTAACTCCTTCTTGTTAGCAGGAGCTGGTTTCTTCAGTACTGCAGCAACCTTATTCTGGTCAATGCACAGAGATAGTCCTGAAACTACATGTCCCAGGGCAGTTAACTCCCTGAATCCAAATGCACATTTCTTTAAAGAAATTTTCAAGTTGACTCTAACAACTTTTTCAAGGACAACGGTTAATCTTGTTAAGTGTTCTTCCCAGGTAGATGAACATATAATGATGTCATCAATGTAGACAATCAACCATCCTTCTGATAGTTCAGAGGCAAAGATAGTGACAGCTATTTCTATGAGATGTTGGTCCAAAATGGCCCAAATCACTATGAATGTGCTGATAGAACAGTTTAAAGGACTATTACTAGTCCTACCCCAATAGAATAATGGGTTAGTTCTGCACTCCTGTTACGCCAAAAGTTGATATACAACAGTTTGGGTAGGAGAACAACTATAAATAGTTGTTATTTTGAAGCTATAAAGCAACAAAAGGATAATAGTAGGAAAGCACGTGACAGAATGGCTGCAGGCAGAGGTGGTGGTCTTTCAGCTACTATTTTTAAGGAGGATTTAGGTGCAGTAATTGGGGATAATAATGCAAGCTGAAAGCTCCAGTGGGAAAGGATTTAGATAGAGGAACACTACTCTAAAAGTAGGAGGAGAATACTCACTTATACTGAGTTTATAACTAAGTATGTGGGTGAATAATATAAGGAATCCATCTTTGGGCGTCAGAGGCCTTCCTTTTAAGGCCTAGAGGTCCCTTTGGGCGCCATGAGGAGCCTCTGGGAGTTTAAACAAGCCAGGGAATGAGCACAAACTTCTACGTGAAGATTTGTGGCCAATTCTATGGATGTGAAAATTTATTATCCTGTCCCCATGACATCATGAGTATATTTATGAACCATTTAATCATGAAGCCACACTAATAAGGATAATGAATTGAAGAATTTACCCACACTTTCATGGGAAAGGGTAATTCTATTTCTACAATAAGGGAATATCTAATAAGTAGTATATTTCCCATAGAAATAAATTCTCAGCCAAGGAAGACAAGGTTTGTATTGTTTCACAACCTTGTTTATGTTCTTTCTCTGCGCCAAAAATATGCTTATACTATGTATTAGCATGTTAAATATTTTACATTTTAATGTTTTGTAGTAGTTTCTCCGTGGTACTTTGAGAATGGCCAAAGTACCATAAGGAGTAATAATTAAGGGGTACTCTCAGTGGGTAACCCTACATAAATTTACATCAGAAATCCATTTCTGCAATAATATTCAAGGATTTATTAATATTACAGAAGATATAAGTGAGTTGAATATAAAATAGCAGTCCTTTGGATACTTTGAAGTATCTCTAGGGCTGACACTCCCTACCACTAAAAAAGGATTAATCAAAAGATTAATTCTTAGTATTCTTATGTCTCCTGAGGTACTTCTCAGAATTTGGGATATCTTTAGCTGGTAGCCACTCATCCTCATGGATTGGATTCCTGTACCGGACTAAATATAATTTTTCCTTGACTCCCCTCATAACTTTCTCCTTAAGTATTTTATGAACAACTTTAACTTCAGGAGGTTCTAATGGGGGTAGCTCCTGTTCAGGTACTACTTTCCTCAGGGGGAATAGGTCTGCTTCTGCTTCAGTATAGTGTTTCAGAAGGCTGACAGGGAAGGTTGGGTGTTTCTTTTTTAGTTCCCCAGAAAGTTCAACTTCCACAGCATTGTCGCCATGGAGGGCTTTGACTACAAAGGGACCTACAAAGGCATTTTTAAGCTTCTTAGGGCCTTTAATATTATTAAAGTTCACTGTAGATATCAACACGAGGTCACCAATTTTAAATGTAGGCAACTTGTGTTTCTTATCCCACTTCTCTTTACTATATTGGAAGGCGTCATCCATACATCTCTGTGTATGGTTCCTGGCTTTATCCAGCATGGATTTAAAGCTGGCAGCTGTAGGGTGGATGTCAATCAAATCTTTCCTCAGGCTATCTTGAGGTAATCTTGGGTTCCATCCTTTCTCCAGCAAGGAGGGTGTTTTGCCTGTGGAGGCATGTGTGGAGGTTCTATATGCTAGTTCAAGTGCTGGCAGTAGGGTCACCCAATCATGAGTAAATCCATCAGAATCTTTAAATTCCAGCCCATAAGCACAGAATCTTCTAAGCATGTCTTCCAGGGTTTGGATCATTCTTTCAGCTAGTCCATCTGTCTGTGGGTGGTAGGCAGTGGAGAAAGCTAGCTTAGTACCAAATAATTGATACAGATTAGTCCACAGTTCAGAAGTGAACTTGGGGTCCCTATCACTGATTATGGTTTTGAATAGGCCAGTCCAAGATATCACTCTGTTCCAGATCATAAGAGCCGTATCCATGGCTGTGTCATCTTTGTGACATGGGAGGAAGATGGGAGTTTTGCTAAATCTGTCAACAACAACTAGACAAGCATTATAGTTCTTCTTGCCTCCAGGTGGCAACCCTGTGACCCAGTCCATATTCACTGTTTACCAGGGCATGGTTGGTTCTTCAATTTTCATCATGTGTCCAAACCTCTTGCCTGTGGCTTTGTTAGCTCTCTGGCATCTGTCACATGATGAGCAGTAGGTTTGTACATCATTTCTCCAGCCTGGCCACCAAGCTGTATTTTTAATCCTATCCTCAGTTCTGTCTGTACTAAGATGTCCAGAAAAATTAGAGTCGTGACACTCATACAGGATAGTATTAATGATAGTTCTGTCTGTGACAGTTAAAACACATGTGTGTTTACTTCTGTGATATATGATACCATCAAACAGGTGAAACCTCCCTTCTAAGTAAGATTTCTTCCAATCAGGGTCCAGGGAATTTACTAATTCCTCATCTTTCTGATCTGTTTTTAGGATTTGGACCAAGATAGTGCAGTTCTTATCCTGCTTATAACTCTGTCTGATGTTTTCAAAGAATTCATCTTCTAAATCCGTGATGCTTATACCCATTATAGGCATTTGCTCCACATCTTCAGGAACCCAGGCTGGGTTGTCAGGAGTATTAGGTAAGGACCACCTGCTCAGTCCATCAGCATTTTTATGCAAAGTACCTGCTTTATGGATTATGGTCATATTGCCTCTATATTCCTGGATTGCAATTTGCCACCTCAACATATGCCTATTGGGTGTACTCATGTTCAGCAGGGATTTCAAAGCAGTACAATCTGTAATAACTTCAAAAACACTACCATCCAAGTAATAATGCAGTTTTTCCAGTGCCCATACCAAGCACAGGCATTCTAATTGACTAGCTCCATATCTCCTCTCAGAGTTCTTTGATTGTCTAGAAATAAAGCATATGGGTCCTTCTACAGGCATGTCATCAATAATCTGGAGTTGGTGCAATGCTGCTCCTAGACCTTCCATAGAAGCATCCACGTATAATCTGAAAGGTTTGTGGAAGTCAGGCATTAACAGAAGTGGGGCATTGGTGAGGTGCTCCTTGATCTTCTGAAAAGCTTGCACCCTCTCATGGGTCATTTCAAAGCCTGCATCATTGGAACAGATTTCATACAGACTTCTAGCCAAGGCTGCAAAACCCTCAAGGTGTTGTCTGTAATAACTAGCAAAACCAAGGAAGCTCTGCAACTCCTTTTTGGTTGTAGGGGCAGGTTTTTTCATCACTGCTGCTACCTTATTTTGATCAATGCAAAGGGAAAGTCCCAAAACTACATGGCCTAAGGCTGTTAGTTCCCGGAATCCAAATGCACATTTCTTTAGAGAAATCTTGAGGTTAACCTTGATTACTTTCTCAAGAACTAGAGTTCATCTGGCCATATGTTCTTCCCATGTGGATGAGCATATTATGATGTCATCAATGTAAACAATGAGCCATCCTTCTGATAATTCAGCAGTAAAGATTGAGTTCATCATCCTCTGGAAGTGGGAAGGGGCATTTTTGATCCCAAAGGGCATCCTCAAATATTCATACACACCTTTATGAGTAATAATCCTGAGGTACTTTCTAGCTCTCTCAGTCACTCTGTTTTGATGAAATCCTTTCAGTGCATCCATACTGGTGATGTACTTTGCTTTGGCTATATTAGTCAAAGTTTCAGCAATCCTAGGAATGGGGTATCTGTCAGGAACTGTATAATTGTTCAGAGCTCTGAAATCTCCCACCATCCTGGACTTGTCATTATGCCAAGCAATGATTACTGGAGTGGTGATCTCCACTTCTTCATTATGACCAATCTTCCTCAAGACATTAAGTCTGATCAGTTCATTGATGTGTTTTTCCAATTCTACTCTGGCTCTGGGGCTGGCAGGGTAGGCTGGTCTTCTCAACAGAGGAGGGTATGGTCTTTCAATATTTAATGTGATATCTACTTCATGACCTATCACAGCTCCTAGAGGTTCTGTTTCAGAAGCAAAAGCATCCTGATGTTTGAATAACATCTCATTCAACTGTAATAATTGATCAGCACGGAGTTCATCACAAATTTTAGATTGTTTCAATTGTGATTCTACAAACTCCTCAAATGCAGGATTTCTGGTAATTTCCTGGATTGCTATCCTATCTTTATTCTTAAAAAGGAATTTCTTCCTTTTATTATCATTTCCTATGGTAAAGTATCTCTCTCTACTATTTGTAATGTCAAATCCATAGATAGTGAGATAATCATTCCCTAGTATGAAGTAATTGCTGACCCCATCTTCAACAACTATGAACTCTACGTGGATTTTTACAGAACCCTGCACATGAGGTATAATCAGGCTAGTAGGAAATATACCTATAGGTTTCATAGTGTTACTGGCACTATTCAGCTTCAGGGACCCAACTGGAAGAAGTTGATCCACAAATTCCGGGAGGAATTTTGTCAAATACTTTTTGGAAACTATGGAGCAAAAAGCCCCACTATCCAGTAGCATATCTGCTTCCTGGTCGTTAAATACAACACAGGTCAAATTAGACTTCCCTGCAGTATAACCTTTGCCCCTAGAAGGTTTTGTTTTCATCAATCTAGCTTCAGAGACATTGGTTATCTCCTGTCCTGGATTCCATTCCTGTGGCAAATGACTCTCATAGACTACATCAGCTATTTCAAAATCCATATGGACCACATTTTCATCCATGTCAGATATAGAAGAGCCATCTTCATAGTCATTTATGACTTCTTCAGGCTCCTCATCAACAGCATTCACCTCTGTTTCTTTGGCTTCTACATGGTTCACAGCCTTCTTCTTTGCCTGATGGCAAGTCTCAGATGTGTGGCCCATTTTGAAGCAAGTGAAACACTTCTTGGGTGCTTGTTTATCTCTAGTGTTGTCCTTACTAGTACTGGCTTGAGGGCTACTCCTGTCATTCTTGTCTGTAGAGTAGTTCTTAACAGGTTTAAATCTCCTACCAATCCTAGTTCTAGTAGTTATATCCTCTAGAATATTGATGATATCTTCAGTAGATGCATTGGGTGGGCTTCTACTTTTAATGGCATGTTCCAGGTCTCCACCACATTTCTTCAAAATTCTGAGGTGTTTATCCTGCAAGCTCATAAATGGCCACAATGCTTGGAGTCTATCTTTCTGAGCAAGTACCCATTTCACAGGGGAATCTTTTTCAATGTCAAAGGTACTCTCATCAAATTTGTTTTCAATTTTGAACCTCCAGGCTGGACTATCCCATTTCTTCATGATTTGTGCTCTCCACCATGACCATGGTTGCCTACCATTCTCAGTCCTGATGTCATTGAACCATCTACTGGCTGTGCCCTTGAATAAAGAGCTGAGTCTACCAGCTATTGCTGTGTCAGATAACTCAAAATCTTCTTTCATCAATTCAATGGTCCTAATAAATTCCAGGTGGTCATATTCACCTTCACCATTGAATTTAGGCCAATCTTTAATTCTGGGAACTTCAGGTTTGCCTGGATCTCTAGGTGCTGAATCCTTAGGTGTAGTATTGGCATTATCTACCTCTGGAGGAAACGGGGGTGGAGCACCATTGTTCATCCCCATTGAGCTAGCTGGGGGATTTCCTGATTTTGGGTTATCCAAACCTTGTGCACCTTTACTATAATGGTTTTGGTCTGTAGGTGTATTTTCAGGGACATCTGTGAATACTTGATTTTTGATCAGCTCTTCTAAAGACTTCATTTTCCCAAGAATGCTTATGTCCATTTTCACAAATCTAGTACTCATGTTGGACTCCATGGCTTTCATTTGGCATTTGAATTCTCTATCCATTTTCTCTACTTTTTCCAAGATTCCTAGAATATTGTCTACTTGGACTTCAGAGCTTGTATCATTCTCTTCCTGTAATTTCTCTACAGTATCTTTGATTTCTTGAATCACAGCTGTTTCTGAATTGCTAATTTTCAATGACAGCTCTTCTCTTACTTATGAATTTCAGCTATTACACCATCATGGTTTTGTGCCACAGGTATGTGTATTGCCTGGTTTGATGCTAAACTCTTTTAACAACTTCCAGCGTCTGCACTAGGTTTTTGTTTTCTGTAGCCATTTGCGTAATTTCTTTGCTTTGGCCAGAAATGACTTTTGTTAACAATTTTAATTCATTTCTATTCTGGATATTCACCTGGTTTAGCTCATTAAGCTTAGCATCTACAGTGCTGGTGACAAATTTAGACAACTGTTGAAGATCAAATCCTTGCACACCATTGGCTTGCTTAATTTCTTTGATCTTACTCTCAATGTTTTCAGAAATGTTTCTATGGACTTGTTTCGTCACGCTGTAGTTATTACTGGACAGTGTAACTATATCATTGATTTTATTATCAATATGATCAATGTTTTTAATCAAAATTTGATTAAAAAAGTCTCTCACATTCTCAATTGTCTCAGGTGGGACATCAGAATCAGGAGAAACAAGCATATTTGCAGAGCAGGTTACGGCGCGTGTAGGACTAAATACAACAGGGGCTAATTTTCTTTCATTGCCTCTTTGACTTCTACTAAGGTCTTCGCCATCTTGATGACGCTTTTCCATTGGAAAGACTCTGACTTCTTCCACCCTCCCTTTCCCTTTTTCTTGGGATGTGTGCTGGACGTGGGTTTGCTGGAAGACGACGAGTGGCGCCGCTTGGGAGTTTCTTGCCAACGGAGGCGGATTTTTCGCGTTGCCCTGCCCTTTGGGGATTTTGTACTGGGCTAAGGCTGCGTGCATGGTGCCGTCCGGTCAGTAGATCGGCTCTCTGGAACGCGCCCTCTCCGTCAGGTTCTTGGCGATGGGGCGTTCCCTGTAGGGTTCCAGTTCCCTAGGCGCGCCAACAGGTCCGGCCAGGTGATGAAGGATCTCACTACTTCACCCAGCTGAGGACTGTGTTGAGGTAGGCCGTGAGACACGCCCATTCCTCGTCCCGCTTGGCGTTGAAGTACGCCTGCTTGATCCCAGAAGCATTTCCACGGCGTTCACTTGAGCGCTCGTCAGCGCCGGGGCTCCTGTGAACGCTGTAATGTACAGAAGGTACAGCAGACACGGCGTCAGAGAACTGGCTCGCGGCGCTAGTAGACTCCTGGGAAACTGACCTGGGGTTGATCCGTGATCATTTCCAGGTCGTCCTCGCCGGCTTCCACGGTTGGAGGGAGGCTTGGATTCGTGGTCGACTCCTGACCTGGTATTGACAGTCATGGTCATATCAGTTTGTGACAAGGAGAAGTAATAAAAAAATATGTACGTTTGAGGAGATCACTTGCGAGCTCAAAGCGTTGAGCTGGTTGAACAAGTTCCTCGCTGGGACAGTCGCCGGCGCCTTAGGGGCTGTAGAGATGACTGCTGGGCTCAAAGAGCTGGTGGAACTGACTGGTGTCGGTTCGCGGGTTGTAGTGGCTGGAACAGACACTAGAAAAAAAAGAGAATACACAACCGATCAAAAATCGGGCACGGTAGCGTCAAAGAGACAGCTTAGGCGCACTCGCTGATGTTCTCGGTGTGGTAATCGGATGAGTAATGAAGAAGTTATCGGGTTCTACTGTAAGAGGAGTAGACCGCGGGTGTAAGTAACCTGTCTTTCGGCGCGGATAACTTTATGCGCTAAGCACAAATCAAGAAATCCGAGACGGTAGCGCTGTAGAGGAGATGCTCACGAACGCGGGGATGGCCTTAAAATAAATTTATGGCAAGAACTGATGGTAGCTTTTTGGAAATCCCTGAAAAGTAGGAAATTTCGAAAAGTAGGAAAAAAGGTTAAATGGTCAGTTTTTGACTATTTTACGCGGGGTAAAAAAGAAAAAAATGACAGGGGATAGACAACAAGATGTTGGCTCAGGTAAAAAGCACGATGAGGCCCCCAATTGACAGCTATTTCTATGAGATGTTGGTCCAAAATGGCCCAAATCACTATGAATGTGCTGATAGAACATTTAAAGGACTATTACTAGTCCTACCCCAATAGAATAATGGGTTAGTTCTGCACTCCTGTTACGCCAAAAGTTGATATACAACAGTTTGGGTAGGAGAACAACTATAAATAGTTGTTATTTTGAAGCTATAAAGCAACAAAAGGATAATAGTAGGAAAGCACGTGACAGAATGGCTGCAGGCAGAGGTGGTGGTCTTTCAGCTACTATTTTTAAGGAGGATTTAGGCGCAGTAATTGGGGATAATAATGCAAGCTAAAAGCTCCAGTGGGAAAGGATTTAGATAGAGGAACACTACTCTAAAAGTAGGAGGAGAATACTCACTTATACTGAGTTTATAACTAAGTATGTGGGTGAATAGGCTGAGGAATCCATCTTTGGGCGTCAGAGGCCTTCCTTTTAAGGCCTAGAGGTCCCTTTGGGCGCCATGAGGAGCCTCTGGGAGTTTAAACAAGCCAGGGAATGAGCACAAACTTCTACGTGAAGATTTGTGGCCAATTCTATGGATGTGAAAATTTATTATCCTGTCCCCATGACATCATGAGTATATTTATGAACCATTTAATCATGAAGCCACACTAATAAGGATAATGAATTGAAGAATTTACCCACACTTTCATGGGAAAGGGTAATTCTATTTCTACAATAAGGGAATATCTAATAAGTAGTATATTTCCCATAGAAATAAATTCTCAGCCAAGGAAGACAAGGTTTGTATTGTTTCACAACCTTGTTTATGTTCTTTCTCTGCGCCAAAAATATGCTTATACTATGTATTAGCATGTTAAATATTTTACATTTTAATGTTTTGTAGTAGTTTCTCCGTGGTACTTTGAGAATGGCCAAAGTACCATAAGGAGTAATAATTCAGGGGTACTCTCAGTGGGTAACCCTACATAAATTTACATCAGAAATCCATTTCTGCAATAATATTCAAGGATTTATTAATATTACAGAAGATATAAGTGAGTTGAATATAAAATAGCAGTCCTTTGGATACTTTGAAGTATCTCTAGGGCTGACAGATAGAGTTCATCATCCTCTGGAAATTAGAAGGGGCATTCTTAATTCCAAAGGGCATTCTTAAGTATTCATACACACCTTTATGTGTTATGATTCTGAGATATTTCCTAGCTCTGTCTGTAACCCTATTTTGGTGGAATCCTTTCAGAGCGTCCATACTGGTTATGTATTTTGCTTGTGCTAGGTTGGTCAAGGTTTCAGCAATTCTAGGCATGGGATATCTATCAGGGACTGTGTAGTTATTCAGTGCTCTGAAGTCTCCAACCATTCTGGACTTATCATTATGCCAAGCAATGATGACAGGTGTGGTTATTTCTACCCTTCATTATGACCAATCTTTCTCAAGACATTCAATTTGATCAGGTCTGCTATGTGTTTCTCCAATTCTACCCTAGCTCTAGGACTAGCTGGATAAGCTGGTCTTCTTAATAGGGGAGGATATGGTCTCTCAATGTTTAGGGTAATATCTACCTCATGAACTATCACTGCTCCTAGTGGTTCTGAATCAGAGGCAAATGCATTCTTATGGGCAAACAAGACTTCTTGGAGTTGAAGTACTTGTTTAGGAGTAAGCTCTTCACAAATCTTACTTTGTTGAAGCTGTTCTGTGACAAATCTCTCAAGTTCTTGGTTCCTACCAACTCCTTGGATAGCCAGTTGGTCTTTCTTCTTGAACAGGAATTTCTTCCTTTTATTGTCATTGCCTATAGTGAAGTATCTCTCTCTACTGTTGGTGATATCAAAACCATATATGGTCAGGTAATCATTTCCCAGGATAAAGTAATTGCTAACCCCATCTTCTATCACAATGAATTCTACCTGGATTCTTACTGCTCCTTGAACATGAGGAATGATGAGGCTGCAGAGGAATATTCCCACAGGTTTCATGGTGCTGCTGGCACTGTTCAGTTTCAATGATCCAATGGGAAGTAATTGGTCTACAAACTCTGGACAGAATTGTTTTAAATACTTTTTAGAAACTATAGAACAGAAAGCTCCACTGTCCAGAAGAAGGTCTGCTTCTTGGTCATTTAATATAACTGAAGTGATGTTGGATTTGCCAGCTGTGTACCCTTTACCCCTGGATGGTTTAGTCTTCATCAGCCTGGCTTCTGAGATATTAGTAACCTCTTTCCCAGAAGTCCATTCCTGTGGTAGGTGGTTGTCACATTCCACATCTGCTATTTCCAGTTCCATGTGTACTACATTCTCATCAGCACTGGAAATGGAGGAGCCATCTTCATAGTCAATAATTGATTCTTCAGGCTCTTCTTCAACAACATTGACTTCAGCTCCTTCTGTATCTACTTGATCAACTGCTTTCTTCCTTGCCTGGTGGCAGGTTTCAGCTGTGTGGCCCATTTTGAAACAGATTGAGCATTTCTTGGGGGATGGGTAATCCTTATTGGGTTCTCTTTTTCCAGAATTGTTATTGAACTTATCATTCTTGTATGAAGAAAAAGTTTTGGTAGGTTTAAATCTTCTTCCAATCCTAGTTCTAGTAGTGATATCTTCTAGGATGTTGATTATGTCCTCAGTTGATGCATCTGGGGGGGATCTGCTCTTAATAGCATGTTCAAGGTCTCCCCCACATTTCTTCAAGATCCTGAGGTGCTTATCTTGAAGACTCATGGATGGCCACAAAGCCTGGAGCCTGTCTTTCTGAGAAAGTACCCATTTGACCGGGGAGTCTTTCTCAATATCAAAGATGCTTTCATCAAATTTATTCTCAATTTTGTATCTCCATGCTCGGCTATCCCATTTCTTCATCATTTGTTCTTTCCACCATGACCATGGTTGTCTACCACAAGCTGATCTGGTGTCATTGAACCACCTTCTAGCTGTGCCTTCAAACAGGGTACATAATCTGCCTGTAATAGCCATGTCAGAAAGTTCAAAGTCTTCCTTCATCAATTCCACAATTCTGATGAATTCAAGGTGGTCATATTCTCCTTCCCCCTTGAACTTTGGCCAATCTTTTGTCCTAGGGACTTCAAGTTTGCCAGAGTTGTGAGCATTGTTGAAGGTATGTGCTTCAGTGTGGTTTGTTGCAGGTGTTGCTTGAGCTTCCATTTGGGGATTCCTATGGTTGCCTGAGCTCCTGTTGCTACCACTGTGTTCAGATGTCACATCAGGGCTCACCTGGTGTAGGTGTTCTTTGATGGTTGTTTCCAGTGATCCCATTTGTATGTGTACATTAGTCTCAAGTTTCACAAATCTGGTAGACAGGGTTCTTTCCATGGAGCCCATATGGTTTTTCATTTATCTCTCCATTTCTTCCACTTTCTCTAGAATTGTTAGGATATTATCTACTTGATATTCCTGATGGACTGATGAATTATCATTGTCTTCATGTAATTGATCTACTTGATCTCTGATTTCTTTCTTAAGGGCTGCTTCAGTAGATCTAAGCCTGTTTTCCATTTCAACTTTCAGCTTATTGAATTCACCAATAATTGCATCATCATGGCTGTTAGATCTGGGAGCAGCTGCAGGTTTATTCTCTAAGATACTTTTTATCTCTTGTATGATATGACCTGATATATCTGCTGCTGGTTCTTCCTTAATTGCAACCAGGCTCTTGATTTCTTTAAGCAGTTTAACCATTTCCAGTAACTGGTTATTTCCCGGAATAATCTTAGCCAGATCATTGGTATTGTCCAAAACCATCTTGGCTATTTGTCTCAGTTCCTGATGATTCTGAATATTTACATGGTTCAACTCATTTAATTTTGCATCCATTGTTTCTCTGGTAAACTGGAGGAGTTTGCTAGTACCCTCTGACACATTACCATTGATATGATGGATCTCATTAATTTTATTCTCCAAAGTATTGGAAATAATTTTACTGATTTGTTGTATCTCATTGAGATTAACATTGGTGAGCAACCTTATTTCATTGATTTTGGCATCTATATGGGTTATGTTTTTAATCAAGATCTGATTAAAAAAATCTCTCACATTTTCAATGGCGTCTGGAGGCACTTAAGAATCAGGTAAAACACACCAGGGGAGATTTCATGGCACCCGTCAACAGGTGCCATTGCACAACTCATAACTCTTGGGTGGTTTGAAGTGTGTTCGCAGGTAGTCACATGTAAACTGCATGCTCAACTGGAATTCATTTTGAACTCATGGGTAATTTCATAGCATGTGTTGCTTGATATGTAGTGATGTTATGTTGAGCTCAAGCGGAAAACTTGGAGCATGCAAACCTGAACTGATACTAAAAAACCCAGGGTTCTGCATTCATCATTATTTTAAGATTATACTTTCATGTTGATCATTTCATTCCAAGAAATCACCTTCTTTTTCCTTTTTTTTGAGCCAAAAAAATTTAAACATAATGGATTTATTGAAAGCAATGAATTCACCATCTTCTATTTTTGAGATGCCACAATTCTGCATTGTAGTTGGTCCTGCATTTTTTAGGAATTTTAAAATCTTGATCTTTGGCTTTTTACCTATCCCCATATGCACATTTTATGCCTCGGACCAAACTTTCCAGCAAAGGATTGTTTGGAATTTCAACCATGTTGTCCCATTTTAACCTATGTCCGGTCAAAATGGCAAGAACAGCCTTTGAAACCTTTCACACACCTGTAAACCATTGTGAAATCTGAATTGGTACTCTACTGCACGATGTGCACCAGAGTACAAATTCAAATGTCACAAAAATGTAACAAGCATACACCAAGCACCACAAAAAAAAACATGACCAATGGGAGTTGGTCTTTGGCAACTCTGGCACAACTTTTGGCCCAACTCCAAAAAAAAGCAAATATTACACATGTTCAATGCACAGTCACTGTGCAAAATGCACAGTGACTGTGCAAAATCATCTAGGAAAAAATCCAAGTCAAAATTTAATTAATGTTGGAGCATCTTGGAGGTCAGCAGTAAGCAGGAATCCTGCTCATTTTTTTGACAAGTTTTAAAATTCAGTTGCAATGGAAAAAAAATTTGGACATCACAATTTTTGAAATTGACATTCATTTTTTTTTGTGAACATCAGGACTTCATAAGATTTACGGACCAAGAAAAATTTAATTTGAATATAAAATTATGAAAATTTAGCTTTTGAGGGAAATTTGAGTTCAAATTTAGCTCTAAATGTGCTAAATATATGATTAGAATGCTTTTAGTACACATTTTTTTTTGAAAATCTAGGGTTACAGAAGACACTTTTAAGAGTTTTAGATGGAAATTGCCTTGAAAAATCCATGAAATTATTCATGATGGCTGGTATGGACTTGTTCATCAGCTTATTTCTTTGTACACAATGAATGGAAATACTTTTTTAGGGTTATTCAAGACAGTTTTTTGAAATGGCCCAATGATGATTGGACCAATATATTAAAATTAAGAAAGTCAGAAGATTGACTAAATTTCTGCCTGAGTTCTACATAATTTGTGGATTCATTCATCATAAAGTTAAAATTTTGATCATTTTAACATCAGCCTGCTTCATGCTTCACTTCAGAAGATGTTGCCCAATTATCTTAACCCAAATCAGCATCATTTCAGGTTCACTTGGAAATAACCTGTAGGATCATTAGCACCGGGTTCCAGTAAAAACACATGGAGTGGCACTGGCATGCCAGTGCCATAAATTTTCCCCTGGTGAAAGCAGGAATAACATTTCTACTATGACTAGCTACAGGGGATGATACAACAGATGCTAATTGGTGGCTTCTTTGACCTCCAACAGGGCTTGAGCTAGTTTGGTGACTCTCTTCCACTTTCTTTTTTCCGCTGACAACTTGTTTTCTTTTTTCTTTTTGGAAGGGCCAGCTTGTTGGTCCTGGGTCTCCTCGAAGCGTCTGGTCCGCTTCAAGGAACCCTTCTTGGTCAGAGACATCCCTTCTGTCTTGTTTTCTTTCCCCTGAGACTTCTTGGGAATCTTGTAATTGTGGAGAGCCTTCTTCACGGAGGTCTCGTCCTGGTTTTTTTTTGGCGGCGGCACTTTACCTTTCATTTCCGCCCAGGATTTTGCAATCTTCTGTTTGGTATACGGGTTGATTCCGCCTATCTTGTTGGTCGTCTTGTTCCACAAAAGGAAGATGCGCACCAGTCAGAACTGCACAATGACCGTCTAGATGTATCATGGGAGTAGGTCCCACTCCTTGTCGCCCTGGGCTTTCTTGTAACCCTTCCAGGCGGCTTGGAGGAACTCGATCGAGTCCAATTGGCTCGTTGAAAGAGCTTTCCCCCCGTGAATGCTGGGTGGAAGCAATGTCATCTTGGAGTCTGATTGGTCATACTGGTCATCAGCTGGGACTAACCTTTTGGGGCTGTCTCTGTGATGATCTCCAGGCTCTCTTCGCGCTCTTTGCCCTCTTCCTCTTCCTCTTCTAGAGGTGGAGGCGGAGGGAGGGACACGCTCGTAGCTTCCTGACCTAGTGTTCAACATGGTCGGGCGTCAGTCTACAGCAATGAGCATTTTTTGCAGAAGAAGGAGAAAAAAACTATAATTTGATTTATAAATCCTTTGCTGCTACCATGGCGTCAAATTGCTCTTTGAGCTTCTTTGCTGGTAAGCTACTAGGGCAGTTACTGTTGACGTTCTTCTAGGTCAAGGGACTGAGTAAGAATGCAGGCGGGACCGACTTTTGTTGGCTTACTTGAGGCAATGGGTGGAGCTTGGGTGATGCTTGCAACACTACACGCGGCAATTTCAGTCAATTTAATCCTACTATATCAGTAAGTAGGGTACTCTTACTTGTAACTGATGTACGCTAAAGGGGTTGTTTGCTGTGATAATAGGTTAGTAGACTCAAATCTCTGGCCGGTTGGACGCTGATGGGGGACTTCTGTACCCTTGCAGCTCCTCTATTTTTACCCTTGATTGGACTTGTCTTTTGTCCTATGAGGTTCTGACCCGCTGCTGGATTTCTCAACAGATCATTATCTACTGGTTCTCAGGAACTCGCTTGCAGGCTGAGGGAACACTGCTTCTCTTCTCCCTACTCACGCACACGCAAGTTTTCTAGGAGGATTCTCACGTCTCAACAGACCGCACTGCTTGTCAACTTCAAGAGATATTTGAGCGCCTTCTTTGCTAATGCTAATTTTCACTATGGCGTGCTAACGAGATTCTACGCTTGCACACTTCTTTAGAGCACTGCTGTTATTCTTACGCGCACTGCGTCAAAGTTATTGTAACGTATTGTTACTTTTATCTTAGTGTCTTGCTGTGTAGGGGCAAGTTCTACACTAGTTTCACGCTTGGAATAGATTTCTATACTCTGTTTTTTTCTCACTTTTACAGAATATCAGGCTAGAAAAAGAATTTTTCTGTCACTTAGAGTATCAGAGGAATTCTTTGTAGATTATCAGTCTTTCAACTAATGGGATTGATGTAAAATACACAGATTTGTGTAGGGATTTTCTAGATCACTTTTTAGTGTAGAGAATAATCTAGTGTTTGTGGCAATGTAGGTACACTGCTACTTTGATTTTTCCCGTAAGTCAAGGGTTAATACAGATGAGGCCCCCACTTGTCAGCTTTGTGTATGAAACACTCTATTTATGAGTATAAAAAGAGGTACTATCACTGTGCTGATAGGTTATTTAAGAATGAAATTACTCTCAAGTCACCCTCTTAATAAGAGGTTAAACCCACACTCCTTTGTAATTAATTTTTTTGTTATACAAAAGTACTAACAGGAGATTTTGTAACAATAAGAATTGTCACTCTAGTAACACAAAAGGTTACAAAAAGGTAAGAAAGAAATAGTAGGCAAGCACTTGAGCTGATTGGCTCTTGCCAGAGGTGGGAGTCTTGCTGCTACTACTTTTTAAGGATTATAGAGATACTGATAAATGGGGAGTTTATGAAGTATGGCTAACAATCCAGTGGTGAGGAAGATAAAGAGGAAGGAAGCTCTACACTTAAGTAGGTGGAGGATATTCACTAGGTACTGGGTAAGTATGATGGTTGAATAAGCTGAGGGATAAGATCCAAAGAGCCCAAGAGCTCCTCCTTTTATATCTTCAGAGGCCAGTCTTTGTGTGTCCCAAAGAGGCGTTTTAAGTGGATTTTACTTATTCATCTATGTTCTCATGATGTAATGAGAAATTAATAGTTGTTTAAGTACAGTACAATCTATGTCCTCATGACAACATGATGTATTGTATAGCCAATTACATCATGTCAACTCAAAGTAGAATAGTACTTAGAATTAACTACCTTGGTAGGTAATTCTGTTCTACAAGTGTGTAACTTGTTAGAATAGATCTTATTTAAGGTTCTAACCAATTTAAATAATTGTTTCATTGGTTAACTTGTGGTTGGCACAGTCCACAGCAGGATTATTGATTCCTGTAATTATTGTTTCCTTTGAGATGTCAGGAAGTATGAGAAGGAGTAGGAAATCTAGGGTATCTCTGGTGAGGGACCCTACTTAATATTGCATAAAAAGTCCATTTCTTTAATAATATTTACAAAATAATGAAGGATCTGCAGTCCTTTGGATACTTTATGGTATCTCTAGGGCTGACAGATTGGCTCTTGCCAGAGGTGGGAGTCTTTCAGCTACTACTTTTTAAGGATGATAGAAATACTGATAAATGAGGATTTTATAGAGTATAACTAACAGTCAAGTGGTAAGGAAGATAAGAGGAAGGAAGTTCTACACTTAAGGAGGTGAAGAGTATTCACTGGGGTACTATTAAAGTATGGTGGTTGAATAAGCTGAGGGATAAGATCCAAAGAGCTCAAGAACTCCTTCCTTTTATATCTTCAGAGGCCAGTCTTTGTGTGCTACAAAGGGGCACTACATGGATTTTACTTAATCATCTATATTCTCATGATGTGATGAGAATTTAATAGTAGTTTAAGTACAGTACAATCTATGTCCTCATGACAACATGGTGTATTGTATAGCCAATTACATCATGTGTCAACTCAAAGCAGAATAGTACGTGGGAATTACTTCCTTGGTAAGTAATTCCTTTCTACAAGTGTGTGACTTGTTAGAATAGATCTTATTTAATATTCTAACCAATTGTATAATTACTTCTTTTGGTTAGCTTCTGGTTGGCACAGTCCACAGAAGGATTGTTATTTCATGTATTTTAATATGACATTTGAGATGTCATAAAATATGAGAAGGAGTATGAAATCAAGGGTATCTCTGGTGAGGAACCCTACTTAATATTGCATAAAAAGTTCATTTCTTCAATGATATTTACATAACAATTAAGACTATGCAGTCCTTTGGATACTTTGTAGTATCTCTAGGGCTGACATTGCCCCTAACCCCCAAAATCTGATTGCAGCCCCAAAACCTAATTGCAACTTCTAACCCAGTTGGCCAGCTCACCCAGCTTCAGCGCAGCTCATCCAGCTCCAGCGCAGCTCATCCAGCTCCAGCGCTGCTTGTCCAGCTCCACTGGCTTGCGGGTGGAGGCAGAGCTGAGTGGGCGGGATTTGTTGTTGAGGGTGGAGCTAAATGGGCTAGTTGGAGTTAAATGGGCTAGTGTTATTGATGAACGGGGAGCTGGGTAATCTGAATTTTGTACTGAATGTGCTCAAGCTGGCTGTTTCCAGCTCTGCTTGTTTCATTGCAAATGGAGGATGAGTCTATGAGATGCAACCTACAACAATGGTCAGCTCATTGAATGAATCAAAAGAACTTCATGATTATAAACCTGATATCTGGAAGACATATGAAGTGAACATTATTTGTGCTCCTTTTTCAATTTTGCTTCTTCAATATAAATAACATCTTTCTGATCATAAAAAATAATCTTGACACGTCTCAATCCGCCCTGATGCAACGTTGAAGCGCTGCGCTACGCTACAAAAAGCGGTCAAAGTAGCGCAGCGCAGCGGGATCCCACTACGTCCTCAGACCAAATAGCAAAAGCGCAGCGGAGAGCCGCTGCGCTTTTGCTACGCGGAGCAATTTTTTTTTCCTGCTTGAAGGAAAAAGCAAAAGCGCAGCGGCAAATTTGCCGCTTTTGCTACAAAAAAGCGCAGCTGCAGCGCGGCCCGCTTTTCTGCGCTTTCCTGCGCTACGTAGCAGAAACCACTATTTTTATGGGGGGATTGATGCCTCCACAGGCTGTTGCATGTCATGAAACAGCCTGCGGGGGGTGTGTAACAGTTGCCCGCCCCCAAAAGAGGGGCGTGTACCGGCCGCACACCTTTTTTTTGGTGTGTGGCCGGTCCAGCTGGCACCCTCATAAGGGTACGGGCGACCGGCACCCTTATAAGGGTACCGGTGATTGGCACCCTTATAAGGGTACCCGTGAGTGGCACCCTTATAAGGGTACCGGCAACAGGCACCCTTAAAAGGGTGCCAACCTGTGCCGACCGGTCCCTATGAGGGTACCAACCGGTACCCTTATAAGGGTTACCGGTACATTTATGGGTAAATGGCACCCTTTTAAGGGTGTCCAGTACCCTTATAAGGTGAATGATGACCTTATAAGGGTAACCAGTACCCTTATAAGGATGATCAGTACCCTTATCAGGGGGACCGGTACCCTTAAGTAGGGTGGTGGCGCTTTTACCGCTTTTGTAGCAAAAGCGCGCTTTTCCGCGCTACAATGTAGCGGAAACCCGCTTTATTGACACTACAGAAGCGCCGCTACATCAGTTGGAAAAATTACACTTTGGCCAAGAAGCGGTAGTGGTAGCGGCATCACCGCTACTAATAAGCGCAGTGCAGCGGGGCTAAATCCCGCTGCGCTAACCGCTACGCTGCACTACTTCCCAGCGCAGCGTTTCAACGTTGCCTGATGCACAAGAATTAAATTTGTTTCCTTCATTGGAGCTGCTGCGGCTTACAACAATAATGACTGGGAGGACAACGCTTGGAAGATGATTCCGTGGAAATATGCCAGTTCCCGGACCAACAACACCTGGGAAGAAATGCATATTCAGCAACAAACTTACTGACCCATCTCCTGGACCCAGAGCCATTTCCTACTCCGCCCAAAAGACATGCGATCCGCAGTCATTTTGCCTCTGCCTGAGGATTTGAAATGTGCATATTTTTCCGGGTAGTACAATCTGAATCAATCTTGCACCCATGCATGGGTCTGATGAAGTCAATCCTCACATTTTCCCTCATCTCCATCACGGTCGCAGCACCAGCTGGGGCTAAACCAACGCGACCCGCAAAAGATTATTAGTCGAGATGTCCCATCAGTGTATGTACTACATTTCGAACCGTGTAAGACTAAGGGCACAAGCGCCAGTATTTGTCAGGCGCTAGGCAAAATCCCCATGTTGCGACTGGCCAGTGTACAAATGTTGTCTCAAATTGTGTTTACTGCCTGCCGGGGTCGCGCCGCCTCGGCTAGACTCTCGTTTGAACAAAATATGGAACTAAAAATAACAGAACGAAACATTTTCCCGCATGCCGTCTTTTCACTCAGCGCCGAGCGGTGGGATGGGGCCACTCGCGGCCAGAAGCAAGGTCCAAAGTGTTTGATGTATATGCCCAACTGAGTAAGCGGAGGGGCGGGATGCTTCTTCCATTCCCACTTATTCTCCTAAATACTGTGGGTGCCCGACGTGTAGTGAGTTCATAATTTTCTGATTCACCGACTCATCAAGACTTTCGTTCTCCCGCTGGTTTCAAGCTAAAAGTCTGTACTCACGTAACACGTTACCGCCGACATCGGTCAATCATGGCGTCCGCGGTCCGCCCGTGAGGATCCTTTAAAAATTGACAATGTTCAAGTGGCCACTAGTACTCCCCCTTTCCCAACTTTGTTGCCCTTAATTAGAACCGCATAATATACTGTCGTTTCCTTTGTTCTCCTAGTACCTTCCATTCGCGAAATAATGCCTTCATCGACTGGGCTACGATTTCTGAGGACTTTATGTCTTGTACTTGTCTTGTCAGCCTATCAAGGGACCAATGGGAGCCCCTCTTATTCGCGAAATCCAAACCAAGCTGGTAAAATCGTAGTCTCAGCGGTGGAAAATCGTTCGGGTCACTTGTGTTTGCTCTCTTGACTACCTCCTCTCTTTGCCTTCCTGCGACTTGGTATGACTGACTCTATATCATCTTCCAATATTCTAGCCCAACAGACTATGGGGGTCAGTCCGTGGGGACCCATAGCGAGGCCACCACCTGAAAGGTGAGCCTACCTGTTATTGAGAACAAATATATACGCTCTCCCCTACCTTCTTATCACCTACAAAGTTACGATTTTCATTTCGGCATTTTAGACCATCGACGTTAGCGGTAAATAGCCGGCTAGATGCCAACACTCAGCGCTCCCAAGGGAGAGTTCCAGCTCAACATAGGAATTATCCACCAGGTAATTACCATTATCAATTTGAAAAATTATCTTGAACGCCTAACTCTTTCTAGGAAATTTCTTGTGACACGTCTGTTTTTGCATCATTATCAACAGAGAAGAAAACGCTGAGCGCCGCCGCCCCTCCCTTTTATCCGTCAAAGTTACGAAACCTACAAAGTACCAAATCCAGTCAGTTTCTCTTCATCTTTGCCCAATCTTGTATAGCTGTCTTGATCCTGACATGGAGCTCAATCTGGAATAATTTAGGCCAATCAGCTGAATCTAGTGAGGATCCAATTGAAGAAATGATACGTCAACTACCAGCAGAGGATGATCTGATTGATGATGAACCTGAAGATGTGCTACGTAAACTCCCAGCCTCCCCAGAGGAAGCTTTTTACACGTAGATGGTAATTTTGACAATGCAATACAAACCCCCTAGTCAGCATTTGACTCACGTGCACCCCGCACCCGGATGATAATCCGGTTCCGGAATCGGGCATCAGCCAGATTGTGACCTGTGAGGACATTAGGGCAGTATTGTAAATGTTGTGGCAAGTTACAACTAAGACTATTCCACTGAAGCTAGATAAAAGGAGCCGGTTTACAAGGGATGACTATATACAATTTGGAAATGGTAAATGAACTTTCTATTATGATTTTCATGAAGAGTAGGACGGCGGTGGTGTTTTGCCCATGACCTTACGCCAGATGATAATAAAGTTGCAGACAATGGAAAGTCTGATGAAAGATACACGCGAGTGACAATGAAGACAAAGATAAATGCTATGATTCTTTGGGAGACAGGCCCACGATGTTGAATGAGAAATCCAGCTATGCTATTTGAACACCTTTGGGTTGAGACTTAATTTACATTATTCATCCCAACGAGAAAAGATTCAAAGAGCTATTGCTTGGAGGTTGAAACTGTATGTAGCTTGGTTTTTTTCTATTGTGCTTATTCAAGATTGGAGTTCCGGTAATGGGCTAGGGGTTACTATATGAGCTCTTGAGTTCATTAACGCTGCGCAGTGGAACTTGACGCGTGGTTTTTGAGTGCGACTGACTTGATAAGCCTGGTGCTCTTTCATGATTTGACGTCTCCTGATCACACAATTCTTTTTGGTAGAAAGTCACAAAATTTGATTCCCTTGTTGAAGTTCAACTTCCACGTTACGTCCACATTCTGTGATTCCTGGAGCACTTTGCTGATGACTGGAATAGGCTTCGGGAAAAGTGGAATGGCCAAGAGCTGTCCGCTGTATAAAACGGCCCATCAGTGTTCCAAGAATTGTGAGAATGAAAACCAATGACGTATCAGACTAACTCCGCCACTACACTGACATTCTCTAGCATTCTACCTAGGTACATAGTTCCGCTCTTGAGCTAGGTCTACATACACCGTGACATGGCTCTAAGATATTACATGTACTGCCTTTCTCTAATGAGCCGCACCTAGCAAATGCAGGAGCAATATATAAGTAACCATTCAAATACATTCATTATTCCTTTTTTTTTTCATCGCCAGTGGTGCATCTCAATGATCGGCCCAAAAACTCATGTCGTTGGGACTCAAAAGTGAATGTTTTTTTTTTATATTTTCTCAACTGTAATCACAAGTAACATGAAGCGTCTCTTGTCAATCCCATGCTTGTAATGCCAGCCATGCTACCGTTTACTCTGAAGGTAGATCAAGATAGCATCAGATCGAGCGTTTTACGGTTTGTATATGTGTTGAAACACGTACGAATTTGCGTCTCGTGTGCTTCTTGTTAACTCGTTGCCTTGATTGACTTGACTGCGGGGATGTGGAGTTGCCAGAATTGATCGCAACAGGTCTCACTTCCGGACGGGGAGCTTGATTACATGTGCTTGCATAAGCTCTATGCATCCCAAATCTATTATTTATGATGTTCATCAGGGCATATTATTTAAGCAGGGTGATAATCCTCTGATTGAGATTCATGATATTTCTCGCTGTGAGAAATATTGTTTGGATTTAAGGCAAGTGGTATTAATACAACCGGGGCAGCGTAGGGTCATTTGGGTGCTAGTTGGCGAAGAATCAGCGGTTTTCAAATGTTCCGCTACGATGTCAGCCAACGCTCTGACGAAGATAGGATCGGCATTCAGTGATTCGACCCTTTTGACTCCCGTGAGTCCCGCCTGTAGGAGCAAAGCGGTTGGCGTTAGACAAACAAATGGAACCCCTACTCGTTGTGAGAAAGAGGGAATATGCGTACCTCTTTAGCCTCTTCAATGTATTCAAGATCTAATTCAAACAAAGTTTCGATGTGATCTGAGGTAAACGCGATGGGTATAAGGAGCATGTCGTTGACTCCTTTTTTCGCATATCCTTTCAATGCATCCGAAGTTTGAGGTCCTAACCAAGCTGATGGGCCTACTTGACTTTGCCAAACGAGGCGATATGGATTCCGGTAATTCAGGCGCTTCATGACTGCATGAACCGTTGCCGCCACTTCGGATGGGTAGGTGTCACCACGATTAACCACCGACATGGGCAAAGAATGGGCGGAAAAGAGTAGGATGACTTTCGATCGAACGAGGGGGTCGTACGATTCCAGAGCTCGTTCGATATGCACGGCGAAAGCCTGGATGAACATATGATATGAGATTGTAAATGATCATGTGCTTGTAGGAAGCCTGACTTGGGCCGCTGCACATACCTCAATCAGCCCAGGATGAGTTGGCCATCGGTCAATGACACTCCACTTGATCGATGGAGGTTGATCCTTTGAATCCTTGATGAGCTGTCTGTACAGCTCGTTGATGCTGCTGCCGGTGGTGGAGCAACTATATTGAGGATATTGAGAGAAAGCGACGGCACGGGTGACACCGTCCCTTTTCATTTCCTCCAGACACGTTTCGGTCAGCGGGTGTGCATATCGGAAAGCGACGTATGGGCGATGTGGGGCAGTTTGGGGCGAGAGTTCATCAAGAATCTTGACCATTCCTGATGCTTGTTCTTGAGTCCACTTCAGAATGGGCGAGCCGCCCCCGATGTCCTCGTACTGTTTCTCGATCTTCGGCGTCCGCCTCTTCGCAATGAATGGGGCTAAGGTGGACTGGAACGGCAACGGAATCAAGTCACCATCGTGGAACAATCTTGACAGAAAATCCCCCGTTTCCGGTACCGTGCGCGGCCCGCCCATATTCATAAACACGACTCCAGTCGGTCTGCCCAGGAAAGAAAGCAAATACAGAAGCTGATCAGTCTTCAAAAGTCCTGTTATCATCAGGCAAATTGCAGGCACAAACGCGTTCTTCCGAATCTGATTGGAGGAGCCAAAGTTTCGGTATCTACCACGAAGCCCATTGGGTTTTGGCTTACAGCTCAGCAGTCTTGGAATGAAGCGGCCGTTCATATCTGATGATGGAGCCCGAAAAGGGAACCGAGAAGACAATCGAAAAGTGTTGCCGATCGAAGTCCACTTGCCAGCCTCACAATCCCCCGCCGGAGGATCGGGTAGCCCGATGTCAGGCCGGGGGCCACGAGGGGCCACGCACCACTGCCAGACCAGGTCACCGTCACACTGAATTCTTTTTTCTGATGTGCCATTTTCTTTGTTCTTTCACTTCTCATCTGTATAAGACTCCAATTGGATAGCTCATCTTGATCATTCTTGATTCCTTATGAAATTGGAGGTTTATCATGGAACTCATGCCCTCTACAAAATTGGCTGGCATTGCCCGTTCAATCAATCACCCCACTGGGATCCAATTTCATACTCCTGAAACACAAAGAAGGGCCCTTTGGGTCAATTGTTACTTCAAAAAGGAGAGAAGAAACAAAAACCACAAAAAATTGACCCAGTTTTGTGATGGAGTGACTTTGCATTTTTTCCAAATAATCTGCTTGACATATCAAAGCAACGTTGTACATAGCTTCTCTAACCTCGTTCTTCTCAAGGCTGGGATCCGTGTACTGTTAATATGTACATAGCAGGTTTATACCTTGTAGGGATATTGGTTTCGCACATTGAAGTGGGACTGGAGAGCCAGCGGGACAGATTGATGTCGTATTACTCATGGTACATGTACATGAACAGGAGAATTTGGACCAAGAGGTCTAAGTTTGCATGGGGGCAGGACCAGAGCTATTAGATTTTGTTTTCTCCAATTCGGCCCTGAGAGATAGAAGGATCGAAGGGATTCGAGCGACATCAGAAATGAGTTACTACTGGGTCCCTTGTCAGATTGTAAGAGAGGTGAAAATGCTGGACTCACCTCAATTGATGGGCGAAATCACTCTCAATCACATCGTCGTCCCAGTTGTCTTCCCACAGGTCATCCATCGTCACCTTTTTGGTATTGGCATGACCATCTGTGCTCGCCCCTCGATTTCCGTTGGCCTGCTTCGCCTGATCGACCGTGTTGGCCAGTGAAGAAATGTCCGATTCGGCTGCAGTCCAATCTGACAAACCCATCAAACGGCTTCAGCATCATGAAAATACCTTCTTACGTCTTTGTGATGTGAGATTGCGGAGAGATGAAAAGCTGTGAGATGGGGTGGTGGAAGTGCTCACTTTCGACCGGAAAATCTTCGAACTCATCGTCTTCACCCAGCGTGTCTTGCTGTGGGTTGGAAGGTGCCGATTGGTTCAAGTCGGTTGTCGACTTGGAGCTCTGGGTTTTGCCAGCGGGATTTGGAGTGGTGCTTGACATTGCTGGGTTTGTTCCTTTGAGCGGTGGAATATTTTTTTGTCGTCTAGTTTTGCAGTGGTACCGCGTTCGTCATGCCTTCCCTGGAACAGGATGATGAAGAAGCGTGACAGGTGATAGGTATGTGACAGCCATTAACTCGAGTGACGGCGCACGGCATGACAGCGCACAGAAGCGTGTCCTGTCACAGGAACAAGTGGCCTAAGAGCATCTCCAGTGGGTCGGCCATGGATCAGCTCGCGTTCAGCGGGCCTGGATCACATTTCACTGGCTGACACCAACATGTCCCCAATTGCTCTCCAGCGGTCTCGCCATTGATGAGGCCCGCAACATTGCCTGACGTCTATTCTTGGTAATCTGTACCAAATCTTGACTCAACATTTTTCTAGACACGACGTATCCGGCCCTGTTCCTACTGCTGCACACCAGAAACGCAATCCATCTATCCGACACACCAGAAACACAATGGATCATGCTATGGATCAGTTTGTGGTTCACTACTTTGACGATGATGACGACCTCATTATTGCATTACAAATAAATTCCTACCTCATTCATTTTCTCAAGTCTCAAAAGAAGTGGGGGGGCTCAACCATTGGAAGGATCACAATTAATCGGGACTGACTTCAAGGCAACATTCGACTTTTCAGTGATTACTTTGCTGAAAACCCGGTGTATCCTGATTTCCTATTTTGCCGACGTTTCCAAATGCAAGTTGGCTTGTTCAAGAAGATTGTGGACGACATAGCTGGATTTGATGAATACTTTCTGCAAAAGCGCGACGCGGCAGGACTCTTGGGCTTCTCTTCATCCCAGAAAATCACTTTGGCATTACGGATGATGGCTTATGGCTGCAGCGCAGACTCTATTGATGAATATACACGTATGAGTAAGTCATTTTTGTGCATTTTATCCAGAACAAAACTTAGATTTTCATTTATTTACTTTTTAGGTGAGAGCACCACTTTGGAGTGCTTGAAGCAATTCTGTAACGCAATAATCATTTTATATCACCCAACATACCTCCAAACTCCCAATGAAGAAGATACCAAACGACTACTTGAGGTTGGCAAAGAACGTGGTTTCCCTGGGATGCTGGGCTCCCTCGACTGTATGCATTGGACTTGGAAGAATTGTCCAAGCGCATACCACGGGCAATACCAGGGAAAGGAAAAAGAACCAACCCTCATCTTGGAAGCTGTTGCTTCGTATGACCTTTGGATCTGGCATGCTTTCTTTGGGCTTCCAGGTTCCTTGAATGATATCAGTGTATTAGATTGCTCCCCATTATTCAAGAAGCTTCAGGACGGAGAAGCTCCCACAGTCAAGTACACGGTGAACGGTCACAAATACAATATGGATTATTACTTGTCCGACGGTATTTATCCTCCGTGGGCAACACTTGTACAAACAATTTCCAACCCTGTTGGAAACAAAAATAAGGTAAGTAACTCTCCATGGTTTCTTGTATGAATCCAATATATACAAGCTAACATTTTGGACCTACTTAATGTAGCACTTTGCAAAGATGCAAGAAGCTTGCCGCAAGGATGTTGAGCGGGCCTTTGGAGTGCTTCAGGCGCGATTTTGAATTATCAAAAGCTCCGGTCAACTCTGGAAGACTGAAGACTTGTCGGCAATCATGATTACCGCAGTCATTCTGCATAACATGATTATTGAAAATGAACGCGATACACCTTTTCAGAACAATTACGACTACCATCAAGCTAACAGCTCAGAAGGGAGCGCTTCAACCGCAAGCAGTCAATCTGACCTTGACACATTCCTCATGCGATATCAGGCAATCCGTAACCGCTCCACTCACCGCATGCTCAAAGAAGACCTCATTGAGCATCTTTGGAATCTACGCGGACAATCACATGATGATCTCCCGGAATCAGAATAATGTTTTTTATATTCTCAATCCTCAGAAGCTCTTTTGAGCGAATTGTTTTAATGAAAAGCAATCACAAGCTGCTTTGTTTTGTTGCCAAGCGATTCAAACTGCTTTGTTTTGTGTAACACAATGTGAGCGAGATATTTTAGACAATCAGAGGGACATTATCTAAATAGCAAGCGTGAGAGTGATACAGAGGATGAATAGAAAAAGCAGGAGAGGATGAAGTGAGAACATTCTTTCCTATAGCTGCACAAGTAGGGATCTATGTATCTTCAATCAAATTTTAATCGCTTCATGGCAAGCTTTCGCTTTGCCAAAAAGTACTCTCGAGTCTCGTCATCCATGTTGGATAAGTCTTTGCTCATTACTATGTCATCGGTAAAGGATTGAAAGACGCGTTGCTTGTTGCGTGAGATCTCGAGCAAATCATGCTGGCCTTTGATCAGATCGGAGATGGAGACGTCATCGTTCTTGCGCTTTTTGGCTGCCTTGCTGCCTTCGGGGCGTCCTCCTGAGTGCACGCTGGAATCTTCAGTCGCCGCGCAAGATGACGGAACATCAGAAGAAGCTGGAGTGACCTCGTCGATAGCGTCATTTGGAACCTTAGATTTTGCGCGACCACCCACCTCTCCCATGTTCTTGATCCATTTTGGAGAGTGGTGGAGGATCCCCCAGCAATGATCCAACGTGAACGCCTTTCCAGTATCGGTCTTGAACAGAATTTTTGCCTCCACCGTCTTGACCAACAAAAATTTGGTCAGTATCATTCTATATACATGTTTGCATTAATTTCAAGACTTACTATGTCATCATTGCTTGAACCACTTCTCATTCTCCTTTGGACTTGAAGAAAGTAACCACAGTACTTATTCACCTGGTGCTGAATATGATACCAGCGGTTTTCGAGGGCGCCTTTCAAATGAGTTGGAAACGGCTTGAATTTTTTATCGTTCTTGTTTTTCTTGGCTATTTCTTCCATGATCTTTTCGTACAACTGGTGAATCCGATCCCAAAAAGCAGTCTTTGTTTGGTCGGTACCGGTTGCTGCGTCTTTGGAAGTGTTGATACAGCTCGTACACAGTGATTGGTCTTCCTCAATATGCCAGTTTGGTGGCTTTTTGACCTTCTCATCTTCTTTTTTTTTCCTTTTCTTCTTTTTTTGGCTTTTTTTCTTTGTCGGCTTTTTTTTCTTTGTTGGCAGTTTTGCATGTTGGAGTTTTCAAAAATTCAACATCAATGAGACCAAGATTAGGATCAATGGCCGGCGAAGACATGTTGCTTGATGGTTGGTTGATTGGTGGGAAAGATGTGTGGTCAAATCGTATTGAAGTAGCTGAAGCCGCAACGTATACGCAACACGATTGGGTGATTGATGGCCTGGAGCAAACTTGCTATCGTCTTCGATGTGTAGCAAGTGGGAGGGACCCTGGATGGGTTTTGCGGGTCTGGTGGCGAGTCCGTTGGACCCCAATTTTGGACGGGACTCGCTAAAGGGGGGTTGCGGGCCCCCGGTCTAGCGAGTCCACTGGAGATGCTCTGATTTGAAGATCAAGTGGCATTTACAAGTTTAAACTGAACACATGTCAGCCTCCTGTTCAGGAACATGGATAGTAAACATGATCATTTGGCTTGAGTACCTCAATAAAGAATCACCAGTTTTGGCTGTGACAAACTCTGGCCAAGATAGCACTTTCCCCAATGGCAACAACCAGCCCCAGCCTTTGCCCCCTGAATGATTGAAAATAGGAATCAGAGTTGTTATAAAAACAAAGCCATAAAGATTGACCAAGGAATCCTGAAAAACTTTTTTTATTGGAAGAAATCAAGTGTTTTGCCATGAAAGAACTGGCAGCCTCTGAAGGAAAAGCTCCAAAGCAAGGGAAGTGAAGGCCTTATAGAAGAGGACTGAGGAGGACCCCAGAGAGTGCCTACTAAACCTCCTTGTGTAAATCTAGGGAAAATGGAGTTTGGGATACGTGAGAGAATTGGGTTTTTGGGTCACCAAGGCTTCATTACTACCCAGTACACAAGGACCTTGAAATACTTTTTAATTTCCTTGGGCTTTTGGATACGTCACAGACAAGGAACATTCTCCTGCATGCCTCTCTCAATTCTTGTCAGACCAGTTTCATAAGGACAATAGCATCAACAGGCATCAACCACCAGCTAGGCTCACACAGAGTTGTAAAATTTTCACTCTTTTTCACTGTTTTCAGAATTTTACATATTAAATCTGCTATGGTGACTCAAGGAACTATAATTATCTTAAATCCCAAAAAGATTTCAATTACACAAGTATGATTTTTAAAAAAAAAATGAGGAATCTGCTACGTATCCACCATATTTCACAAGGAACATTTTGCAAAAAAAAAATAATTTTGCTACCTGCTACACAAGGCGGCTTCATTGGAGCTCTCCGGGGTCCTGACTGAGGGAGAGGAAAATAATCAGGTCTGAGGACTTCAAGCATAAGAGATGGAAAAACACCTCTCTAAAAAGGGGGGCTCTAACTTCAGGGATCAGGTGGCAATGTGCAAGACAGCAGACACATTTATTTCTTGAGCAGGCTACTATTTATCTGTTTCAGAAAGGGCACCAGACCGTAGGAAAAAAGAGGAACATGTATATTAATGGTGAGAAAAGGGAGAGACAAAAAAAGGTGAGAAAAGAGATAAGATAAAACCCATGACATTCATTATCCCAAAACTATCAAAGTTTGGAGAATTCAAAGTGATATGTACAAGTTATCCCATATTCAATCTCATTATCCCCACTATGATGCCAAAATTCTATCAGGAGAAATGAAATAAATCAAGGGGGTGGGAAAAATAAGAACAATAACATGCAGACTTCTCAAATATGAAAATCTCCAAAAATCACTGGTACAAGCTGATTATCCTCCTGATTTTCTCCAGCCATATCAAAATTTTACTATACAAGCCTTTCTGTGGGTCACATCAAGGGTTTAATGTTAGGAGTGGCCTGAATCAATCTTAGTGCTTGAAACTGAGCCATGGGGGCTTGTTGCATATGTCCAGGGGTGTTGCTCCTCCACTAGATCTTGGTACATATTAAATCAAGCCTTGTTGTCTCCATGGTAATTTATCTTGTAGCTTCTGACTAACTCCTTGTACTGATGACTACTTTCGTATCCTGAAATGATAAGATGTGCTGGGCAACTTGCTTCCTTCACACTGCACATGTCACTGTGGAAGGTACGTTTCTTTGCGCTTGGACAAGCTAATAGGAACAGGTTAATATGAAGTTTCTTGAAGATGAAATAGTTGTGGATTTCCTTGGCTGAAAGTGACAAGAAAAAAGCTGTCACCACTGGCACTGAGCAGTTGAATTGATTCCATATTAATCTATGGATTGTCTTTTAATATAATTGACTTTATGTTCTGAATCAAGATTTGTTGAGAAAGATATCATGCCAGCTCTAGAAGAAGGCAAGAACAAGAAAAAGAGAACACCCTATATACATTTTTGTTCCCTGCAAGATGACCCCAAATGAGGAGTTGTTGTCAACTGTGAGCTGCTTGATGATGTGCCTTAAAAGTGTGTGGCTGGCGAGTGTCACACAAGTGTCACACGCTGCAGCAGCTCCAGTCTCACTGTCACTGGTCAGGAGAGGGTTCTTCTTCTTCTTCTGATGGTGAATTATTTTCAGCTGTTTCAGGAATGGTCGCGGAAATCCACAGTTTTTTTTGGGTCAGCCTCTAAGCACACCAAACATTTACTTCATGTGCACCAAAAAGGTGTACTTTGATCATGCACACCAAGGTTTTTGGTGTGCACAAGTATGTACACCAAGAAAGATGGTGTACACCATAGCATACCCCAATGCTTTTGGTGTACACTGTATCTCACACCAAAAGGTGCTAAATTATTGGTGTGCACAGCAAGTTCACCCCAACTAATTGGTGTGCATTAAACTTGTACACCAAATTGAAAAAGATTTACAACCTGTGAGAGGGGTGAGCCCCTCTGCACACCAGATATTTTTGGGGTGTTCACACCCTGCAGGCCACCATCTAGCACCCACAAACCCTTTTTGGTGTACATGAAGTGATTTTTTGGTGTGCCAAGAGGCTGACCCATTACAAAAACCTTGAACTACCAGATACAACTTCAGAAACACATTCTACAGGAAAAATGAACCTAAGAAACAACTCACAGAATCTTTGTTGCATGAATGGATCAGGAGTTACGGCCAATACAAGTTCCAACACCCAGTTTTACCTCAGTATATACAGCAAAAAGTGCAGACATCTACAACTAGTGACACCCATGACACATGAGGGTTGTTTTCTTTCATTGGCTTTTTCCAGTGTTGTTTTCTTGGTGTGCCACTTCTGCAATGTGGATATTGGTGTAAACTACATATGTACACCAAATGACTTGGTGTAGACTCTATTGCACACCCTTTTTCTTGCCTTTTTTGGGGTGTATATGCATGTACAGTGCCCGGCAATATGTTTTCATTACAGTTTACTTGGGAATAGAAATCACAACACACCAAAGTGAAATCCTGAGCTTTTGCCCAACGGTAGAAAAAGTTCCCAAAAGAATGAATATAAATGAAAATTAACAAAAATTTCAATTCATGATGGCTTAAAAAAACATTTGAGGTATTTGAACTTTGACAACTGCTTGATTGATTTTTTCATCAAAAAAGCAAACAGTGGGTTAGGAAGCAGGGCATCTGAATAATTTGATGAGATTTTGAATTTTTTTCAAAATATTGAAGAGTAAACTTGCAGGACATATCCAAAAACCGGTTGAAATTGTGATTCTTCAGAATCTCAGTGGTGTTTTTGATTTTTCCAGTTTGCAAGATCAGGAAATTTTTGGCACAAAGATCAAATACATAACAAATTTTGGATTTTCAAATTTTCATTACCTCTTTCAGATGCCCTGCTTTCTGACCCCTTGTTCAATTTTTTGATGAAAAAATTAATCAAGCAGTTGTCAAAGTTCAAATACCTCAAATGTTTTTTTAAGCCATCATGCATTGAAATTTTTGTTAATTTTCATTTATATTCATTCTTTTGGGAACTTTTTCTACCTTTGTGCAAAAGCTCAGGATTTCACATTGGTGTGTTGTGATGTCTATTTCCAAGTAAACTGTAATGAAAACATATTGCCGGGCACTGTACACCAACACTTTTGGGGTGCATGTCTATGTACACCTGCTTTTTGGTGTGCATTGTGGCCTTCCACCAATATTATTGGTGTACAGACCTTTGCACACCAAAATCTTGGTGTACATGAAGTAAAAGTTTGGTGTGCCTAGAGGCTGACCCTTTTTTTTTGAAGTAAAAGTTTGGTGTGCCTAGAGGCTGACCCTTTTTTTCTTTTTTTTCTTTTTTTTTTGCCCCCAAAAATTTTTTCACCCCCAAACTTTGCCTGCCAAAACCCCCGGTCTATACACCGCTCAAATCAGCCCATTGACTCAACGGCACCCAACCTCACATCCAACATTTGCCAATTGATTTTGCTACGCACATTGGCTGGTCATTATGGGTAAGTGAATTTTCATCTTCATCTGTGTGATCACGCAACTTCCAAGATTCAAGACTGATTTCATTGTGTCCAGACAACCTTTTAGGTCATATCAAGAGCTGCACAAGTCTCAGCCAGCTTGATGATTGGCTGAAAGATTTCATGCCAGATCCTCGTACCAACGCTGCTTCAATGTTATGAGCTTGTAGGAGCTAGTCATGTGCACCAGAGTGTTAGGTACATGTCACAGATGCCCCACTATAGGCCCGTGAGGGGAGAGGATCCATCTGCTTTCCCCATCTTGCAATCTACATATTTAGAGACCAAGACCCAGACTCGAAGACCCAAAGCCCAATTGTCCTTCTCTCTGTAGTTTATCATAACATATTGCAAGATCTACCCACACGGAGACGAGGACGACAAAACGACAAAAGAACCCAATACAACAATCCAGACAAGATTTACAAATCCAGAATCACTGAACCATAACTTTATCTCACTACCCCGCAAAACTCAAACTACAACCCCGACGACGATCACCACACGTGGCAAACGCCCCAGAAGATACGGGACAAGGAGCAAAACGGCCAAAAGTAAGCCTCCACAATTTTGATTGCACCTCCGAAGCCTCTACATACCGTCCAAGCATTACCTGCCACGCTGTGAGCCGCCCGATACGCCCATTTCAACCCCTCTAGATCTCAATCCAATCCCGGATGGACGGGAACAAACTCCAGAAGCAACTCGCGGAGTTGATGGCGGTTGTGAAGAACAAACGCAAGCAGCGCCAGGATGCAGAAGCAGCAAGGGCCCAGGCCGCGGCGCGACTAGCCAAAGCAGCGGCAAAAGTGGCCAACGCGACCGGAGCAACGACTAGAGGCCCCAAGATAGTGGTCCCCAATAAATTCAACGGCTCAAGGGGAGTGAAGGCTGAGGTATTCGGTAGTCAGGTGGGACTATACGTCCTCTCCAACCCAACGCTCTTCCCGGACGACCTCAGCAAAGTTGTATTTGCGCTGTCTTACCTTACGGGCGCCGCTAGCGAATGGGCACAGCCGTTCACCCAACGGGTGTTTGCCGGGGAAGCGGTCCCATACGACAAATTCACTGTAGCCTTCCAGGCTATGTATTTTGACACCAAAAAGATAAGCCGCGCGGAGAAGGCGCTGCAAGCCCTGAAGCAGACCAAATCTGTTGCCGTGTACACCCATGCATTCATGATACACGCGCACAGCTGTGGATGGGAAGCCCCGACCCTGGTGAGCCAATACACCCAAGGCCTCCACAAAGACGTCCGCCTCACACTTGTACTAGCCCACACCACATTTGACACCCTAGCCAAAGTGTCCCAGCTTGCATTGAAAATTGACAACGAGATCAATGGGGCGGATGCAAGCCGGACCAGTCCCGCTGCGACGGCCGACCCAAACGCTATGGACATCTCAGCTGTCAATGCCCGCCTATTGGAGGCCGAAAGGACTCGAATGATGCGCCAAGGCCTCTGTTTTTGATGCGGGGAGCACAGCCACCTCTCGCGCAACTGCCCTGCGAAGGGGACGACCAACGGTGCGGGCAAGGGGGAATCAAAGGAGAAAGTCAGGATCAATGCGCTTGAGGAGGAGGTGAAGAAATTCACGGAGTGCCTAAAGAAGGAGGGGAGGGCCAATGATTCAAAAAATGGCGGTGCTCAGGCTTGAAGGGTGAGCCCCGCCTGAGCAATGTGCTGTCATCGGTGTCAATAGGAGCTAGCTATGTCGTCTCTAGTCATGCAATGGACCCCCGTCTCTTTTTGCGAGCCCCTATTACCCCAGCCCACAGCGCCAGTGCCACCCCCCCAGTCCCAATCACCTCCCGTTTCCTAGTGGACTCGGGAGCTACCCATGACGTTCTCAGTGAGTCATTTGCCAAGGCAAATGGTCTCATGGACCTTACGACCCCCACCAGCCGCACCATATCCGGCTTCGACGGGTTGCAAAGCAAGGCGTGCTTTGAGATCGCCCTGCACATTGACCCAGACCAACCTCCAAGACCGTTCATCATTACCACCCTCAAAGACGCGTATGACGGCATCCTTGGGATGCCGTGGATTGAAGAACACGGCCACCTAATTGACTGGCGACGCTGGCGTTTTTTGAAGGACGTTCCCAGAATTGCAGTCGCCAAGGCGACTTTGTCATCTCCGCCCAACTCCCCCGACGGATTGTGGGGAAAAGCTAGGACAATGGATCGTGGGGAAAAGCTAGGATGATCGACGAGGGGGTGTGTGTCTTGGACACATTAGTGCCCCCGCAACGTAAGCATGATACTCTCTGTATCACTGACACCAAAGAGCTGGCTGGCCAGCAGGATCCCCTTTTGATTTTGAATGAGACCAGAGCCAGCCCACCGACCAACAGGAGCGTGGAAACGGAACCCATTGCAGCTGCCGTGGCAGCTTCATCATACCCAAAAACAGCCTTGGGAGGAGGTGTGGAGCCCGTGAGGCAAGTTAGGATGTTTGATGAGGGAGTGTGCGCTTCTAGCGCGTTAGCACTCCCGCAATGTGAGTTCGATGACCTATCACGGTACCCCTTCACCGAATCAGCTGGCAAGATTCTTTCCCCTTTAGAACAGGTACCCCCCACTGCCGTCCACGCGGCGAAGGCGTCATGGTCAACCTCTGCCCAACTGGCCGCGGAATCTAGGATCGCGGCACCCGCCAAACCCGTGGAGGACCTCGTCCCACGCGCCTATCACCGGTTCCTCCGTATGTTTTGCAAATCAGAGGCCCAATCACTACCCCCACGGCGGCGGTATGACTTCAGAGTGGAGTTGATGCCTGACGCCGTGCCGCAGGCCAGCAGGATCATACCCCTCTCCCCGGTGGAACACCAGGCCCTTGACAGTTTGATTACCAAAGGGCTGGCTAGCGGTACAATCTGGAGAACGACATCACCATGGGCAGCGCCCGTCCTCTTCACTGGGAAAAAGGACGGGAACCTCCGGCCCTGCTTCGATTATTGAAAACTGAATGCCGTCACCGTCAAGAACAAGTACCCCTTACCCTTGACGATGGACCTGGTCAACAGTCTCTTGAACGCTGATACCTTCACAAAGCTTGATTTGCGTAACGCGTATGGTAACTTGAGGGTAGCGGAGGGCGACAAGGATAAACTAGCCTTCATATGCGACGCCGGGCCAGTTCACCCCCCCTAACCATGCCGTTTGGCCCAATGGGCACCCCTGGCTTCTTCCAATATTTATGCAAGACATCCTACTGGGCGCATTGGCAAGGATGTTGCAGCGTATCTTGACGACATAATGATCTATACTCAGAAAGGATCCGACCACCAAGCGGCGGTGACCAGCGTCCTGGAGACCCTCAGTACGCACCAGCTATGGCTCAAACCAGAAAAGTGCGAGTTCTCCCGGTCAGAGGTGGAGTATCTTGGATTGCTCATATCGTGCAACAGACTCAGAATGGACCCTGCCAAAGTTAAGGCCGTAACTGACTGGCCGGCCCCAACTAACCTAACGGAATTGCAGCAATTCATTGGATTTGCTAACTTCTACCGCCGTTTCATTGATCAGTTTTCAAGTACTGCACAACTGCTCCACAACTTGACTAAGGACCAAACCCCCTACCATTGGGACAACAACTGCGTCGCCGTGTTTGAAGCCCTGAAGACCGCATTCACCACCGCCCCAATCCTCAAGATAGCCAACCCCTATAAGCCCTTTATCCTAGAGTGTGATTGCTCGGATTTTGCCCTAGGAGCCGTTTTATCCCAGGTGTGCGACGGAGACCAAGAACTACATCCGGTAGCGTTTTTATCTCGTTTCTTGATTAAATCTGAGAAGAATTATGAGATATTTGACAAAGAGCTCCTGGCGATTGTGGCCGCTTTTAAAGAATGGCATCACTACTTAGAAGGGGAACCCGCACCGGTTACAGGCCATTGTGGTATACCAACCATTGAAACCTCAAAAGCTTCATGACAATCAAGCACTCACCCAGTGTAAAGCTCAAAAGTGTCAGTGAAGACCTTTTGCTGAGTGCGGAACGGGATGATGTGAGGATGACTCTGCCGTTCCTATACTAGACACTAAAACAAGACCCCCCAATCTATGATTGGCAGGCTTTAATTCAAGTGATAGTAAGTGTATCCAAGATACTTCAGTTGGTATAGCAAGTGTGGGTGATTAAGAATGTGTTGAGTGTGTATGAATAAATATGTGATGCTGATGATGATGTTGTTGATGGTAGGTGATGATGATATTGGTGAATGTTGAGAGTGTATGTGATGATGAGGTGTCCTGCAAAGGGGTTGTATCGGTTACAACCCCCGCGGTAACGTCGGCCAGGCGACCGTGTTACATCGGTCGCCCAGACCGATTTTATGTCGGCCGGGCCCACCGATACATAGAAAAGGCATAATTATGGGGAGCCGCCAATGAACATCGTCTGGTAGACCGATTACATCGGTTGCCGCCACCGATCAGCCGCGGGGGTGTAACGATACAACCCTTGGCGGTGTGTGTTAAGCTAATGAGTTCTGGGAGCTGACGCTTCTACCAAGTGGGTCAAGATGAGGTGTTTAAATGAGTAATGATGAAGTTGTTATTGCTGATGTTGAGTGACTAAAACCTCAATATTGAGTGACTTATAATGAGGAGTGACCAGTGTATTAGACTATAGGGGATAGTAAAAGGTATCTGTGGATGGTGTGTAATGTGATGTGATCCCAGAATCTGGTGAGGAGGGGGGGGAAACAGCTAGAGGAGAGCCTCTTTTATATTGAAATCCTGACAAATGGGGGGTGGTCAACTTGTGGTTGGAACAATGGTCATGGAACACAGTGGAGCAACAAATGATGACTAATCACAGCTGAAATGTGGTTGATGGAAACAAATGGAACAATAGAACAAGTGAAATGTGTGTGACTTGTGGTTCTGAACCTGATGGAACTTTTCATGAGTGTTGTGGGCCTAAGTTGGGTGGAACATCCTAAAAAAGGGGTTACCCGGGCCTAGTGGTTGAGTTGTGGGTGGGGTTTTTGTGTGATTGCCTTGTGAAAGCGCCGTGTAACTGTGAATAACTGGAATAAACTCGGGTCTAGGAACTAATATTGGCCATAACTATTGATCCAGGCATGTAAAAAAGATTCCGTGAGTTGTTCTCTAGGATCAATTTGCCTGGAGAATGTGTTTCTAGAAGAATCTATGGGATTTTGAGGGTTTTGTATTTTGATGAATGTAGTAGGGATTAAGGATTAGGTGATGGAATATGTTGTTTTGTTGCTACTTCCTGATCCAGTTGAGTGATGAATATTCCGTTAGTTGTGTCCTAGAGTGAATTTTGCCGTAGATTCTGATTCTTCCATAATATTTGAGGATTTCTGAGTGGATATAAGAGAAAAAATGAGAAAGAGGAAAGAGATAGAGAAGAAATAGGAGAAAAATAGATAGAATAAAAAATTGAAAATTTGTGTCATGTTTGGAACACCACACCAGAGACAGGCCCAATGGGCCGAAACAATGGTTTGCTTCGATTTTGAGATCATATTCCGGCCCGGCAAGCAGTTGTCCAAACCAGATGCACTGTCTTGGCGGCCCAACCTGGCCCCCCAGAAGGAAGACAAGCTCACATTTGGCCAATTTCTACGACCAGAGAACATCACCATCAAAACGTTTGCAGAAATCTCTGAATTCAACACATGGTTTGTGGACAAGACCCTCACCATGGACGATGCGGAATTTTGGTTCCAGGTGGACGTCATGGGTGTAGACCCCGAGGACGCTGGCCACAGGGAAGTAGAGGAACCTATGTCGGACTTGACTATCATCGAGCTCATCCGCAAGCTGACACCTCTGGACCCCCGTCTTGCTCAGTTGTTGTTGCTGCCAAACAAAGAAGGGGGCGTGTACTCACACCACGACGGGCTGATCTACCAAAACGGATGGATAGAGGTACCAGCAAGCAATTTTCAAGAGCAGGCATGACAGCCGACTGGTTGGCCACCCAGGAAAGGCCAAGACCTTAGCACTAGTGAAGAGGTGCTTTACATGGCCGTCAATGAAGTGTTTTGTGAACCGCTACGTCAAGGGTTGCAACTCATGCCAGCAGAACAAGCCGTCAACATTGCGACCATTAGGAAGTCTACAGCCACTGCCAATCCCTGCCGGCCCGTGGACGGACATCAGCTACAACATGATCACCGACCTACCCACATCCAACGGCAGCGACAGCATACTCACAGTGATTGACCGCCTGACGAAGATGGCACACTTCATCCCGTGCCAGAAAACAATGTGCGCCAAACAGCTTGCAGACTTGATGCTACGCCATGTATGGAAACTCCACAGAACACCGAAAACCATCATTTCTGACAGGGGAAGCGTGTTTATATCGCAGATCACCAAGGAGTTGAATGAACGCCTAGGCATCAAAATTCACCCGTCCACGGCTTATCACCACCGCACAGATGGCCAATCTGAGATCGCCAACAAGAGCGTGGAGCAGTACCTCCGGCACTACGTACAGTACCATCAAGACGACTGGGAGGGTCTGCTTGCCATGGCTGAATTCGCATACAATAACAATGATCACATGTCAACAGGGACGTCCCCGTTCAAGGCAAATTACGGCCACGACTTGGCGGTAGGAGGGATCCCATCAGCTGAGCAGTGCCTACCGGCTGTGGAGGATCAACTCATGCAATTGAATCGAGTTCAGGAAGAACTGAAAGAATGCATTGCGACCGCACAGGAGGCTATGGCTAAGCAATTCAACAAGACCGTTCGTGCAACACCGGAGTGGCGCGTAGGGGACAAAGTGTGGCTGAGCAGCCGACATATATCGACCACACGTCCATACCCCAAGCTGGACCACCGGTGGCTGGGGCCGTTCCCTATCTGCTCTAGAATCTCTACGTCGGCGTATAGGCTGACCCTCCCTGTTTCTATGCAGGGCATCCATCCGGTATTCCACGTGTCAGTCCTGCGGCGGCACCACATAGACACCATTGAACAGAGACAACAGACACCGCCACCACCGGTAGTAGTCAACGACAAAGAAGAATGGGAGGTCAAAGAGGTTCTGGATTGTAGAAGGAGGGGGAAGAGGATTGAGTATTTAGTGAGCTGGAAGGGATACGGCCCGACAGACAACTCCTGGGAGCCAGAAGACCATTTGGACAACAGTCGGGACGCACTACAAGAGTTCAATACTAGGCACCTGGACGCGGGGGCCAGGCACCGGAAGCGGAGACGGTGAAAGTGAGGGCTAGCTTTTTCCCTACGGGGTTTTTTAACACGGCCTGGGGGAAGAATGCTCAGCCTGCTAAGAGGTGGAAAATTCAAAATTACAATTGATCACATCAGGGGAGAGGGGCTGGTGCATTAAAAGGGGGATAATGTTATGAGCTTGTAGGAGCTAGTCATGTGCACCAGAGTGTTAGGCACATGTCACGGATGCCCCACTATAGGCCCGTGAGGGGAGAGGATCCATCTGCTTTCCCCATCTTGCAATCTACATATTTAGAGACCAAGACCCAGACTTGAAGACCCAAAGCCCAATTGTCCTTCTCTCTGTAGTTGATCATAACATTCAATCAGTCCGACCCCTGTCGTGCAAATTGCATCATCTGACTCTGATTCTCGAGCCGCCAGCCCAGCAAATACCAGAGATTGATCCAAGTCCGCCCCCGCTGAGAAAATCAAGATCAATGTTGAGTATTGGTTCTACTTCTTGCAGGTTAACAAGCCTGGGCCATCCAACACGCAAGAGGCATTAACAAAAAGGGCCACTGGGGATCCGGAGGGAAAATACAAGAAGCTCGTATTGGACACGGGGAGAATTTTGGTTAATTGGGATGTTTTGAGCCAGAGCCTCACAGATTTAAAATTGGCTGCAATTGATGCAATCCACCGACTTGATGATAAGCAGTTTACAACTCATGCTCAAGCTAAGGACAAAGAAGAGAAGCTTGGGTGGCTTGCTGTTGTACCCCATGGTGGTATCTTTGCAGATAAGAACAAGACGATGCTCAATGACAAAAATTTTCTGGATTTTCTAGATCTGATTGAGGGGCCACAGGATGGGTGCATCAATTACACCGTAACTCTAGTGGAAACCTATCCTATATTGATTGCGCAGGTAAGTCTTCATTCTTTTTTTGAAACGTTCATGATATTGACAGCCCATTTGTCAAAAAAAAAGAAAAAGGAAGCATTAAAGTTCTTAAAGGCTCAACACGGTGGCGAGCCAGCTGAAAACAACAACAACAAACCATTACCCAAAGCTTCTGTGTTGGCAAAAATCATGAAGGACATTGCCGCATTGAAGACCGCTCACCGTCCAGTTGAACAATTGACTGGCTCATTGGATCTGAACGTTTACCTCCACCCCTCCAATGACAATTGCTTTATCACACTCTACATGGATCGCATAGCACCCTGGGCTTGCACTATGGTATGTTTTTTGTTGTGTTTTGCATGTGGTCCACTTGTATGAACGCTAATTGAACATTCTTTTCAGATTGAAAAAACAGAGGTCACAGTGGAGACTCCTCCAGTGTCCCCCTCATTCCCAGTGGTCACCAAAGCTGAGTATTACAGGTGTGTCAAGGGGAGGCGCCTGAAAGATGATGATAGTCCTCCCCGCCGTCTTTCATCTGATTCTTCCACACCCACTGGTGTGCCATCCAGCTTCACTCCTGAAAACACAATTTCCCCTTCTTGGCCAAAGGTCAGCATGAACAACAACTCTCCGGTCTTCACAATGAATATGCCCGGACCAAATCCCGCAGCAATGTTGTCTTTCATCAACCCAATGATGGCTGGTGGTTATATGGGCCATCCAAATCCAAGGACTTGGTTGGCCCCCTGGGCTTATGGTCATCATCCAATGATGTATCCAGGACCCCACCAACCTGCTTACCAAAACAAGAATACTGTGCCGGCCTTTGTGACTCCTCCCGCCCATGTGCCTCCGGCCTTTGCAAAGTCTGCTTCCCCTGCCCCTCTGGCCTTTGTGACGCCTGCTGCCGCCGCTGCGCCAAATTCTTCACCTGTCCCATACGATATGGCCTTGGATCTGAACGATTATCTCAAATTTGTTGACGTCGAACCAACCAAGCAGTTATCTGTGGTGATGCACAATTTTGGCATCACCCGCTACACTGGGTTTGCTCTAGTCAAACCAGACAAGCTTGAGAAAGCTGGCATTAAGTTGGTCCCAGCAAGGCTCCTGGTCTCCAGGGTGAAGGAATACAAGCAACACTTGAAGGCTAGTTGGACTCATGCAGAGTGGACCATCTATTGTTTCCTTTAATCATTACCCAACCTGTCACTATTGTTTCCTTTAATCGTCATCCAACTGCTTGTTCCCAACGGTTTGTCCATTAAGTCCAAATGATGTTGTCAATTTTCCATGTTTTCAAGTTTCCAAGTCAGATCAATGATCATGATGTCAAGCATGTTTTCTATCCCTGAATCCTCAAGTCCCACTGATTGCCCCAATGATCAAATCATTGTCATGTTTCTCTGTTTGCACCTTAATTAAATGACATAAACCAATCACTTCTCACATTTGATTGAATCAATCATTCTGCAAAGTTAGGTTGGATTTCATTGCCAAGAAAGAAACAAGCAAAAAAAAAAAAGAGAGAAGAAGCTCAAGAACAAAAACAAGTCAAGACCATAGTGAAATGTCTAAGTAGCCAAAGCAAAGTGGTTATTCAACCAAGTAGCTAGATCCCTGGAATAGCTTGCGGGTTATTTCCCCCGTAAATACCAAGGGAATGAACCCATCTATGACATCATAGTTGTCTTCCCCACCTGTAAGCAAGTCTTTGTATTGTCGTAAGTTGTACACACTGAACCCCTTCTCAATGGGGTTCAGATTGGGGGAATAGGGTGGAAGATACTGGATCAGCACTCCCTTTGCCTCAACAATCAATGCAATCCATCCGTTGTGATGAATCTGAGCATTGTCTAAGACAAGGACACTTTTTGGCTCTGGGAAGCAATTCATAGCCGGAATCTGAAGACACATCAGATCAAGTCAGCTGTGCCCCTAAGAAAATTTAATGATTCAAAAGACACCACTCACCAGAATGTGTTCAAGGAAAAATTCAAAATCCAATTGTTTGACTGTCCGCTCAAGAACCACATGGGCAACCAACCCGGCCATTGATATGGCAGGGATAATGTTGAACTGGTGGGTGCTTTGCTTGCGTGGGACGCGTGGTGTGCGTTGCCCAATTGGTGCCCAGCCCCTGGTTCTGGATACAGCTTCAAGCAAAACACCTGATTCATCTGATTGATTAAGAGCAAACCACAATCAGTCAGCACAATTCAGCTTGAATAGAAAAGGCCAATTGCTTATGGGTGAAGACAATGCGGGTTGATGGGATATTGGTGATTAATGATATGTAGCTAGCCCTTGCCAGTTCATCTTGCCGGGGATGGACAGTGCGTATTGTTTTTTTTTTTTTGACATTGATAATCAATTGTGGAGCGTCCCATGAATTGTAACCAAGCTCACTGTGACCCCAAGCTGATTAGTCAACACCTTCTGAATTTCGTCAAGGTAGACTGTTGGCTTATTGGTTACCATTTCCTTAATGAAGCTAAGATCCTCATTGTCTAAATCCAATGGCCGACCCCGAGTACAGTAAGTTGAAGGGTTACAAACAACTGCACGTGTTTGCTCGTACAGTTTGATCCATTGCATAAGAGAGTCAGCGCTGATGGAAGAAGCAAGCTGTGTGTTGATTTCACCGAGGGTCATCCCTTTGTTTGCCGCTAGGACCGCCTCAAACATCAGCTCGGCTGTGTACTTGCGGAAAACCATTGATGACGCAACAAGATCCTGACGCAGGAAAGCCATATGTTTCATTAGATTTGATGGATGAATCAATAGAGAAAGAAAGAAAAATGACGTTACCTGATGTTGAAGCCAATGTGCGTAGCGAAATCGATTGGCGAATGTCGGATGTGAGGTTGGGTGCCGTTGAGTCAATGGGCTGATTTGAGCGGTGTATAGACCGGGGGTTTTGGCAGGCAAGGTTCGGGGGCGAAAAAATATTCGGGGGCAAAAAAAAAAAGAAAACTGGTGATTTCCGCAACCATTCCTGAAACAGATATATTTAAAATATTGAAAATTTGAATTTCTACAAATCGAAACAGCAGAAGATCAGGAAATACATACATACTAAAGGAACGAGATGATACGAACGAAGCACAGCCTTGACTCAGAAGAGGGAGTATCATCATCAGGAGGAGGAGGAACAACAACAAGAACAGGAGTGCTACAGGTGGACCCCGCGGTAATCGAAGCAGAGAAATCTATCAACACATTCCTCAACGGACTCATCAACTCAACAGCAAAACCAACCATAGAAACAACACCCATCCTAATATCAAACGAAGAACTAGAGAAACAGAAACAAAAGGAGAAACAACAAGAACAGCAGCAACAGAGTAACCAACAGCAACAGCATCAAAAGCAACAACAACTAGAACAGCAGCAGCAACAACAACAACAACAACAACAACAGCAACAACAACAACAACAACAACAACAACAACAACAACAAGGACGGGGAAAGAAATGGCAACCAGAGGAAGACGAGCAGCTATCACGAGCATGGCTGAAGGTCTCGGAAGAAAGCCCATCAGTGCATACCGGGATCGACCAGCGCATCATCAACGACACCTTCTGGAATAGGGTCGCGGATCAGTTCTTGCGATCGACTCCCGGATCTCGACGGCCGCCGCGGTCGATTCAACAGAGGTAGAGTTCACTCTTGCGCACTTATGTATACGTCCGCGTGCTGCGATCACGACGAAGAAGATTGATATAGAAACGCATGGGGTTTTTTTTTGTTTTGTTGGAGGATGCAGGTGGGCGAAGCTTCAGCAGAGCATCAGCCAGTTCGGGGAGTGCTACGAGGAGCAAGAAGTGCGACTGGGATTAGGGACGAGCACGGAGACGCTGATGGTGGAGGCTTTGAAGGCGTACAAGACGCGCACCGAGCAGACCTTCGCACACTACTCCTGCTGGACTATGCTCCGCCACACCCGCCAGTGGGCCGACCACCTCCACAAGCCTAAAATGCTCGTCCCCCTCAAGCGCAAACCCGTACCCGACGAGCCCTCCGAGCCCGCCGACGACCTCCTCATCATCCCCTCCGCATCCCATCATCCTCACGTCCAGCAGCAGCAGCAGCAGCAGCAGCAGCAGCAGCAACCACAACATCAACATCATCATCATCAACAACAACATATCACGTCCCAGGCTGGCCCTTCTTCCCATCCTACTCCCCAGAACGCTTTTCCTCTCGACACGGGCAGCTTGAATATCTCTGTCGACCGTCCTCCCGCCTCGTCCAATACGACCAACCTCCTGCTCCCCGCGGACGCATCATCATCTTCCTCTACCACCGCATCTCCTCAACAACAACAACAACAAGAGACCAATGCGCTGAACGAGAAACGGCTCAACCTGATCGCCGAGCTGGTGGCCTCAGTGAAGCGCAAGAACGAGCTGCTGGCCGAGCTGAACCAGCTGGAGCGCGAGACTAACCAGATCAAAATCATGTCCCAGTTCTCCTCCCACGAGTCCGAGCTCTGGTTCAAGCTCAAACAGCAGGAAATCCTCAACCAGTTCAACCTCAACATCCTCTCCTAAACCCCTCCCCTCCTTTCCTTTTACTACCTCAATCTTTTTTTTTCTTTTTTTTTTCTTTGTATGGTCCCTCTTCTCTGTCTTTGTACGTTTCTCTTCTTCTCTCAATTTGCCGCGCAAAAGTCTTCTTACCCATCACACACTTATTAAAAATGAACCAGAACCGCAAAAAAAAGAGCATGTTATCTGTGTGTATTATTATTTTTTTGGCTACTGTTTGATCACATCTCTTACCTCCTTTTTTCAAAAAAAAATAAAAAAAAAGATATACAAAATACAAGAAAAACTTTTGCAAGGGATAGAGAGATAAGGAATACACTGAAAAAGGAAGGTTTTTTTTTTCTTTTGGAAAATGCATGCAGGGCTTATTAATCTTGCTGAATTAACGAGCTGGTAGGATGGAAGAGCTGATAGCGATGGTTAAGCTTAGCAAACACATGCGGCGGGATATTTGGGGCAGTATCAGTGGGGGGAGGTTCGTGTAAGGAGGAAGAGGGTTGGATATCGGAGGGGGTTAGGGTATGAGAGGAAGAATTATGGTGAATGATCATGTTGTGGAGGATGAAGGTAGTTCTGATGAGGATGGCCATGGAGTTGGAGGACCAGAGTCTGGAGGGGGAGGTGATGATCTTGAAGCGAGATTCGAGGTCCTGGACGGCTCTGTTGAAGTCGCTCTGGAGGAGAGCCTGTAGATGAGCGGGGGGCTTGTGGTTGTGTGGTTCTGTGATGATGAGATGGTCAGGAGAGACGAGGGGCGGGAGGGGCGGGTAGATTGGGGCGGCGAGGTAGTAGCACGGACGGGGGTCAACGGAGGAGGGGCGGAGGATGGGGGTGCGGAAGGCAGGGTCATAGACGGGCGGGAGCGGTGCGGAGATGGGGATATCTTTACAGGAGCCAGGGGTGGCGAGGAAGCCGGCCCAGAACCAGCCGTCGTGGGAGACGAGGCCCTCGAGGACGAAGGTGGGGAGCGCCTTGCCGCCGCCGCCGCTCCCACCCGCCACCCGGCCCATCATCCCGCCCTCCTGCCCGGCCGACTTCAGCCGGCCCCCCCACGAGCCATTGGCCGGGTAGTGCTCCCACTCCCACCACTTGAATCCCAGATATCCGTGTAGCCCTTCCGGGAATCCCCGCCCCACGTTGTGTGCGCTCATCCGCTCCAGCTCCGTGGCCGTCGGTAGCCGCAGATACTCCGGGCCGTACAGCTCGTCCATGTTGTAGCAGAACCGGATCAGACTCTCTAGTGCCGTGCTCTCCGCCATCCGGATGTACGAGTCCAGGATCGCCTCCGCTTTCCCAATCCCATGCACCAGTTGTCGGATCGCCACTAGCACTTTCTGGTAGCTGGAATGCCCCATGTTCCCTAATGCATCCTATTATCCCCAGCAAAAAAAAAAAAAAAAAAAACAATCATGTCATCGTCAGTTCGGTTTCACAGCGAGCATCCACTTTTTTTTTTTTTTTTTTTTTTTTTTTTTTGCCGGGTACACACTTTTCGCTGCGTGAAGTGCAGGTCGTTCTTGGTGAGATCTGCATGGATTCGTTGGAAGAGAGATTTGGACAGCTTGAACTGAGACTGGAATGCTTCATCCTGTGATTCTCTGTTATCACCATGTTGCTCCTTTTCTCCTCCTCCACGATGTTTATCTTTCTGATCTTCTTTCTCATTTTTGGATTCGAGGATGGGGTGGTCGTATCTGAAGAAGTCGTCCATTAATTTCTGGTGTGCACTGAGATGGTCGCGGTTCAGGTTAGGTTTTTTTCCCTTCCTGTTGGTGATTCTCTTCTGGGTGGTAGTAACTTTCTTCTGTTCCTGTTGTTGTTGGTATTTATTATTGGGTTCTAGTTGTTCTTTCATATCTTTCAGTTCTTGTATCAGTTCGAGTTCCAGCACGCTTTCGTTGAACTCTTCTTTGAGCAGATCCATCTTCCTTCGCTTGCTCCGTTTCTGGTCTTCGAGGATGTCTAGGATGAATCCTGTTCCGTGGCCATATTAGTTTTTTTTTTTTTTTTGTTCTGGTGAGTTTGTGTTATTATTGTGTTTGCTGCTTACGTTGGTTATCCAGAGTGTTGTTGTTCATTTTGAGTAGTTTTCTTGGGATTTTCTCGTTCTGATCGATCGTCAACTGAAAAAAGCTGTTCTGGTTCAGTGAGTACATAGACCCCTCTGGAGGGGGTTACATCCCCGTGCTCCCGCAGCAGTCCCTTTCGTGCCCTCTTGCAGATCACACCAAGAGGGGGCTCCCATGGGAATTCACCATCTTGTCATTGTGTGGCAGTTGTCTTTCATTATTCTTCTTTTTCCCATTTTCTTATTTACTTTTCTCTCACTCAAATCACATCAAGATGGGACTCATAAGAACACCACCAAACAAGAACCAACACTCTCCTCAAAAACAACAACAACAACAACAACAACAAGAACAAGAACAACAACAACATGAACTAGAACTGGAACAACAGATCGACCCATTCAAGAGGAAACCAAAACTCATCCGCAGTCCACCACCCAGCCAACAACGACCAAACAATACTCTCACTCAAATCCAAAACTCAACTCACACCATCATCTCATCCGGTCAGTCACTCAACTATCGTTTATCACTTAGATATCCTCTGTGGCTAACTTCCCCTCTATGTTTTGTAAAAAAAAAAAAAATGAAAATGGTCGTCTAGTAGAACCTAGGAATGAACACGCGCAATCAAACGAGATCAGAGCAGACCAACAAGACCTAGAACTCGCTCCTACAAGCCAGCGAGAAGTACTCACCCCCCTACCCCAACAAGCAGAACTCACTCCTCCAACCCAACAAGTAGTAGAACCACCGACTCTCACAAACCAGCAAGTAGTAGAACAGCCCAGTCTCACAAACCAACAAGTAGAACAACCCATTATTACAAACCAGCAAGTAGCAGAGCAACCAGCTCTCACAAACCAGCTCGATCTCCTACTTGACAATGAAACACATCATCGTGCAACTAAGACTCTCAAGCACTCGGCCGCCATTTCCAAACCTTCTCCCCCCATTAATAATATCACGCCAAATATAGCCCCATCATCTCATCAACAAAATTCTATCAAGATAAGCTCAACCCTGACCAATACCAAGACATTCTTCACCCTTCCCATACCAACCTCAACCGCACCACCAGCCATAACTCTTCCTCAGCCTATCAAATCTCAAACCATACCAAAACCTCAAAGCCATAAACCAACGCATCACAAAGAACGAACTCAAGATCAACCGACTAAACATCGCTCTCGCCCGAGAACTTCCCATAACTCTTCTCAACCGACTAACCAGCAGGTCCCACCCAAACCTACTGAACCTATCATGACATCACGATCTGACACTATTCAACATCCTGCCTCGTCACTTCACGCATTCACGTCCCGAAAATCATTAGCAACCGATTACGATACCAGTCGAGAATCTAACACCATCAATCTCACTTCCAACGTACAAATCATGACACACAGAATTGAAGAATTAGAAGATCTTGTGAAAATTCTAGAAACTGAAAAACTGATCAACGAATTAACGCGAGAACTGGAAGAGCATCAACGAGCCTGGGATCACGAATGGGATGGTAGTAGAGAGAAAGAATTAAATCAGACTAAACTCGAAAAACACGTCCAATCCATGCAAAGCTCGTTGGAAGATCGCGAATTTCAACTAGCACTCAACTCGTTGAAATTAAGAAATATGGAAAACCAAGTTTCAATCAAAGAATACCAAACTCAAGAATTAGTCAAATGGATGAACGAATACCAACGACAGAACCAATCGAGACAACAAGTGCTGTCTAGCGAACTAGAGAGAGTACGAACGACCAACACGGAATGGGCGCAGATCGGGCAGAACTTTGAGTCGCTCATTGAGATTGAACGGAGGGAGAAGGAAGAGCTTCAAGGTAGATTTGAGATGGAGCTCCGCCAAAACCAGATCGAGCCGAACTTTGAAATCAACACGCTCAAGTACCAGCTGATTAAGGCCGAAAACCGCGCCGAACAGCTCGAAGAACAGCTCACGGAAACCGCGCAGCAATCCAACACTATTCAGACTCAGTTGATCGCTCAATCTGCACTCAAAGATAAACTGTCAAGAGAACTCGAGCTGGCTGATTGTCGTATCAAAAGCTTATCCGGTCAGATATCTGACTTGACTCACTCTTTATCTCAACTTCACAAGTAAGTATCATCGTTCTCCTCTTTCACCCCAGAAAAATCATGTGTCTGATTTCTTCTCTTGGCTTCGTATATATAAAAAGAGGCGAAGAAAGTAATCAGCGTACACTTCTACAAGATCTTGTTGCTGCTCGAACCGCCTTGGCCGAGAAAGAACATGAAATCATGAATTTGAGCGCGCGTTTACCAGGTCCAACAGATGTACAGGCGCAGTCTGGTCCGAAACGTGGCCGGAAAAAGGTCGGATCGAAAGAGCAACAGTCGGATGAAGATCGGGATCCGACAGTAGATGATCCGGTGCGATTGATCACCTCATCGTCATGGGTCTCGATCGGAGCGGTAGCCAAGAAGGTCAGCCGCGCCCAACTGGCAAAAAGCACAGCAGCGTCAACCACCGGCTCCACCACCCACGACACCGAGATGGGATCGCTATCCAAGAAGGGTCCTACGGAGGATAGTTCCCTTCGTCAGGTTGACACAAACCACCAGCTGCCCAAGAAGAGGAACCCGAAGGGGAGTAGATCAAAGCCACCCGCGGCTGGCTCAACAGAGACGGGTCAGCGGAGCGATGCATCAGTTCCTCAAAACGATGCACCTGTGATTCCCCCAGCCGTTCTTAAACCACCGCCCAAAAAGAAGAAATCAAAGCAGTTGGCACAAGATATTAGCTCTAAAGAGAACGTCCAACAGATTGAGGAGGGAATCGATGGAAACGACGATCCAGGAATAGAACCCGAGGGTGAAGTTGAACCAGATGTTGAACTTCCTGAACAGCCAACCAATAATACGCGAGCAAAGAAGAAAGGAGCTAAAGGGAAGGCCAAACAGACGATTCCAGAGCAAGAAGAAGTCCCCCCGCTTGAAGCCGATGTGCATAATGAATCGAACGAGCAAGCGATGGTTGAACAGCCAGCGAAGAGTAGGCCGGTGCGAGGCAAAAAAGCGAAAAAGACTGTTCAAGTCATTGTCAACGATAACAACGAAGACGACGATCATGTCGCCGACAATGACGACGTCAATGATGAAAGAGCGACCGTGATGACCCAGCAAGGACCGAAGAAAGCGGTGGGTGCCAGGGCTCGCGTTCCTCGTGTGAGACGGAAAGCCGGAGCGGTTGAGCGAGCGGGTGAAGAGGACTCGGATCTGATTGTGACTACTAACGAAGAGAACGAGGATGATGGCGACGACTACGGCGACCCGGAGATCCAAGCGATTGCTGAACAGAATGACGACGACGATGACGATAGTGACCATAACGGTGCCCCACTTGTCGAGCAAGAGAATCAAGAACCAGTCCCCCAAAAGGAAACTGGCAAGGCCAAAAAAGCTAGTGGTCCGACGAAAAGGAAGGGTAGACAGGCTGCGGCAGCTGTTCCCCCCACCACCCACTCTCCCACGCCCTCGCCCTCGCCCGTTTCCAAGAAAAGGAAAACCAAATCAGGGGAAGGAGAGGGCGGGAAACGGGTTCCGGCCAAAGAGAGCACCCGGGCACCACCCAAGAAAGCCACCAAGAAATCGCAGCCACCGGCCGACGAGTCCCCCGATGAGGACAAGGGAGATGCGGAGCCACGCAAGATGAGCCTGGACGATGATGCGGAGGACCAGCATCAGCAGGAGGAGGAGGATGTAGGAGCCGCCACGTCCAGGAAAGCCGACGAGAAATCTAAGCGCGGCAAAGCTCCGTCTAAGCGCGGAAGAGCCGGGGCCGGAAAGGAGCCCCCACAGTCACACCAGGGCCACGAAGGGGCGCAGGACGAGGACCATGATAACGCCTCCCCCCCGCCCACCGCGCCAGATCATACCGCTCGCAAGGGCAAGAAAAGGAAGAGCGCGTCAACCTCTAACACGAAACTCGTCGCCCATCCTAATCTGGGACGTGAGGCCGAGGCCGAAGCTGACGACGCGGCGGCCGTGGAAGAAACGTTGAATAAGAAAAAGTGCGTCCTCTCTCTTTTCCGACTGCCCCACTATTGTCTTGTTTGTTTTTTGTGAAGAATATAAAGCTGTAGATGTGTTACTCAATCTGCATGTTATGTTATGTTTTTTTTTCTCCGGACTGGCATGCGCTCTAGGCGCAAGATCTTTCATTCCAAGAAGCCTACGTTGACGTGGACGACTCATCAGGACGACGAGGTGAGTGGGAGAAGAAAGAGGGAGAAGAACAATGATGTGTTATGAGAGGGAGAGGGAAAAAAAGAGCGGTGGGCACTGATGACTGAGATAATTGACTGACTATTGTTTTTCTTTTTTTTTTTTTTGCTTTGCGATGATAGAATAATATGCTCGGTCTTCCGCCCGAACTCAGTCCGGTGAAGAAAGCAGCAACTTATCTTCGCGGTTATCTACTGCGAATAATCATCCTCTTATCAAGCGCTCTAAATCTTCTAATATTCTTCCCCTCTCGCTTATGAAGCCTTAACTTGTTTCTTCTTCAAACAAATCTCCCATATCTTATTATGCTAACTCTCTTTTCTATTTTTTGGTCGGTTTTAATAGCGCGTTGTTTCTTTATATAATATAAGATATATATATATCTTCTCTTCGAATCTTCTTTCCGCCCCCTCCCTCACACTTCCTTTTCCTTAACCCATGCGTCTTTTCGTCATCTCTCTTTCTCTCTGTGTTTTAGCTCAGGTTTGCTTGTAAACTGGGGTATACAATTACATACAAGGTGTACTCTAGACCTGTATTTGTCTCTGTGTTTTGTTTTCTCTCAGCCTCTTCAACATCACACATCCATATAATCCCACAACCACAGGCCCACCAAACTCCAATTGCCCCTCACTTTACCCTGACCTGTGCCTGACAGTGACACCCCTCCAAAGTCTAGCCCGGCCCTATGGAAAATATTTATACTGTTCATTTCCTTCCAGCCAATCCCATGGAATCTTTCAGAAATGGACTGCTGCTGCACCCAATGTAACAGGCCTACTCTCTTTGCTATAATCTGTCAAAAACTTCATCAACCACCTTGCTGAGCTTCAAACACAGCACCACCACCCCACACACCTGTTATACCCCCATAAGCAACTCCACCCATGATGAATTACTACTTCAGCTAGATACAAATATGGTGATTTCTTGTTCTTCTTCAGTTTTTTTCTTAATGGGTGCTCACCCATGCTCTTGGTGACCAGAAGGCCTTGCTCAGCATGAGTTTTGTCTTCTTGGTAAGCCAACTTTACTTACCAGGAGGGATGGCAATCATGTATGATGTGATGATTGATTGGTTGTGCTCTTATAGTTTCACATTTTGAAAGAATGTTTACCTAATCCAAAAGGCTTTTTTATTGATATAACAGGTTTTGGGAGTAGAAATTAGTTCAAGATGAAAGTTTTTTTGAATCAAATGCAAGGTTTTTTTGTTTTTCATTTGAGGTGAAAGGGTTTTTGATGAGATTTGATCCTCATGTGGTTGAGCTTGGAATTTTACAAATCAGATCCTATTCTAGGAATGGAGAAAAGCAGTTCATTCAGTCTGTAAATTATAAGAATATTTTGAAACTTCTGAATCAAGATTTCTTGTCCAAGCACATTTTCTTGTTTTCCTTCATTTCCAGATCTTTGTTGTTTTTTTTTTTTTTTTTTAACTGTGTAGAACTTGGAAGAGATTTCTCATTGTAGATGGATGATTTTTGATGAAAGTGATAGTTATGATACTTGATTGTCTCCATGATAATCTTTTCATTCATTTCTGTCAGTTTCTTGAGATGGGAAGTCTGACGATAAGCTTCCATGTCAGGGTGAGAGAAAAGATGTTCATTTTGGGAGATTAGAATACAATGAAACTTATACATCATCAACATTTCTTCCCCAAATGCATTGGTTTGTTTTTCTTTATTCCCATGTCCATCTTTTGTTTTTTCTATAAGATAACCATGAATTTGTGGTAGTTTGTCCAGAAGGTGGAGACTGGATGACATCAAACTAATTTTTTTCTTCTAGTTGTTCTCCTGTTACGCAAATCAAAACCTGCAAATTTAATCAAGCTTATGTCATCATTGCTCTAGTGTGTCTGTGTTCCATGACACTTGGACAGAAAAGGATTAATACTCAGAAATCCATTCTCATCTCTCATCTCAGTCTTCCCAAGTCGTATTTCATTATCTTTTCTTCTCATCTTCAATTCATCGTTCAATTGAGTCCATTCAAGTTATCGCTTGATACAACATTAATTCATCTCATTTGTCAACAAGAAACAAATTCTTTAGAATCGACGCACTATTGTCCGCTTCCAAACCTCAGGAGGAGCTAGAATTAGCTTCAGGGCAGGTTGTTACATTATGTTTAAATCGTTTCAATAATGTTTACTAACTAGTTTCTCTCTCAGGCTAGTTTGTTGTGATAATCCTGTCGTGATAAGAGCGGGCAACTGTGCCGTTGTGTGAAAGTTTTTGTTATTTTGATTGATCTGAACCAATCAGGTATTGTGACTATCGTCTTTATTATTATGATTGTTGTATTGATTATTCATCATACTCTTTATTGTTCAGTTCTTCTACTTCTATTGAGTTTTAACATACTGTTTCAATAAAGTCATAGATTCTACTATTATTACATCTCCTTTATCAAATTCCATAATCTCCAAGTCATAATTGAATTTCAAAAACTCCAGCACAAAGAGGCTTGCTCTAATGATCTGCCATGATCCTTCTTCATCTTGATTTGCTTGAAATATAACAATTAGTGGTTGAATAATTACTTGAATTTGAGAGAGATTTGGATTATTGTTGACCAGAGAATCTAGTTCAGTCTTTGGATTAAATGAATTTTCTAATAGATAGGAAAGGTGCTCTTCTATTGTGTTGAATAATTGATCACTTTTAAACAGTCACTCTGAACATGGCATGAACTTGTAGAAAGCTGCCACTTCCTTGAGACAAAAATATGAAAGGTATCTCTGGTTTCTTTCATCAAGAACTGTTTTTTACAATGTCAGAATCAGTTTTCTGCATGAAATATCAGTGATTTTTGGGGTGGAAGAATTGATTCATCTTGTAAGTTCTCATTTCAACTTACCTTCATAAAAATTCTTATCATTGTCAGAAAGCCATCCTCTATTGAAAATAGGTTGTGTCAGTGCCCAAATTTCTTTATTCCCAAATTCTTCTTTCCAGTTGGGTTGAACAACAGAAAATCTGCTGAATGCAGCAACCTGAAGTGTGTTCTTCATCTTCAAAAACATACCCAGAGCCTCTCCTGTGATAATTTTCTGACTATACATGTAGTCAATTGTTTGAAGTATATTCTTTTGAAGTCTCATGGTAATTAAGTACACCATCCAATTCTCATAACTTTCTTCTTCAGGGCTTGAGGGAACATCAGGCAATATACTATGCAAGTCATTAACATGGCTATCCCAAAACCTTTTACTTATTTCTCTTCCCATATCCAAATGAATCTGTGAAGGGGGTGAAACTTCAGTTTTTGACAATGTCAAATTGTACTTCAGAAGTTAAGAAATTTTACCTCTGTTTCTAAGGATTCATTATCTTTATCTAGCCCTAATATACTAAACCATTTAATTCTTCTATCTCCCCCATGCAACTATCTTACTTTATCCTCCATTCCCTTTGAAAGAATTTTGTGAAAACATTCCATTTTTTCAAAAGTCTTTGATAACTCAAGAATTTTCTCTGTCTTTGAAGCAATTCCATTATATTCCTCTCTTATGCTCCTTAATTCTTCCTTGATGTAAAGGTACCCCTGCTTCATTGCATTTTTTTACCTCAAAAGCGAATTCCAAGTGAAGGTTTGTTTCACCAATTGCACAAATACAGATCAGTACAGCCTGTTACAACACCTTTGGAGAAATAAAATTCTGACTCACCCAAATCTGTGAAAATGGTTGAAAAGTGTTTGTGAAAATGAGGAGTATCAGCCAAATATTCTTTGAGTTCTTTTTCAGGGATCTTTTTGACTTCATCCTTCAGATTGTCAAATTCTAGCGGGATATATATGTTGTTGGATATGCTGGAGTCTGCGGGAAACTCAGAACAGCATATTAAATATATTTCCTGGGAAAGATTGTGTTATCAGTGCCATTGTTCTTGTTTACTAGGTGCAGTACAGAATGTGGACGGAGGAAATAAGATCACCATCTGACAGTGAGATAGCGCAGTGAGCTTGCCACATGAAGAAGAAGAAAACAAATACCACTGCAAGAGGGTAGTAAACCTGCATGCTTGGTGGATGGAGAAGTTTCCTAAACTGTTTGAGTGAAAGATGAAAAGACATGTTGGGTTACCAACTTTCTGCTTATGGGTAACAGAATAGATCTTTTGGGTGTTTTCAACTGGTGATGAAATTAATTCACGGGCTCCAAAGAGAGTTTACGATGTGCGTTGAGAAGGAAGGAGGAAAGCCCACACCATCAAAACAGACAACGTGGGGCTTCATATTGTACGCTGAACGCTTATCAAACTGTAACCTCATGTGTACGTCAACGTGATACAAGTGCAACAGCCGGGCCCCCGATGCATCTCATAGTTTGGCTGATGCCTGTCAACAAGGAAGTTGAGACATTACCATCTACATGATATGTTCCCCGCAGTCTATGTCCCTTCATTGTCAAGACTTGCAAGGATAAGTCTACCGCGGACTCCTGAGGTGGACATACCTGCATTACCGAGTTGGTAATGATCAATTGCAAAAAAAAGGTACTGAGGATGAGAAGTCATTCTAAGTTAATGAAGTTCCACCCTCCCATGCGGCTGAGAAGATATGGAGGGACCTTACGGGATTTTGTGACTGCTTGCACTGTTGGTAGTTATAAATGAATACCAATTATCCTTAGGGCCTAAACCCCCAAATGCAGGGAGCCAGTGGTTAATGGCAGGTCGTAGGCTATTCTAAGTTATGTGTAAGCATAAGGAAAGGATTTTGGAAAGGCAAGTCCACCTCTTTGATACACTTTTAAACCGTTGTGGTTGATCTTGTCTGACAAGCAGCCCCCCATGTCTTTATGATCATGTTTTCAAGAACATGAGCAGGGATTGTGTGTGAAACAACATTCCTTGAACTTTTGTAAAGAGGAAACTCCTTTTTTTTTTGTATTGTTGAAGGTTGGCAGCACTTAGCTGAAACTAAGATGAGTATGAATGTTCATTTTCATTTGTCTCGTCCTTTTTGATCTCTCTCCTCACCTCCCCCAAATGATACCCATTGTTTATTTGTTTTCATGATAGAAATCTAATCATACATTTTTAGCAATGTTAAATCTGGGTCGAAGTAGGCATATAAAAAAGTAAAATGATCCGTAACATATGAAGACTAATGGTCACAACCTGGGTCATCTACACAAACGGCTTGCAATGCGTTGGTACGGTCTTTAACTTTATTTGCCTAATTATATTGTTGGATAGACGAAACACACAACGCGCAGCGGCAGATTTCGAGAAACCGGATACACCTTCTCGCACGCCTATGTTGCCGTTCACACGCTTCCTATGAGCAAGCAGGTGAGGAGAAGGCTGACGAGGAGCCGGCCACGGTGGCCAGATTTCTGGGCGGCGCCCGACTGGTTGCGTGCGCCGGGGTCCTCCAGGTATTCGCGAGAGCCTTCCTCATACATGTATTTCTGGTCCTACAAACGCCATTTTTTTGAGGAGAAGACAAAAAATTATGTCATTAGTATGCGGTCTCGAGTGGGGGAAGGATGTGTTGTAACAAGGTGTGCTTACATCAGTGAGTTCAAGACTTTTCATGCCTTCAGACGGGTCGAACGCGCGCTGTGCTTCCGGTGTCAGGGTCTTCTTGATGGCCTCGAACCCCGCCTGATGCGCCATCTTGTCATTTGCCGAAACGAAGGTTGCCTTTTTTTTGGTTCAGCAACAAAAGGAAAAAAAGGAAAAGTTAGTTCTATTTCGTTGGCTAATTTATGTGTGCGCGTGAGAGGCGTATGTGTGAGTTTGTGTGGCCAGACGTACCAGATAGTTGCGCTCCAGCTGGACCTGCGTAGGCGTCAACGTCAGGCTTTTCATCTTGCTCTCCAGAATGATCCTTTGCTCCGGAGTCAAGCTGTTCAACTACACACACCAGAAAACCCAGAACAACCAAAAGCAACGCGACAAAAGTTAGATAATGGAGCCCGGGAATCTCATTTTATTTAGAAAATAACATATGTAAGAGGGGGCTTACAAAGATGGTTTGGTTGCCCAGCTGATGGCTCGACAACTTCATCTTGGACGCGGCCTTCAGCTGAGTGATCAACTCCTGGGCCTTCTGCTCGTTCTGGGGATTCGTGTCGATAGCGGTGTTGAACTTTTCCGTTGCGATGAGCTGGACGGGGTCGGGCGGGGCGGTTCCAACAAAGCCATCCATCATGCCCTCGACTGGCAACAAAGAATCGGTAGGATAATTATTCTTCGCGTCCATTTTAATAGCGGCAGGAGGTGCCATACTCATGACATGCACTGGCTCTGTCACATTCGGCGCCGGGGGCATTGGGGCGTTTGTCGGCGGGGTGGCTGCATTCGGTGGGATATCACTTGGAGGGCTGTTCATCTGCGGCGGTAAGGCTTGATCATTGAGGGCCGCTTTGGCGTTCGGGGTAGCTGGGATTGGCTGGTTTGGCATGCCTTGCTTGGCCGTCCGATTTGCGGCATTTGGTACAGGCATATTAGCTGAAGCTGGAGGAGTTTTGGGAGGTTGAGAAGTCTGGTTATTGGGCGCGAACGAGGCTGGTTTCTTGTTGAGTGCTGCCGTGGTGGCATTCAACTGCTGGCCAATGATCTGGTCAGGTGTCATGGGGCTCATTGCTGAAGCCACCTGGGATATTATAGAGCTCGCGGTAGGAGCTTGCTTCATGCTGCTCGCTGGCTGAGTTGGGGTCACTGCAGGCGAAGCATCCGCCTGTTTGTTTCTCTGCAATGACGCTGAGGGATCCATTGCTGGTGGCTTTGTCTGAGGCGGGGTCATCGGCAGAGGCGGGGTCATCACCTGAGGCGAGGACATCGTCGCGGTCTGGGGAGGAGGGTTGGGCATTAATGTGCGGTTGTTGGGCGAATATGGTGCCTGAGTTGATGACGGATCTTGGGATGGAAGGGGTTGCGAAGCGCCGGCTGTTTTTGGGTAAGCTCCAGCGGGGTCTTGGCCCATCCCATCTGATGGTGATGGTGCCGTTGCTGCCATGTTAGGGGTGGGCAGTCGTGATAGGTATTGTTGGGGGCCAGATGGCGCCGGTTGTGCCGTGGCCCGGAGTTGGGCGTCGGTCACGCCGGCTGAAGAGTAAGCGACTGCTAGCAAAAGCCACAAGAAATTGGCCATCTCTAAGTACTACTAAAATCTACCCTCTTTGTCAACGCGCAAAATCTTTAAATATTTATGTGATTGAGTATTAGAATAGGACAAATAAAGATATAAAATAAAATACTTAAAGAAATGGGAAACTCTTGATCGACTCGCACTTGACAGATAGTAGTAGTATGTTCCGTTCACCAGGAAAGAAAAGAGGAAATGTAGGATTTAGGCTATTGGAAGAGTAAAAAAGTGTTGAGTTCCATCAACTGCTATATATATTTAAGTGTGCATAGGCTTGTGTGGTACCGAACAGCTGCGACGGCTGAAGATGTTATTGAGCTGGATTGGTGGATAGTTGTGGACATGACCACGGCGTCTACATACCTCCACTGAGAGCCAGGCTGCAACCATTTGAAGAGAAACAGCAACCGATGTTGGCGATTGACCAGTGAGCTCTTACATGACCCCAGGCCGTCGCGCTGTCGCCGCCACCATGGCCAATATTGACTCTCATGAACCGGACAGTAGTGTCGCCGGGACTATGGCCTGTGACCGCGGCGCCACACAACCTGCAGTACGCCAATTTCTTCTCATGAACCGCGATGGCGATGTCATCCCTCATGGGCCACTCTCTGCATGATGCCTTCCGTGTCGCCTAAGGTGATCCAGCTGGGGAAAATGGTGCAGCCGAAGGGAGACCTGCTCAGATGCACTCCGCCCTCAATCGTGGCATATGCCATTCAGTGAGATAAGGCAGTCCGCCACATCCATAACAGTCAACGCTATGTCAAACTCATCCTACCATACACATAAGTGATGAATGTTTTTCTTATCAAAGTTGTCCTCCAGCGCATCCGCAACGGTGCAGCCAAAATGATTATTAATATTGCTACGTCAACCTCGCAGGGAGGTTCTTCAAGGTATTGTAACACTTATCAAGATTTCTGACGTCTTTTTTTACATAGGATGAAAAAGACGGTCGTGTTGCGAAGCTAGTAGTTGAGGCTGTCTGTTGTATGTGTACATGGGTCATGTTCTTGTTTCCGCCCGCCGCCATATCTAACAAGTTTTCGTGATGGGCCGCCCGCGTCGCTACCAAGGCCCAACCTCCACAAAAACTTACTAACCGGGCACTGTACGTCTCTTGGCTCTGGAGGTGGAACTGGTTTGGACGAGGATGATGAAGCTAATTGATTTTTTTTTTTTTTTTTACATAGTTTGTCAGCATGAGTTCCGAAATTTTTACCGGCCAAGTCAAGGGCATCGCATCGTTTTATGTATGTATGAAGTAGGCTAACTCAAGGACATTATAATTATTAAAACGTGTTGCAGATTTCAGCTGCGTATGATACTACTATTTAATATTGGTTGTGCCTTCAAACTTGTCCTCAAGTCGAACGAACAGCTTCCATGTTATCTGGGAATACTAAATTCAAGTGTGTTAAGCTTATTAGCCTGTCATGGTTTTAGCTTGTAAAGCAAAGCTTCGTTCCGGTGTTGAGATCAGTTCACTAAATAGGTTGTGACTTGTTGCTACATATACATATTTACACGAAACTAAACAAGGTTTCCTTCGCACCAATATCGGGAGCATGGTGCGGCGGTGGCTGCCAGCTGGTGGTGTGTATCATGAGAGTGTGATGGTGGGTAGTGTATTTTAAGCATGTGTTCGTGGGTGGGTAGTGTTTTGCTGTGAGCGGATAAATACAAGAAGTGGTTTCCAATTGTCAACGGAAATCTTTCCACGTCACTCCGCAACCAATACCCTACTCTACTTAGTCTCTACTCTATCCTACTTAGTCTCTACTTATCACTCGAAACGAACACTATGACTTCTCTACACGAGTATCCCGCCAGTCCCTTTCCACTCGCCAAGCGCAAGACCAGCGAAGCCTATCCAAGCCCAAAGCCCACCAAACTGGCCAAGCCGCTCCCCAGCAACCTGGCCTTCGATCCCTTCAACCCACACCCGGGCATGTCCAAGGAGGAGCGCAAGATGGCCCGCATGATCCGTAACAGAAGTCTGTCCTAACCCACTCTACGCATGCAAACTTACTATCTTCACTGCTGACCCTCGCTCTCTCTTGATTGCAGCCGCCGCCCAAGCCTCCAGAGACCGGAAGAAGGAGCATGTCGCTGAGCTCGAGAGCAGAGTCAGAGAGCTGGAGGAGCAGCTCAAGCTCCTCTCTGACTCCTTCCCAGCCACTGCCCCCGCCTGTCTCCGCCCATGCTGCCAACAAGCTACTGCTTCTGCTGCCCTCCAGCCATCGCGGAAACCATCCGTCGTCACACGGGCTATCCAAACGGACGACCAGATCCGCTGTCCTCCTCACTCCCTCTCGGACTCGATCGACCCCTCCATCATCCAATCCAATCCACTACCACCACAACCACAACCACAACCACTCTTACCCCCCACGCTATCCAAACCCAACATACCTGGAAAGGATAGCTTGTCGCTCGATCCTCAGTTGAAAAATGAACACCCCATCGACACCCAACAGCCCATCTCCATCCAACCCACCAACGCCACCATCTCACCCACCCAGGCAGAGTACCTCTCCAGAGTCAGGATCCATGTGCTCGAGGAGGAGAATATCCAACTCAAAAACCAGCTGGAGTATGAGCTCAAGAAATCTCACCAGTTTAAGTGTCAGCTGCTCAGGAACCAACTCACTCATCCTTTGACGAGTGTCCCCAATCAGCAACAGCTGACGACGGACAAACACCATACCGACCAGGAGGGACTGATCGAGATGATGTTAGAGGACGAAGAGATCGAGCACTTGTTGCTCGCCTCCTCCAAAAACCCCTCCGCCTCTCCTCCTACCACCAAGTTGGAACAGGACTCATACACCCATTCGGTCGACCTCGCCCAACACTCTCTAGATTGGGACTCGCTCCTACTCGATCGAGAGGGCTCGTGTTCCACCGTCTCGCCCGTCGCCCCGCGAGCCACCAGTTCACTATCGAGTGGGCATCATAATCAGGAGCAGGATCCATTCGGGACGGAGTGGAAGATCTCCTCAGGGACTCAGGGATCGAGTGATACGGACGACTGGCCGATGATGATGATGATGGTGGACGACGACAACGGGCGCGGCTCGTCGCGGGCGTCGTCGTCGAGTGTTCTGGGAGGTATTGAGCCGAGTCAACCAGAGACTCCTCCATGCGACCTCCAGCCACAGGCTCCTGCAGCCGATGCAGCGCGGGCCCTCCCAGGTGAGTCGTCGAGCAGTGCATGCAGCAGCAGCCCCGCCATAACCCAGAGTGGCGTCTTCTCCCACCCCCGCCTCGTCGCACGCGAGGTGGACCACCCACGGGTGTCCCTGCAGCGGAACGGTGGGGAGAAGAGCACCCGAAGGGGCTGCTACATGCGCTGGTCAGCGGCGACCACCTACGGGCCCGTAGTATCACATCGTGCAGCGGTGAGCGCACTGTGCTCGCTTCTCATCCCCTATCTGGCTTCTTCCCCGGCCATCATCGTGACCATCATGATGATGATCAGGTGCTGCCCCACTTCTGGGGCGCCCTGGATGCCCGGGATCCTTCTAGCCTGGGGGATGATGACAGCTTGCTGGTGGGTCGCGTGTTGGGTGGCCTGGGAGACTCGCTCAAACCGCTCGAATGCTCGGGGACTCCTCGCCCGGACGAGCCGTGCTTCGGCGCCGCGCCCTCCTCGCCGGCCGGCAGTTCTCTTCCGCACCACCACCACCACCACGACCACCACTCCGCCCTCTTCGGTGACAACAGCACGGGAAAAGAGTGGGGGTTCTTCGGGTTCCCGTTCATCCTCGATGATGAGAAAGACCTGTCTCCTTCACCCCTCGTCGCCTCGTCGTCCGACGCCACCCCGGCCTCGGACCTTCTCTCGGACTCCCTCCTCCAGCCATCATCCTCCTCCTCCTCGGATCCTGGTTCTTCCTCATCCCACCCGCTGGCCCATCCCAATCGCCGCGGGCTGACCCCACTCGCTGACCTGACCCTCTTCGACCCCGAGTTCGAGGGCCTCGATCGCAACCACCTGTATCTCGCCTGACTGTGTATTCTCTCCCGCTGCTCCTCGTGTTACCCTATTAGTCTCTCTCTCTCTCTCTCTCGCTCCGGCTTGTTGTCCTGATCTATCGAACCCGTCCCTTGCCATCTCACTCTTGCCCATGTCTCTAATGTCTCTCTCTCTCTCGATTCCTCTACTCTCGTCTCTCCAGTCCATGTCTCTAGTTTGTTTATATCATTGATTGATAGACCTACCCTAGCACACCTCCCCATGTGCGTTTGTTTTTATTCCCCGACTGATTGAATGTGAGCCTCCAAAGTACATACAAGCACGGTACACCCTATAAATATAAATAAATAAATAAATAAATATACATATACAGAATGTGAAATGAGTAATTTAGATAGATGGCAATGGTATACATACCAGCAGGTTGGAGCATCTGGTCGTGGGTGTTGCCATGGGTGTGATGTCAATGCCCATAGACCATGTGGATTGAGCGACTTGTGCAGTGACAGAACGGTGCTTCTCACTTCGTTGGCATGTAGGATTGCCTGGGAGTTGAAGATAGCTTCTTGTAGCACTAACCACACCCAATCTTGGGCATATCTCTCCGACGCTCGGTGATCACGGCGGCGGCGGCGACGGCGAGGGCGAGGGCGTCTCTGTCGCTCATCATCATCATCCTCATCACGGTCAGGCAGGCTGGCACCGACCTGCTCTTGTCAGCGCAATCGAGCCAACAAGATGATTTTTACAACCTAGCGCAGTGGTGTAGAAGCATGTACCCGAGGTTCACCGCTACCACAAGCTCCAACCTGAGTGTGGATTGGGATGTGATCGGTGTGCTGCCTATCAACCGATTGCAGAACATGCAGGAGGGGAAGCAACATAAATGTGTAGGTATGTAGGACACGGAGTGGTGGAATCTCAGTGAGATCAGGATTCGAGCCAAATCATTCATATGTAATTGAAAATGAAGAGAGAATACAAACAGAATATTGAAGGATGTACGTGCCAACAGATGAAAGCTTGGGTAGTAAGAGAATTACCTGAGATGAGGAGAGCAGGACGATCTTTCCGGGCACTATGTACTTCTTTATGTGTTAGAACAAAAAAAAAAAAAAAACAGAAATGCTGGAAGGAGCAAACTTTTCTTTAATGTTAATGGATGCGAAAGCGTTACGAGAAATCATAATTGGGATAGAGTGTGAGATAAGAGACTGGTGAAGGGAAATCAACCAGAGCCAGTAAGGAGAAAGAAAGTGGCAATGTCCTGCACTCGGAGTCGCGACTCGTAGGGCTTCTCCGCAATTGATGACCTTTTTTTTGTCGAGCCGTTGAAGCCTGTCGGAGTGAAACGTTAAAGGCCGGGGTTGAGAAGAAAACTGGATGGTGAAACATCAGAACTAGTAAAGTATACCAGATGAGCCTACCTAAGGAAAGCCCGTAGGGTTACAACTTTGGCCCGATTCTACTCCGTATATGTAAGTGCAAGTGCAGGATTGACCACACGGCTTAGTGGTCACGCCCGGCTGCTTTGCGGGCTGCTTAGCAGGCCCTGCCTGTACAGATACGACGAGGAGGAGCGACATGGCGATGAGGGTAATAATTTGCTTCATGTTGTGTAGGATTACTTTGAAGCTTGGTACGGGTTCAAGAGTAAGAAAAACAGTTTAGTGTAAATATGTATAAGAAAGCTGGGTGAGTAATAGTGGCTGTGAGTGGACGACGGAACGGTGGGCGGAACCAGGGCGCTGGCGAACACATATTCATTTAAAATACGCCTATTTATATCATGCAGTGGATGTCATTCTTAAACTTGATTCCGGGCCCGTCAGAGGCCGTGGGAAGCAGCCTGAGAGATATGTATATTTACAACGGCCGCAAGCAGGTTTTCTGGGAAACCCCCTATGGAGGGGAGGTGGGTTGTAATGGAAATGTACATACACCGTTGGGCCATCCCCGCTCGCGAGCGGCCTGTAGGCTGTGGTTGCCACGGGTGCATGTGAGTTCGGTTGAGGCGAACTTGGGGGGAACTTGGCGGGGTCGGAGGGTCGACTAGTTGAGCGGAAGTTCGGAACTCACGAAACGGATTTACACACTACATGTAGTTCCTCTCTGAAGGCCCGTGCACACGTCCTCTCCTTGTATACTCAATTGTAAATGGTTGATACAGGTGTGAATTTCCATGAGTATGTACACGGTCTAATTCCCAACTTGCAATCTGATTTAGTGGTGAAAATGAAAGAGATTTGACCCAGAAAGGTCTAGTGGATATTGGTGTTGGAAAGGGCCCCACAGGAAGTTACCCCGGGCTGCACAGCCAACAGTGTACATACTGCTGCCCCACAGCCACCGAAAGACGACGGATAAAGAAAAAAAGAAGCACCGCTGAAGCTTGTCGAAACCCCACAAAATCACAACACGATTCACTGAGAAAAGTTGCGAAACCATCACAAGACATCATCGAGCAACAGCAAAAACAGACACACACAAAAGCACAAGCCGAAAAGGAAGAAGAAGGGGCCATCATGGGTATCTTCGACAAGCTCACCAAGAAACCCACTTCGCCCCCACCCAGCTACACCCAGCAGCAGTACCCGTCCACGAACACCGCCAACGCCACGGGGAACACGAATCCGTATCCGGCCAACCCTGCACTGAACACCACCTCTGCGCCAACGGGCCCAAACTCGGCTGGTGGCGAGATGCGGGATAAGGACGAGAGAGCACTGCCGCCAGGATGGGAGAAGTAAGCACCACCCACTTTCCCGAGATGGATATGAACGTAAATCCTGATTCGCATGTATGTGTGTGTGTGTGTGTTTTTGTACTATGTAGACAATGGCACGACGGATACGCACGCTACTTCTACATCAACACGCGTGACCCCTCCGGCCCTACATCCCACTGGATCCATCCCCTGGACCAACCCCGTGGGCCGCCGGCGCCTCCTCCCCCAGCACACCAGCCGCCAATGGGAGCGACGAACCCACAGGGATACTACGGCTCACAGCCTCCTCCCATACCGCAGCAACAGGCAGGGTACGTCTACCTGATGTATATATCGGTTTCACTGAAACCAGCACTCTCATGGTGTTTGTGTCCTCACTCATCATTCTCCCGGTTTTGTTATTTTCTTCCCTGAAAAAAAAAAAAAACAGATATATGAACCAGCAGCCTATGTATCAACAACAACAAGTCCCAATCCAGGCTTCTGCCAACGGACGGCGGCCGGGGGGAGGGATGAATCCGTAAGCAAACTTCACTCGGCCTTTCTGCCCCCACAGAATACATATATCTATCTTGAATGTATATAATAAAAAAAAACAGCAGGCATATTCCTTGATAGATACTCACCCTCCCCCCCCTTTTTTTCCTTTTTTTGGGATGGTACATAGATTGTTGGCCGGGGCTGGCGGGCTCGCGGGCGGGATGCTCCTGGGCTCGATGCTAGAAAGCCACCACGAGCACCATCACCACGGGGATTACTACGACAACAATAATGGCTACACGGAGTGAGTCTCCTTTCTCCCTCGCTTCCCTTTCCCATCTAGTCGCTCCAAGGAAATCCCCCCCCCCCAAAAAAAAAAAAAAAAAAAAAATGCCACCTCCCGCTGACTTCCTCAAAATGATGGTGTGATTGTGCAGTGGGTACCAGCAAGGGTACGATAGCGGGTACGCCAACGGGTTCGATAACGGCGACGACTTCGGAGACGCCGGTGACTTCGGAGGTGGGTTCGACGACGGCGGCGGCTTTTTCTGAACGTAGCTGCTTGCTGCTTCTCTATCCTTCACACACTACATACATACCTATATATATATATCCTTGGGCTGTTGTGTCGTTTCCTCCTCTTCCCTTCCTCTTTTTTTCTCTATCTCCTCTCGCGCCCTCGTATCACTCCCCCAAAAAAACATACATACATACATACACGGACATTCCAGCAAGTTAAATCCAGCCTGTACAACCATGTAAAACCCGCGGATCCGCAAGATACATATGCAATGTTTATTTACTCTCTAATCAAGAAGAGGCAAAACTGAAACTGTCCAAAGAAACCCAGGAAAGTTGTTCTTTTTTTTCCTGCTGGATCATCCACTACATCACAGCAAATGAAATGAAACTTGTGAAAAAACATAAACGGAACCCCAACAAAAAAAAAAGAACGCTGAAATTAAACATCAGGAGAGACCTTAACAACAGCCTGGCGGTGACAACAATGGCCCTGCAGCACCATCATAACTGTGAGAAAAAGAACTTGTGGAAAAAAAAGCAAGAAAATGGCTCATCTTGGCCAACTTGCTTTGGGGGTGCCTTGTAAGAGCAGGAACATGGTGGCGTGCCCCTGAAGAGTAAGAACATGGTGGCGTGCCCCGGCCCAATTGAAAAGTGCTGCATGCATGCAGGAGCGGCCGCCAAGTAAGGAGCTTGCCGGACGGGGCCTTGTGAGCCGAGTTTGAAAACCTGTTGCAATTATTCTTTTCAAGACTCACACCGCCAAGTGGCCTGATGTGAGCGTGGATCCATTTTGTGCTAAGCATGTTCTTCTTCATTGGGCAAGTTGGAAAAGTTTGTAAATGTTAGCAACGGTTTGCTCATCCGTGCTAATTGTTAATTGTTAATTTTATTTTTTTACAATGGTCATGGTTACATGTCCAAATTGGGAATTTCTTTGGATGGTTTCACTTCCCGTCAAGAAGAGAGTGTGTGTTTTGGCCAGGATGAGTGAGACGGGGGACGGCTGTATGTAATATAAATGTGTAGTGATGATGATGATGAGCGACAGAGATGCCCTTGCCCTCGCCGTTGCCGCCGTGATCAACGGCCCTCGAGTGGCGGCCGGAGAGATGTGCCCAAGTTTGGGTGTGGGTGATGCTAAACTTTTCCATGATTTATTTTGTGCTCTTTTTTTTGGGGAGGGGGGGGGGGGGGGAGGTTTTCAACAAGCTTCAGCGGTGCTTCTTTTTCTTTATCCGTCGTCTTTGGGTGGCTGTGGGGCAGCGACAGGCAGCGATGCATAACAGCATTGACTGTCCAGCCCGGAGCACTTAAACCTGGCCTTTTCCAATACTATGGATATCGAGAATACTGGTACTATGGATATCAAGAATACTGTCCGGGTGTTAAATCGCGCCTGTCCGGATAATCTGGGTGTCACAACACCATACCATCCGGACACACGCAAGTTAACACCTGGACAGTATTCTTGATATCCATAGTACCAATGTCCAGACCTTGTTGGGCCAATCCTGGGCAATCTCTTGGATTTTCACCACCAAATGACCAAATCAGAAATCAGGTTGCAAATTGGGAATTACATAGACCATGTGCTGATGCTAGCTAAACTAAGCCTCCCGATGTGATCGAGGGCCTGGAGGGCCCGGATGCGAAGCATCCTCCCATTCCCAATGGGAGGCTTTATCACTTAAGTCCCACTCGTGGCGTGAGAGGAACCGCATTGGGCATCAAATTCCCGCGGATTAGCAAAACTAACATAACACCAGATTACGCTAATCTTGGCCCTCTTTTGCATCAGTAAGGATTGGCAATACGGGTATAGCCCAATATTCATGCATCTGAGTGTTAATCCTAGATTAACAGGGTACAAGTCTATACCGCGCTAGCTCCAGAACTGATCCTGGAGCAACATCACACCACACTAATCTTGGCCAATGCAGTTGGTTGGTGGGATCAGCGTTGCTAATCCGCAGGGATTTGGCTAGCTTAACATAAGCCTCACGAACGGAGGGTCCCGGGGACCCCGCGCGGAGCGCTCTCCAAAGGAGAGGCTTACGAGATAAATCAGTTGGCTTGCAGGGACGGGAGGGATTTTCACTGCTAAAAAAACTTAAAAATTCATTGGCGGAGATATAAAGTCCAATCCGAAAATCTGAATAGACAGATTTGTTGGTTTAGCAGCCGCTCTATTTTTGCTATTTTTTTTGAAAACCTACCTCCAAAAATGACCAAGACAAACCAGTTTTGAAGGAACAATCATTTATAATGGATCTTCCAATCCCTCAAAGCTTGTCATTTGGATTTGCCAAGTAACTTCAACCTTTGCATTTCTGAAAATTACTGGATGCATGCATGCAGATTCCAATCATGATGCAAGGAATGATCGCACAAACATCAGGCCCACCAGCTACTTGTCAAATCAACTCAGAACTTGCCTTTTAAATCGCTGTAAATGGAGGCAATCAACATACCCAAAAAAAATTTGAATTCTGATGATGAGACCTTGGAAAAAGAAATTGAAAACAATGCCTTCAAGAGATATGCGCAGACAAGCAAACCCCTTCAAGTTGACACAGTGCTCAATCTGATACGAGGCCGCAACACTTTCCTCCTGGCAGCGACGGGTTTTGGAAATTCACGCATCCCTGAAATGTACTTAAATATGACCACTAAGAATTGCGCCGGCCGCTGTATTGGAGTGGTCGTTGTGTTGAATCCCCTGGATGCTCTTGGAAATGATCAAGTTGCGGAGAAGATTGCGGCCGGGTATTCAGCAATCACCAGGGGAGAGGAGGGGGCACTCCCCAAGGAGTGCCATAGCTTAACTTTTTTCTGTAACTCTGGTGGATACCTCCCCTACATCTTTCTTTGAACTTCACAAAGTATTGGCTAACCCACGTTGAACTCATCTGGAATTTGACTGGAATTTAGTTTATTCTGTATAAAAAAGATACTCAAAACAAATTTGTATTTCAAGTTGAATTGTTTTTCAATTGATAAAATTATTCTGGTGAAAATCCAGACTGTTTGATTGAAATTTTAGTAGTATACAAAAAAAGTTGTTCAGGAAGGATGATAATGTTCCAACAGATCATCATGGCCAAGATCTTCTTCAAAAAAATTGGTTAATAATTGTATTATACTATTGAATTCTTTACCTTCTGCATCCTAATAAATCTAAGAATTTGCCCTGACATTAGCAAAGATTTGCTGCAATTTTACCACAACATGTGACAAAATGGTAGCCCTCTCAGTCCAAAAACTGATTGAAGTCAATCCGGGGAGTGTTAGGGTTCAGCTGGGAATCATTTTGCATTGCCACACAATTTGTGGTAAGAGGGGTTTTTCATTTATTTATATATTCTCAGCTTCATTTCCCATTTCTGTTTTTTTTTGAGAGAGAGTTTTGACAATGTCCTCCTATCCCGCTTGAGCGGGATAGGGGGACATTGTCAAAATTGGTTTCACAACCCATAACCAAGACAAACTAGTAATCATCCGTGAAAGGCCCAGCCTGTTGACCAGTATGTCTGTGTAACATGCATTTATTGAGCAATTGTAGTCCATAGTCATGATTAAGTTGAGCTAAGATTCAAAATAAATTCAACAAAAGTTGTTGATAATCTCACAATGTTTAGCACATCACTTCATCATTATTTCACCTCCATTTCACCTTATTGAAAGGAATTGTCAGCCCTAGAGATACTTCAAAGTATCCAAAGGACTGCTATTTTATATTCAACTCACTTATATCTTCTGTAATATTAATAAATCCTTGAATATTATTGCAGAAATGGATTTCTGATTTAAATCTATGTAGGGTTACCCACTGAGAGTACCCCTGAATTATTACTCCTTATGGTACTTTGGCCATTCTCAAAGTACCAAGGAGAAACTACTACAAAACATTAAAATGTAAAATATTTAATATGCTAATACATAGTATAAGCATACTTTTGGCGCAGAGAAAGAACATAAACAAGGTTGTGAAACAATACAAACCTTGTCTTCCTTGGCTGAGAATTTATTTCTATGGGAAATATACTACTTATTAGATATTCCCTTATTGTAGAAATAGAATTACCCTTTCCCATGAAAGTGTGGGTAAATTCTTTAATTCATTATCCTTATTAGTGTGGCTTCATGAGTAAATGGTTCATGAATATACTCATGATGTCATGGGGACAGGATAATAAATTTTCACATCCATAGAATTGGCCACAAATCTTCACGTAGAAGTTTGTGCTCATTCCCTGGCTTGTTTAAACTCCCAGAGGCTCCTCATGGCGCCCAAAGGGACCTATAGGCCTTAAAAGGAAGGCCTCTGAAGCCCAAAGATGGATTCCTCAGCCAATTCACCCACACACTTAGTTATAAACTCAGTATAAGTGAGTATTCTCCTCCCACTTTTAGAGTAGTGTTCCTCTATCTAAATCCTTTCCCACTGGAGCTTTCAGCTTGCATTATTATCCCCAATTACTGCACCTAAATCCTTTTTAAAAATAGTAGCTGAAAGATCACCACCTCTGCCTGCAGCCATTCTGTCACGTGCTTTCCTACTATTATCCTTTTGTTGCTTTATAGCTTCAAAATAACAACTATTTATAGTTGTTCTCCTACCCAAACTGTTGTATATCAACTTTTGGCGGAAAAGTAGTGCAGAACCAACCCATTATTCTATTGGGGTAGGACTAGTAATATTCCTTTAAACTGTTCTGTCAGCACATTCATAGTGATTTGGGCCATTTTTGGACCAACATCTCATAGAAATAGCTGTCAGGAATAGTTCATCAAAAATTTGTGATTGACTTCTGACATAGTTCAGACCAAAACTAGGGTCAACTTAAGCTATGGCACTCCCTTGGGAGTGCCCCCTCCTCTCCCCTGGGGAATCAACCTCACGGCCGCTAACTTTTCACATAAGGCCGCCTTCGAGCTCAAAATTGGCCTATACAATTTCGTTTACCTGAGCCCTGAAATCTTCCTAAACAACAAGGTATTTGGAAATATATACCTTAGTCCTGAGTTTCAGCGCAAGCTGGTGCTAGTTGTAGTAGACGAAGCACATATGATCTATACCTGAGGGATTGCAGAAACTGGACGTCGAAATCTAAAGGCTCTTGTGCGCCACCAGGACCAAGGTGTTTTTTGTCCATCCTATGGCAACCTTTCATCTGCTCTACTCAATAAGAATAAGGCACCGCTTCTCCTGATGTCCGGGACTTGTCCTCCAAAGGCCATTGAAGCAATCAAAAACAGCCTCAAGCTTACAGAAACCAAGATCGATCTTATCCGCGGAGAGCTGACACGACCCAAAATTTGAATCCTCCGTATTCCCATAACCAATTCTTTGAGTTCTTGTAAGGACGTCGCAAAGCTTTACCCCTTGGCTGATGAAACCTCAGATGAACAACTAGTACCATCCCTAATTTACTCCGGGACTCGCCATGCAACGTTGACGGTATTAGAAGTGCTAGCGGCTGCGCGAGGGACGCCTGGCAATCACAAGAACGCAGAAATCCCTTTTGCCCGTTGATATCATGCGTGCACAGGCGAGCTGGACAAGGATGACTGTATCAAGGAATTTGGCAAAGGGAAGTTCCCTGTTATCTCGTGTACTCTGGCCCTTGGCATGGGCCAGAACTGGAGGAGTGTACGCCAAGTTGTCCAGATGGGACAAGGCGACCCATCTCTCATTGGGTAAATGATTGGTTGGGCCGGTCGAGATGGCCAACCAGCATTAGCTGTGCTTTTTATGGAGACAGAGCGCAGAGGAGGCATAAACAATATTAAAGATTTGCCCGTGGGGCCTTACGAGTCAGACGAATGCCGGATGGACGCCCTTGCGTTGACACCAGTATGCCTGGGAGTGGCCCTGGGAGTGGACAATTTGTGAGTATCTTGATTGATTGCTCACAATACTGCACGCAGGCTGATCTTGATCACATAATTTTTTAGAGTTGGTTACATTCCTGTCAGTTTTAATGACCCTGCGTATGTGGAAGAGGTGGACCGTCAAAAGAAAATGAACTTTGCTCCATGTTTCTGTTCTAACTGCTTGGTACAAGAGGGCAATCTTCTGATTGATAACTTGAAGAGCCTTAATCAAGACAACTTCACCAATCACATATTAAACAGAAAAACATTTGAACCACGAGCCACAACAACCGGTTCCTTGAGTAATACGACACAGCCTGAAACAAAGAAGACACAACAAATTCCGGTCAAATTATCTAAAGACGAGATTCCTATCCTCAAAATTATCCTGACAATGGCCTGTCACCAATTTATTGAAGAGACTATGGGGACAGGCGGAGTCATCATTCCTCGGCAAATTTTTGGTGAAAAAGAAGTTGAGGCAATTGTAAAGAATGTGAATCACATATGTAGTATTGAAGATATGGAACGGGTGATTGGAGGCGAGTTGATCCTTGGCCAGACAGAGGTACTGTTTGAGTCACTTGAGGGATTTATCAAGAAACAAGACATGACGATCCCGCCAATTGATGTTTTGACCAACTGCAAACGTGTCTTGAGCAATGTAACCAATCGCAAGGTAGCGACTTGGCCGGTTACAGTCAGTGTAAAAAAAAGGAAATGATGTTCAAGAGAAGAGGCTGAGGCAAGGAAATTGGAGCTGGCAGAACAAAAAAGAATAAAAGCTGAGAAGAAAGAAGCGGTTAAACAGATGAAGGCCAGGCAAAAGATGAGACAGTTACAAATAATGGAGGAGGTAAAAGAGAGAAATGGCTTACCAAGTCGTTCCTAAAGCTCATGAGTGGACATGTTAGGTACTTCATCAACTTGCATGTTGTCATCTACATTCTCTGGGTTGGCTGACATGTCAAATGGCATATGCTGCCTGAATCGGGTGTAGTTTGGGTCGGTCCTGTATTCCTTTTCAAGTTTGGCCACCCCATCCATAAACGAGTCCTGGACCTGTGTTGGCCATTGTTTGTGGTTTGCTTGGTCTTCATCGGCTTCAAGGATGTTGTACTTGTGGCCCATTTGCAAGACAACGTTCAAGGCTTGAGTTTGCAATACATTTTTTTGTGTCTGCAAGAATACTGTTGCTCCAGTGTTGCGCCGTATTGAATGTAAAAATTTGCAGAGCTTGAGTGATTAAAATCCCACCATTTGTTAGCAGAGCAATTTCCATAGGTGATCAGAAGATTAGAAACGCACAAGATGAATGTTCAAAGAGTAAAGTTCCTTGAGACGCTCAATCTGGGTCCCTTGTCCACTTCGATTATACACATATTTCAGCCAGTAGTTCTGGATTTCCAAGTAGAAATCCTTGGCAACAAAGTGATTGTCCCTCCCACTTGGTGAGAATAGAAGGGAATGGCGGAAGAGCTTGGCTAAGTCTGGTGGAAGTACTTCATTGAGAAGAAGTACGGCCCGAGGTAGGTAGGAGGAGTAGTTATTGAGCCCTTTCAGGCCTTGTGACATGACCAACCACATCTTCCATACATTCATAAGGCGGCCAATATCGCCAGCTTTCATAGCTCTATTGGCTTCAACAACGGTTGAGAACTCTTGGAGACGGATGAGAAAATTGCTCAGCTGGGGAGAGGCTTTGGGAGCGGTTTCCGGCGGGTCAATACAAGAACGTTCATATGCTTGTGCTCGCGCTTCTCCAGTGCAATACTTATTGTAGAACTGATGTATTATGTTGTTCCATTCAGCAGTATCCATCTTTGGCTTGGGGTGTTTCTTGTTGAATTCAACCAGCGGTTCCTTCTCAGTCCGCATGATGACTCTATGATGCGTGCAGATGACACCCACAGGTATAAGTAAGCAGTTGTTGAAAGAGGAATAAAATTTATTACGTACTTCAATCCATACAAGATCGTTGTCCAAAAACTAAGCTGTTGTGCATCAAAAAATGGTTGACGCGGTCTGTCACGCCACAAGCAACAAGTTGGAGTGCATTCCTAAGTTGCATTCCGTTGTGTCGGCGGTTCCTTGCATAGGCAATCATGCCACACACAGAATTTTCTATCTGATTGATTTGAATTGAAGTACATAAAAATGAAAATGGCCGTCAATATTATAGGTTTGTTCCATTCAAATTTATAATAATTTTACGCAAAGACAAGGGGCAGCCTCAGGATTTGGGGACTTTGATCACTTACAAACTTGGATCGATCAATCCCAGGTGTGGCGGGATTGGAAAAGTTGCCATAAGCAATCCCTTCCATCTCAAGGCCGTTGGAATCATCGTTTTCAATGTTATCAGACCCAGTGTCATTATTGGTAAGCATGGCTTGAGAATCGTTCTTGTTTGAATTGATGAGGACTTGAGAAACAAGATTATATAAGAAGGGCATTGCTTCTTTGGCAAGTCAAATCATGTATTGTCCATGAGCGTCACTGTTTAAAAAATCAGGGCTGATGGTTGTGCTGCTTTGAAAAAGCCCATTTGGGTAGTTTCCAGATGTTGGTCTCTGCGCCTCTACAATCTTGATAGCCTAGGAAAGGAACAGGGTGTTTCTCAGCTCTTCATGCTTTGAAAACATTTGATAACATTAACCACCTCACCTTGTTGAGGACAAAATCATGCCAAAATTCTTTTCCTTCTTTGGTCTTGTTCACCACACCAGGTGAGAATTTATGGCACTGGCATGCCAGTGCCACTCCATGTGTTTTCACTGGAACCCGGGGCCAATGATCTTATGTGTCAGTTCCCTATGAACCTGAAATGATGTTGATGTGGGTTAAGATAATTGGACAACATCTTCTGAAGTGAACCACAAAGCAAGCTGATATTCAAATGATCAAAATTGTAACTTTATAATGAATGAATCCACAAATCATATAGAACCCAAGCTGAACTCAAGTCAATCTTATGATTTTCTGAGTTCTTGAATGCTCCAATCAGTATTGGTCCATCTTTAAATAATTCTTCTTTAATATTAATACATCAATATTTCCATTCATTGACATGTGGAGAATCATTCTGATTAACAAGTCTTTATCAACTATCATTTATTATTTCTTTGCAGTGCCTAAATAATTTTCAATCTAAACCTCTTGAGAAAATCTTTTCTATAACCTTATAGATGATGAAAAAATATTCATAAAAAGGATTCAAACCATATTGAGTACATTTGGAGCTAAATTTAGAGCTCTAATTTTCTTTAGAAGTTGAATTTTGAAAGTTTTATACACAATTACATATGTCCCCTGGTTTTTAGATTTCATGAAGTCCTAAGTTTACCAAAAAGAATTGAATTTCCATCAGAAAAAGTATATCATACAATTTTTATCCAAGACATCTGAATTTTTACCCTTTTCCAAAAAATGACAAGTACACCTGATGGTAGTTGGCCTCCGTAATAATCCCCTTTAAATAAAATTTTGACTTGAATATTTTCAAAGATCATCTTTGCGCAGTCACTGTGCATTTTGCACAGTGACTGTGCATTGAACATGTGTAATAGTTGACTTTTTTTAAAAAAAAAGTTGGGTCAAAAGTTGTGCCATAGTTTCCAAAGACCAACTCCCATCGGTCGCTTTTTTGCTTTGTTTGTGGTGCTTGGTGTACGCTTGTTACATTATTGTGACATTTGAATTTTTACGCTGCTGTACGCCCGTACACCAGAGTACAAATTTATATTTCACAGTGATTTACAGGTGTGTGAAAGGTTGTAAAGGTGGTTTTTGCTGTTTTGACCAAAAAATGATTAAAATGGGACACCTTTGTTGCAAATCCAAATGATTGTTTGATGGAAAGTTTGGTCTGAGCCAAAAAGTGTACAAATGGGGGTAGGTAAAGACCCAATTCTTCAGATTTTAAAATTCCTTCAAAATGCGGGACCAACTACAATGAATTGTGGCACCTCAAAAACAGAAGATTGTGAATTCATTCCATTCAAAAAAGCACATTATATTTAAGTTTTTTTGCCTCAAAAAAGTAAAAAAAGGTACTTCTTTGAAATAACACAAGCAAGAAGAAAGTAAATTTTCAAAAGAATGATGAAATCAGAACTGTGGTTGTTTTGGTATCACTTCAGGTTTGCATGCTTCAAGTTTTCCACTTGAGTTGGACATAAAATCACATACACATCAAGCAACACTTGTTGTGAGATTGTTGGTGACTTCAAACTGAATTTCAGTTGAACATGCAGTTTGACTGTGCATACCTCCAAACACGGTTCAAACCAAGAGAGGGTAATGAGTTATGCAATGGCACCCGTCAACAGGTGCCATGAAATCTCCCCTGGTGCCAGCTATATCAGCGCCTCAAGGAGCTTGATAGTTGAAGGTAAACCACTGGAAGGCCATTTTTTGTGACGGTCTACAACCTTATCATCAGTATTAGTAAGTAGTGCAAGAAAAAACGTTTTTGGGGTTAGCTGATTTGCAAATTTGTAGGATGTGAACGTGCTCCGGAACTAGGGGTTGCTTTGGGGTGAAGTGTTCCATTCCAGGAAATATGATTGGTTTGATGCAGTTCCGAGCAAAAAGATTGCGCTTCATAAGGACTCTGTCAAACCTAGACATACGAGATAGGCAAGACTTCCAAACTTGTGGATCCTGGATTCACAAGGAATGCACCTGGCAAATCCATGGCTAGAGTTTTGCTTTGATGGACCAAAATTTTTTATTTTGAAAAAATTATAGAGGGAGAACTATTTTGATTCAGGTGTTAGGACCAACGCCAAATTGAAGAGCACATCAAGAAGTATTTTTGGCCCCTCAGGCAAGTACCAGGCTGGTCTGTAGGAACGGAAACAAAGCCTATGAAATTTTCTCCTGCCATTTGGTATTTCTGTCTCTGCGGGCAAGGTGACTTATCTCGCAAGTCCCTCCCTGCGGGAGGGCGGCTTCGCCGCCCTCCCGCGGTTGGGACTTGTGTTAAGTTAGGTGCCAGCCTGCCTGCCCTGCAATGCGCGGTGGAGGCAGACCAACATCGGCCCTTTCCAGCACCCAAGTTCACACCTTTTTGGCACAATCTCATTGATTTTCATCACCAAATCAGGTTGCAAATTGGGAATTACAGACTGTGTACTTATGGAAATTCAAGTGACAGACTCTCGAGACAGTGTACCATGAATCATGATGAGCCTTGAATGAGCAGCCTTCCCACCAGTCTTGCTCGCCGAGGGTCTCTTTCTTTTGTGTGATGTCGTGTATAAATAGAGCCCCTCAAGCTTGGACTGCTTTCCATTACACCCTCATCCAGCTCTCATCCGATCCCTTGTTGCTTGGCCATCTGCCCACGTCTGAGTTCTATCACATTCCTCGCCTTTCACAATCAGTGCATCAAGATACTACATACCGGGTCTCAAAAGTGTTGATGATGCAAACTCAAGACTTGATTTAGCAATTGAACCGTCTCCCTCCCATCATGATCTTTTTTGTGCTTCTCCTTGCGGTTAGGCCTAGCGTGCAGGCGCCAAGGGCCGGGGAGGGCCCGTACTGTCCTCCAACACGTGTGTGCGATGATACCGGAGAGCACTGTGTTTGAAATGGCGATTCCAGTCTCAGCGTCTTGGAACGGACATTTGTTGTCCGTTCCAAATTATCTTCAAGTGAAAGCTCACCATTCACTCTAATCAGCCCCCCCCATCTAATTCTATTCCATCAGGGCTTGCTTGGAATGACTCGGCGAAATGTAATCAAGAGGATCGTCAGGGCATCTCGACTGCCTTTTCTTATGGTTGCACATCTCTTCAACCGTGTCATTTTAACAGCTAAGAACCCGCAGAATCTCTTTTCCTTCCTTCCTTCACAAACTTCTACTTTTCTTACATGACCTGAATGAATGAGAAGAGCGCTCAAAAATCATGACTTTTCCTCTTGTATACACCATGAAAAAACAATTGTCACTTGATATCAAGTGACATCCGGCCAACTCCAGCCAGCTATCCACAATCTATCCAGACCTTTTCTTTTCCTAAAACTATGTAGAATGACTTCTGCTCAGTTTCAATGAGAACTGATCTATTTCATGGGGATCCCTGAACTTTGGTACAATGGGAGCTGAGCAATGCCACAGTAAATGCCAAGCTTTTGGCCACCCTGAGCCCTGAACTGCACCAAAGTTGGCTATGAGCTGAACTTCTGAGCAGGCTGAGCTTTTCTGCAGTGAGCGCTGAGCTGACACTCATTTTTTGCTGATTTTTTTCAAAATGAACATCAAGAAGACCAAAATTAAATTAAGAGTAGGAATGGAGTAGCTTTGAAGCTGTAACCAAAGTTGAGTAATGTCACTTGATATCAAGTGACAATTGTTTTTTTCATGGTGATAAGTGTTCCCCATCCTGTTCAAACTCTCATATCTTCTTGTCGTCATTGCTCGTTCCTGTGTTCATTTGCATTGAGAATGAGGAAGACTTTGAAAAAAAGAAGCCAACAGTCATCCAAACTTGCCTCCTTGGAGAAGCTTAGTTAAGCTCGAACAACAACAGTCATCCGCGTCAATAAAATGCTCATCTTCCGCGCAAAGTGACGCACCCCCCTATTTGTGCACCTAAACGTCACCTCAGATCCACTCTCCTAGTTGGCGACTTGGCTTGGGAGCCCGTTTCCCTGTGGGGCGCTGACTGTTACGTTATGATTAGATGTTCTCAAGAATAAAAACTGCTACATAAGCCACCGGGCTTAAGCAAAGTTCCCAGGTTGAGGTGTTTAGTGGTCAATTAATTGAGAGTTACCGGGGGCGCAGCGGGAGGTGGTGTAGGTCCACGGCAGCGTCGTCCGCGGTGATGCGCTCCAAAGCAAGAGACAGGGCTCATCCTCAGCTTTGGGGAGCACGGGGATGGGCAGGCTTGAGGGACACTTGCCTTTAAGACAAGCTGCTGCCTCGACAGCGAGCTCGTGTCCCACATCCCATCTGCTCCAATTTCGCCAGCTTGCATCACCGAAGCTATCATTTGCTTTTTCTGATTTCTTACCCAACAAGTTTTTCCGTGCTTTCAACCCTTCCTTTCCGCATCTTTTTCGCTTCCCTGCTTCCGCATAAGCACAAGCGTTTGATAACCCCCATTTTTTACCCCAATTTTTCTCCCCCGAGCAACCAATCCGTTTATCGGAGACCAGATCCCCCAGCTCTTTGAAATTTACATTGCATTATTCCTGGGAATAATTGCCTTATTCCCGTACATTAGGTCGAATTACCCTTTTACGCGCTGTATAATTGTGCCGTTGCCTTCCAGCTATAGCCACTCATTCAAAGTTAGCTTAAGAAAGCTCCTATTTTTTCCAACAACTCCTCTGATTGCAACTTCTCCCAACAAGGTGTGCCCCTTGTCGTTAGCCATCCATCTAACTCTGGGAGTAAGTCTCCAGTAGCTTCAGAAGTTTGCAACAAGTACAAGTCTGACAAACCCATTCTGTAATAAGACATCCAGTCTAGCATAGGCAGCGTGCCAAAAGACCAACAGATCTTTAGTTGCGGCCACCCTGATCCCGGCAAGCGTTGAGCTGGCAGGCTCTATACCAGCAATGGGCCCCCAGAAGTCCCCCAGGGTGGTGAAGCCAAAGTCTACCGCTACCTTGCAGACCAAGTCTAGGACAAAAGGTTGAAGACCTGGAGAGGAAGCAGCGGACCTACCATCAACATCACCGGTACCGAGTGATGAATCCTTGGACGCATCCATCCTAGATATCCTGGGCAGTAGCAGACCTCCCGACCGCCAATCCCCACTCCCGCAGGCGTGCATAGAAGCCGCTTATGCCCAACAGGCTGAAGATAGCGCTGCGACTGACAAGAAAGAGGAAATGCTGGCCCTAGCGTTGTTAAACAAGTCGCTAGGCAAACAAGATCAAGCAGATACGTTCTTCAGAATCTACGAGAAGATGTTGGATAGCTCTACCAGCATATCGACCTGCGCAGTCCCATCCAAGCGTGGCAACGAGGCGTCGTCTTCTTCCAACGGAGAGAAGAAGAGCTGCGGGCCACTTTTTGACCCAGAGAAGTGTAACCGTAGCACAAACCTCGGTTTTACTCAATACTTCAACCGCAACATCCGTGAGATGCTGGGTCCCATCCCCCTCATGATTTTTGACCAGAAGTGGCAAGCCGCCGCCTTAGCTTACCAGACCGAGAAGAGACCCACGCACTTGGAGTCATCCGGCAAGAAGTCTGGGTGTTATCACGGGTATCCATATCCAAGCAAGTGGTCCCTAAATGCCGGGGAATGGGAACAGCTATATCGTGCGTTTGACCACACACTCCGCGAGGTCTACAACTTTGGCGTTTTCTGCAACTGGCTTGCAATGCATAAGCGCCACGTGGAAAGTCTACTCAATGAAAAGTGCTTCATGGTAGCCTTGAGGCCAGGAACAAAACGTTCCACAGGAGACGGGAGCTCCATCAACAACCAGAATAATAAATCCATAAAAAGATTGGCGCCCCGCACTTCCGGGGCCAGACAGCCCAATTGAGGCATGGTCCTCAATCCGGAGAGCTAGCATAGCTGCCTTCTCCCATGCAACCCCTTTTTGAAAGTCTCCACCGCAAGAATCCGAGCAACACACGTTAACCAGAGTCCTCCTTTCCCAAGCGCCAAACCTTCCAGGGTCACTCGGACCGCACCCTGCACAAGCACAAGTCCCTCCCCTACAAGGAGGCTCACCACAGGATGGTAGGGTATATAAAGACCCCCATTGTGCCACCAGTCCAGCGTCATCCTCCCTCACAAATTTGCTTTCTAACTCCAGGCCGGCGCTTTGCAAATTATTTTCAACCTTAACTATTAACTATTTTGCCTCCACAACTTCTTGAATATTCTTGGTGCATCATCTCCACCGTTATATTTCCATCCATCATACTTTTGCCTCTTGCTATTGCATCCTTATTGGCCGGCCGGTCCTCTGGAAAATTTTTGCTTCCTTGTTGAACTTTGTGATCACCTCATCCTTTTACTTGAACTTTTCTTTGCCAATTTCTCCTTCATACTTCATTCAACTTCAGATTCAATTTTTACTTTCCAACCAAACCTAGCCTTTTGCAACTCTCACTGAAACCCTGAACCCCTTTTGAATCCTGGCCGGCCTTTCATTCTTGCTGCTTTCCTGACCATAACAATCTTTGCATTTTCCCACACCCATTTTTACTACACTGAGCTTTATCCGACACCACCTTCCTTGGCCACTTCACAGCACATTCTACTTTCTATCTCTATAATCACTGTACCAACCATCACATTTTCCCTGTTCTTCCCCCTGCCCTCCCCCACCATCAGAACATCCTCTCCCGACTTTGTTTGCTGCTTACCTTCCCCCTATTGTTGATCCACATCGAGATGGCTTACACATACCCCAAGATCTACAATCAATCGGAGGTTGTCCCGAAGCCCTTTACTCATGAAGTCTTGGTCCCCGACGGCGTCTTTTTGCCTCCCAATTCACTCCGCCTGGTGCGGCACATTGGTGGACTGCATCCCCACTTCCCTTCCCTTCCATTCATGTTCTCCATCCCTGGTCATTCTCTTCAAGCTGCCCTAGATTTTGTCAAGGCCATGCGTGCCACTGTTTGCTGGAATCAACATTGCTGCGTCCCCAACCCACTCACTGAAGAAAACATAATCCGGGACAATTTTTTTGGCCGTCAAAACTACTTCAAGATATAATTTTCATGCCCTTGCCAAGGTTTTCCCAATCCCCCTCTCAACTCCCGCAAATCCCAGCATATCTCCGCTCGGTGTGGCTGTAAAGCAAAGTTCTCAATCTTGCATCACATCAAAACCGATAGCATTTGTGTAACGTGGTTTTGGAAACACAGCCACGATCCCAACTCCCACGAGGACATGCTGTTGGGGCGGGCTCCCATTTCTGTTGACGACTGGCTGAAGGAGCGGGTTGAGTCTGGCCTTTCATGGAAAGCAATCCACAACCTTATCCGCACACCATTCATTGGGACAGTAAGTCATTAATCCTGCCGCTACTGTTATTGCACCGTTCATCCTTGCTTACACAGTTTTTGTATATATATTTATGCAGATTGCGTTGGCTGAGGTTATCCCAGAAGGCCTCCGCAAGTTTTACAATAGGTTCTGCTATCTCCGACAAACTAAGATCAAGGTCGTTGCGCAGAGGAATCCAAACGTGTTGAAGTCCCTGCGGCTCTGGGACCAGGCCCTTTCCCATCACGGTTGGAAAACCCACGTCAATTTACAGGACAACAGCAGTTTTTGCTTCGCCTTTCAATCTCCCTGGCAGAAGGAAATGTTGCTCCAACATGGTTCCAGCATGATTATGATGGATGCTACTCACAACTCCGTCAGCAACTACTTTCTCTCAGGTGGCGCAAAGACAAGCCTCTGGACATTCATGATTTGAGACCCAATTGTTGGCAAAGGCCTCCCGGTGGCCTGGGCTTTTACCAGTTTGGCAGCAGAGTAAGTCTTTTTTCATTTTTGCTTAACCTTCCCTCCAGCCGCCAACATATGCTGACACTTGTTCTTTATAGGGGTGCCATTTCCCCAATACTCCGATGGCTCTGGCAATCAACAGGTATGCAACCCAGGTCAATCATGTCTGACTGCGCCCTTTCAATCGCAAATGCTGTTGCGGACGTTTTCGTACTCTCCAATACACCACTGCATCATTACTGGTGCCTCTTTCACGTCCTCAAAGCCTTCAAAGGCAAGGCAAAGACCTACCTGCAGGACCGGTGGACCAAGGCATTCAATCAGTTCAGGGATATAATGTACTCTTGTGAAGACCCCACCCTTGCTTTCGCCAGCTTCAACCTCCAATGGGCCAAAGTCAGTCCAGGATTTTGCGAGTATGTTCAGCGCCAGTGGGCAGGCAGGATTCACAACTGGGCTATCTTTCACCGGACTGTAAGCAATTTCTCTTTCCTGCGCTTCCCTGTAACCACACACTGACTTGTCTTCCATCTTCTAACTAATTGGGTGGAACACCTCCAGATCGATCATCAAGGGATTCACACCAACAACTACACCAAATCTTGGCACCGATTGTTGAAGAACAGCTACTTACCTGCATCGGACTGATTGCAAATCAAAGAGGTGGTGCAAATCCTCACCAACGAGGTTGAGTCTCACTATTGTTGGTCGCAGAACCAGGTTGAAAGTGGGTTTGCAGGTCAAACTTCCAACAAATTCCAGATGCAGCAAAAGCTTGTTGCCGATGCCTTCACCACGGACGACATGGACATGTTGGGGATTGTGTGCACAGCTATCACGGGCGGGGTGCGTTTCTCGCTGGTGATCACTCTGAATTTTGCTCGGGACTAACTTGTGATTTCATGCAGTATGCAATTTCATTGTTTGCAAACCCAACCGTACGGCAACACACAATCAACACTTGCATCTTGGCCTCAACAGGTAAGGCCCAACTCGCAAACTGTTCCTGTCAACACTTTATGCGGTTCGGCAGCGCATGCAAACATCTCTACTATATCAGCCGCCTGCATGGCATCCTTGTTGTCAAACATGCTGTGCAACCGTTGCCTGAAACAAACTTGTCCAATGCCCTGCTTCCCACTGCTCTGTCCCCAATTGGTGTGCAGGTACACATTGACCTGACAAAGGATGACACCAATGGAAGCTCAGTTAGCACACAGGAAGATGACTCGGACATTGAGGTAGTGAAGCTGACCTTGCCTACTGGCAAGGTTATTGATGCTTACAGACCGCCGCAAAGAATCAAGCGAGCCCTTGAGGAACCAACCTTGCCAAAGCACCCAGCTCCGAAGAAGCCACGAACCGCAAATACTCAAGCCAATCATCATTGTAAACACCCGTTGTTGACTAACACTCCAACCCAGCAGACCCCCCTCCAACACCCAATGTCGTCCATTGGTCTATCCCAGCAGGCCCCTCTTGCATCTGGGTCCTGTGTCCGCCTGCCAACCTTGCATGCTACAACTGGAAGTCCCAGCACGCCAGAATCCGGTCCACCCAGCAACCCACGCTCCAAGAACAGTCCGCAGGAGCTGTTCTGCTTGAAGCACAACAGTCTTGCGTCAGCAATGGGCGCGCTGCGGCAAATCACGGCGGCCTTGCGCCTGGTAAAGGGGCAAAAGGAAATGGCAACCAAGGCAACACTCAAGCAGCTCACCAACTTTGTCTGTGAAAGTCACTCGCTTGTGAGACTGATGAAGGGCTCGCCGTTGGGTCTGGAATCTTCTCCCCTGCCAGAATTGGCCTGGGCCAGCACAGTCAACGGCCCTGAGGAGCGAACGGACCAAAGTCAAAATCTTGCACTGGTCAACGAAGGATGGGACTATTGTAAACTCACCTGGAACTTGCTCAATGATCCTCAGGCAAAGCACAAGGCTCAGTTTTGTGCAAATTTGTCTCTCGTGTTTTTGGACTTGTTTAGGGAGTGATGTTACAACGTTTGGAACACAGTGGAGGAAGCTTGCCCAAGTTTGGGTAAGAAGAAGCAGAGTCGGTGGTAAGAAACTCGTTTGCGACGGATGGTTGGAGTGATGACAACAATATTGTAGCGACTTGATTGTAATTTGTAAATAATGAAATGCAAATGCTGCTGAATTTCAGCATAACGAGAGAGATAGCAAAAGATGACAAGCAGGTGGGGCACACAAAGAAAACAGAGACAGATTGAAGGCTTATAAGTCCTCTGGGCTCTCCCCACAAAGCAGCGTTGAGGACACGCTCCCCCTTAGCTTCTGGTGACTAGACACCCCTTGCAATGGTTGCCACCCACACAGAGGGCAACCGTCGGCTCATCTTAATTTCATATCTGGTGTTACTGGCACATTCGGAGTTCCTCTCCTGCGCCGGAGTCCATTCCGGCTCCTAGGTGCGTGGAAGGGGGAGGCGCCTGGGTAGCTGCGGGGACCGAGTGGTACCCTTATAAGGGTACCAAACGGTACCCTTATAAGGGTACCAAACGGTACCCTTATAAGGGTACCAAACGGTACCCTTATAAGGGTACCAAACGGTACCCTTATAAGGGTACCAAACGGTACCAAACGGTACCCTTATAAGGGCACCAAGGGGCTCACGTAAGCCTCTTGATTCGAGAGGCTTACGTGAGCCTGGCCGGACAGGCGTGCCAGCCGTGCACGCCTGTCCGGAGGGCGTGCAAGGCCTGCACGCCCTCCAGACAGGCGTGCATGGCCAGCACGCCTGTCCGGCGGGGCCACACGCCAAGCCGGCCGTCCTCACGCCATTTGTAGGCGTGCGGACGGCGTGCGGCATGCGGGGGTTTGCACGCCTGGTTGGGAAGGCGTGCAGCCCCTGCACGCCTTGTTTTTAGGCGTTTGGGGGGGCGTGCGCACGCCCTTTGGGCGTGCCGCTATCAAGCCCCGGGTTGCACAGCATTTATGCGGGTCGTGCGTAAATTGAGATGCTTTTTGCTGGGGGTGAAGATGTAGTGTGTGTATGTGTATATATATGTAGCTATGTAGATGTAACTATACTATGTATGTAGCCTATGTAGATTTATATGTAACTGTAATATCTATATGTAACTGTAATATCTGTATGTAACTAAAATATATATATGTAACTAGACTTATGTACATGTAACTAGACTATGTAAATGTAAATAGAATATTTAGGTAAAGCTTCTTGGCATTTGGAACGTAAATGGAACACCACATCGTGCGTTTTCCGCTTGTGTACGGCATTCTTGGATGTAGTGTTGTCCATCCATACGATGAAACACTTGCCCGGTACTGCCCCTAACTTCCGTAGCAGCAGGATCCCTACCCTGATTGCTACCGTTTCCATCCAGGCTATCCCCCTTGTGCCTGTCTCGCCTTCTGTCCAGCCTTTGACGGCCTTAAGTTGGGCCCACTTCTTTCCAATTAAGACGCCTACACCATATTTTGACGCCGCGTCTCCAACCCATCCTACTTCCGTCGGGTTTGGGCTTGCCACAATCCATGTTCCTGTAAAGGTTTGAAGGGTATCTGTCCAGTAGTACAGGTCCTTGAGTACATCCTGCGGGGTATGTCTCTTGGCGTTATCATGTTGCCACCCTTTCAGCCATTGGTATAGCGAGCATAGATAGCATTTCAGCTGTGGAAGCAAGTATGCAACATGGTTGAGTCTTCCGACCAGTGTTTCGACATCGTCGCACGAAGACTGATGGCCTTCTTCTAGGAACGGGGCTATTTGTGAGATGCGCAATTCTACTCTGCCGTCTGGGAGCCTCACGGTCTTGTTTGTGCCATTCCAAATGAAGCTGATATACTTCTGCTCCTCTTGAAAGGGGTGGAATTTAGTTGCGTTTGTTTTTACACCAAGTTCTGTTGACCGTGCCACTATCTTGTCCATGGATAAGTTTACGGTTGGATCTTTGACAAATAAGTTGTCGTCAACCCATTGGAACAGATTGAATTCTTTCTTCATAATATCTTTCCATGCGTCCGCTGGCCGCCCAAACAAGCCGCAGCCGGCTACCCCTCCAAAGGCTATTTGAGTGTCCACATAGAGCCCTCTGTCAAAGTCCTTGATCATGAGAAACGGCCACTGGTCTTTTGCCGTTGGGACTTGTCTATACGCTTTCTCCCAGTCAAAAACAGCAAGGGCAACGGGTTTGGTTATGCTTCTGAAGAAGCGGGAGACGGTGTTGAAGTTGTCCCAGGTAGGCTTGTAATATGCCTTATTGACAAATGAGTTGACTGACGGGATGCCCTCTCTTGACTTCGGGAACGAGAGGTCGTTGATTGCTCTTGTGGAGCCGTCTCCATTTACTACCGCGCCAAAGGGGTTTGTCCTGAAGAATGGATATTGCTTCTCGACTTGTTTGTGGGTGAACGGCCCAAATATTCTTTTCGCCACTACTTCTTTCCTTGTTTTTTCTTCTATTTTGTCTTTCGCTTGTAACGCTGACTTGTGGTTTTCTGGTGTGAAGTGTTTCACGCCGTGTATGGTGTGATCGGGAATCCCCTGATCAAAACCAGTGCGGAGCCCTAGGATGAAGTCTCCGTATTGTTCCTCTAGGCCTGCCTTCTTGAGGGCGTCCTCCCAAGCTTCTATGATCATTTCGGAGTGCACTTCTTGTGGCCACAAGTCAACATCTCTTTTGCCTCTGTTTCTTGGGCTACTGTCTTGGTCCCATTGATCACCATTCACACTTGGCTGCTTGCTTTGCTCTCTTAGATCTACTAGGCTCATCCTTGTTTCTTTTTTTTTGGTATAGGATTTCATGATATTGATAAAGGAAACATGCGGCTCAATCAGACATCTTTGTAGCTTCACATCAATTTGGGGTTGTAGAGAGATGTAGCGGGTTTAAATAGTATCTGGGCGGATCTAGTGGGGGTTAGGCATGGGGAAGGTTCTAGATACAACTAGGGTGGAGCTACACATCTACACATCCGCTGTGGTATTGACTCTGGAGTGGGCCCTCCTTCAGATGGGCGGTTTACCTACCAGACATATTGATGTCAGGTTTTCTCTTCTCTAGACCGCGGGTGGGATAGTAGGTCGGAGGTGCTCTTAGAGCAAGATAGGAGTGCTTACTTCGCTTGATCCTTTCCTTGGCTTTGTGCGCCTTGTTGCTGTTGATTCCTGCGGCTGTCTTGGTAATTTGCGATGAAGTTGTTACCCTTGTAGCCGCGGACCCAATGGCCTCTGGTGCCCTGCTTCTGGTCGCCCCCCTGCGCTGGGTGGCTCCCTCCTTGCAGTGGGCCATAGGGCTGCTGATGTTGGACCGGCTGCTGGTAGGGTTGCTGGTACGGTTGAGCGGGTTGCTGGTACTGCAGTTGGTACTGCTGGTACGGTTGAAACTGGGGTTGTTGGGCCGGGTATTGCTGGCCATAGCCATATTGGGCTGGGGCTGGTGGTGCCCACGGGTTTATTGGCTGTTGCTTGCCCGCGGCTGGCTTATACTGCTTAGGAAGCCCGGTTGTAGGGTCCCAGCCGGCTCGGATTCCTCCTGGTGCATAAGGGTTCTTGTCCCTGAATGTGAGCTCGTTGTAATATCTGGCCTCCGCAAAGCAAGCCTCCACTATATCCTCTCTCTTCTCCAAAATATTGGGGACTGCTGTTTCTACTGTTTCGGGGTCTGTGACGTGGTGCGCAAAGACGTTTGTGCGGAGGTGAATATCGTAGCGGAGGGCTGCCATGAACCCATCTGTTGCCTGGATTGCGTCGCAGTGAGCTTTGTGACCTAGAGCCCAGTCTGTGAACTCATCAAACTTATAGACGTCTCGTAGTGACTTGTGGAACCCGCGGTGGTTGATGGTCCACTCGCTAAAGATTTGCTCCCATTCGCTTGGGTATCGCAAGCCGGTGTAAGTGTCCTTGTCCGCGGACGACTCGCTAGCTCTCTGGCGTTTCTCTGAGTGGTGAATCATTGCCACGTCCTGCCACCGCTTGTTAAATATGGTGATTGGCAGGGGTCCCTTGAGCTCTTTCATATTCTTATTGAAATATGGAGGGAGGCCCATATCTAAGAAGGTGTTTACTTGGTTGGCAACAAAGGACAGACCGCCTTGTTTCACTTGCATCTTCCGGCTAGGCTCGCTTGTTGCTTTTGCGGGTGTTGCACTTTCTTCTGTTGCATAGCTCCGCTTGGCAGTCACAATCTTGGATTTAGCTTCGGCGTACATATCCAAGTATAGGTTCGCTTTGATGTCGTCGCCTGCGATTTCCGCCGCTAGAGCTCTGGCCATCAACCGCTTCATGAGTGCTTTGTTGGTGTCTATCTCCTTCTCTTGCGTTGCTTTGCCTGGCTCTATTGGGTTGGCTAGTTGTGCAAACTGTAAGACTCTACATTAGGGCGTTGATCACTATTATCGTTTGTGAGTTTAGTGCCTGGCTTACTTGTTTTGGCTCCAGCTCTCAAGAGCTCAATGATATCTGACGGTTCATCCTTGTCTTCCGGGGTTTTGTCTCCAGCTTGTTCCTTTGACTTTGCGGGGTCGTTTGCCTTGTTTGATTGCTGCTTCTCGGCTAGCTCTGTTAGACGGGGCCTCTTGGTGGTAGCTGTTTTTGCGGTTGTGGTGCTGGCGTCTATGCTCGCCTGTTTGCCTACTCCGGGTCTTTGCCCTGCGTGTTGGTCTTTGCTATGTTGACCTCCACTCTCCTAGTCACTAGGGTTTGGGTTCTGGCCGCTTTGCGCTCCTGTGGTGTTTTGGGGTTGATCTGTGTTTCCCATCTTTTTAGATTCTACTTGGGGGTAAATGGAGAATTCACAGTCAGCTAGTGCTTTCCACTGCTTGTCTTCTCTTTCCTCTTTCCTCTTTTTTTTTTTTTTTTTTTTTTTTTTTTTTTTTTTTTTGACCTACGCACTTCTGTTTGTGGTGATTCCTGAAAAGAGATGAGGACTAGAGTGGCTCAACCGTGTATGTAAGCGGGAGCGGTACCGTAAAAGCGGGTGAGAGCGTGGGCTAGGGAGTGGGGCAGAAACCGAAAGCAATAGACAAGGTCTGGCGGCTAGGTGGAGAAGTGGCTAGGTACTAGCTCTCTACCACCTGTCGGGAGCCTGATCACCCTAGCCCTCTCTAGGCCTCTCTCTGGGAGCGGAGGGCTCTGTAGGCCGACCTGTGGTCCGCTGATCCAGGGTCGCCTGCATGGACCTACACCACCTCACGGCTGCGCCTCCCGGTACCTACCCATTAATTTCCGGTGCTGGGGGCTCATTGGTCTGTAACCTGCGCCGCGCGCGGTTGCCTTGTCAAATCGCATACCCACGGGAGATCTTGCCGTCTCCTGTGGAACAATTCAGTTTTGCCATTGAGGTATGTTGAACAGTCGTGAACTCTCCGTGAAAGGTGAAGAATCCGCGGACCAACTCTCAGACACGCGGCTCAAACCTAACCACTAACCTAATCTTAGATGAACTCAATCTAAAGATCGTCACGACTTCCTCCCTCGCTCAATCCACTTCCTCTCAAGCTCACTCGACTTCTTCCCTTGTTCACCCAATACAAGCCGGCTAATCATCCATTAAACTCTCTTAACCTCTCTATTCCACTCCTCACATCCTCCTCTTACCTCAAAAATCTCCCTTCGTCAAACCTCGCTCCTCCCATCTCTTCTCTTTCCCACTCTTTACTTCTCTCATCTCTCCGCGTTCTCTCTTTCTTTTTCCTTCTTTATTTCTTCTTTTTCTTCCTTCTTCTTCTTTCTTCTTTTAATCCACTCTTGATCTTCTCACTCCTGTCCAGCTCAATCTGGTGAGAATTAATCATTTCGCTTCGCTCACCTGAACTCAACTAACTCAACTCATCTTCCAGTTCCTTATCCGTCTAGCTCCGTTGTCGTACTCTTATCTCAGTTGTCCTTTCTATCCTTAAAATTACTCTTAAGGGTTTGTTTCTTGTTCTCTCCATCTCCTTTCTTCTTTGATTTTATTCTTTTTTTAACCTTTGTTTCTTTTAGTTCTGGTTCTGTTTTTAGCAATTCAAGCGTCAATTCATCAAGGTACGACATATGGGTCCGCGCAAACACGTTCGCAGTTCACATCCACGAGGAGGACGACCATTACGTGACAAACATTGGGAAATGGCGCCAAGACATAGCAGACCAATGCTACGCGACAGCCGTTAAGTTTGGAGAGATCTTGTTTACTGATAACCCATACGTGGCTGGAGGTACAAGGGCTGGTTGGGACCCTCTCATGGGCAAACCAAAACTCACAAAGGCAAAGAATAGCCACCACTTGACCGATAATGGCGGCGACGACGCCAAAGGCAGTAGGGGCGACAGCTTTAGAGGCCGAGGCGGCTCCTCCAATACAGTTGCGGACGTCATAAACCGGCAGTGCCCCGCCTGCAAAAAAAAAAAAGAGATGCGGGGCCTTCCCCCGGGGGCCAAAGTGTGAATACACATATTTTTATTACATTTTTGAACTCGCGCGCATGTGTAGAGTTCAAAAATATAGCCGCTAAGCATTTGGGTGGCTAGTTTTATTTTTATTTTATTTTTCTATCATCAGGATTTTGGACAAACCTCTCTAAACCCATGCTTAAACACATAAGTATGGGTTTATGCATCAGAAAATCATGGGTTTGGGCCCCAATAGCCTTACAAATCATAAATAGACCGCATATTTGGGCTTTCCTTGAGCTAACAGCACCGTTGTAGACCTCTTCTGGTGCCTTTTTGGCCCCTCTTTTTTGGGTTTTTTCCCTTTTTTTACCCCAAGATTTCGGACATCGTCAAAATCCAGTGCTGGTTTATGACGTCCGCAACTGTAGCACCAGGGGCTTCGGCGGCGGGTACGGTGACCGGAGCTCTGGAAACAGGGAGGACGGATACCACCATAAAGACCGGCACGATGTCTAAGGCTACGACTCGCTCGCCTCCACACCCCCCATCCTTCCTCCATCTCCCTTCTCACCCCCCTGCTCCGCCCCTGTCCGTCCACCGCCCCCCCCCCCTCCCCAATTTCTCTTGGCCTTGTTTGCTACTCCCCAGCATACGCCGTCCACTCCCTTCCCCTTTGTTGATTTTTGTCAAGCGTGACCCTCTGCGCCCTCAGTTGACCTTAGCTGGCGACAGGGTTATCTCTCCAAAAGAGAATAGCCGTTTAAGTCCCGGATTTCCCGGTTGATTTCCTAACGTTCTGTAATTCTTTCACCACTCCTTGTTGTCCGCTTTCTGGCATATTGGCCGTACCTATTTTTGACTTGCAAAGCAGTGTACTTACATACAGCATATTCTTTCTTTTCCATGCTCGGGCTCCTAATCACAGTGTTGCAGAGTTTGCGTTTGAGATGGCAAGGGTTGCCGAGAGGTTCTCGGCCGCTCCCAGCGCCCAAGGGCAAGGTGATGAAGCAAGCCCGGAGGCCCAAGAGCCGGCTCCAGAGCCAGAGGCCGGCGTGGAAGACCGCTGGCCAACCGCCGCGCGGTGCGAGATGAATGTAACCAAGTGGAGGGACGCGCTTGCCGGCGCAGACCTCCTCCCTGAGTTTGACGATGTCTTGCATGGCCTAGTCCACGGCTTTGATCAGGGGATCCCCAAGCATCGGACTGGCCCCTTGAAGTGGTTCACCCCGCCCAATCATTCCTCAGCCCTTCTCGCACGAGAGAAAATCAAGAATTTTGCTACAGAGCTGGCAAAGGGCCAAATGTTTGGCCCCTTCACGCACGAGGAAGTCGCCGCCAAGTTTCCCTTCTTCCGGTCGAGCCCATTAGGGGCGGTCGTGAAGGGCGACGACTCAATACGCCCGATAAACGACCTGTCCTTTCCTAGGCGATCGTTGGCCATCCAGTCCGTCAACTCATACGTGGACAAGGAAAACTTCTCCACCACTTGGGACGATTTCGGAGTGGTCGCATATTATCTCCGATCAAGAACCAAGCCTTGCAAACTGGCCCTCTTCAATTGGGAGAAGGCATACCGTCAGATCCCGACGGCACCCTCCCAATGGCCCTATTTAATGACGCTGGACTTCAGCGGGAGGCTTCTGCTCGACACCCAAATATGCTTTGGCGGCGTCGCAGGCTGCGGCTTCTTCGGCAGGCCAGCGGACGCATGGAAAATGATAATGCTCCGGGAATTCAACTTTACCAAGGTTTTCGGTGGGTTGACGACAACCTCTTCATCAAGGAAGTGGAAGACGCCATCAACATGGAGCAGGTGGTGGCGCAATCCGCCGAGCTGGGCGTAGTCACCAACACGGAGAAATACTCTCCTTTCCAGGATGAGCAGAAGTTCCTTGGTTTCTATTGGAGACCTGTGTCACCTGCATAAAGGCAGTTCAGAGTGAGGCTGCGGTGTGCACGCGAGACCCGCTCTTAACTGACTTATCCGCAAGGATTGAAAAAAATCCCGCCCAACTCAGGATCCCGCATCCCGCTCGGAATCCCCGCCAGCTGCCAGCTGCCACACCGGACATTGCTCCAAATCTGGGCAGCTGTATGTGTGCAACATACATCCACCACACCCCACGCAACGCCAAATGGCTGGATGTGTCCTATCAGCATTATGAGGAGAGCTCCTTTGAGAGCGCACCCAGTACTTGAGGCAAGGCTAAGCCTGACTTCCGTTGTCTTCATGGTGGCTCATGCTACTCCGTGCCGTGCTCCTTGCCAGCAGGTTTCTTATCCAGGTGTCCGTTGGTGCTCTGTGCTGTCCCACTGGGACTAGTAGGGTGCTGGCTGTATGTGAGCAACAACAAATTCCCACTGCAGTTGGTCCTGCCTTTGAAATGCAAGCTGAAATTATTTTTGTGTTCTGTTTCAAAAGGTAGGTAATCTGGATGCGCAATGAAATTTGTATAGATAATTTGATGTGCCGGGGGCCATTGTTATGGCAAAGATTTGAGATTGGAAAATTTGGTAAAGCAATAGAACAGTGAGGAATTCAGTGTGGAGGACAGTTAAAAAGGGGTCCAGGACCAACCAACTGCAACATGTTAGTAACTAGACTTCAAAATTTAACAAGCATAAAATTACAGAATCTAACAACCACAAAAGTAAAATTTTGGAAAGGGTGCCATTATGAACAAGTACAAGTTATTTGTATGTGAGAGTCTTGGTTAATCAATAGTAAGAAAATAGTCAAAAAACTTGAATCTGGCCACAACTTGCAAGCCAAGAAACACTTTCCCAGAAGGATTTTAGTATCAAATAAACAATAGAAGAAAACAAGTCCATTTAAAGGGTTGATAAAACCATTTTTATCATGATTTTTAGGTTAAAGATGGGGTAAACTGTGCAAGTAAAACTCTGGAAGTTCCTTGACTCAAATACTTCAAAATTTGTAATTGGAAACATCTGAGTATGGTGACTTCAGAAACATGTGCTCAATTATATGACTCTGGAAGGGATTGACCCAAATGTTGAATTATCATTTTAAATTTGATTATGAAAAACCATCTCCACCTTTGGAATCATGTCATTGGGTCCAGTACTTCCATAGTTTTGCTTGGGCACATCTGAGTGTGGTGACTTCATGAAAAATGTACCTTAGTATTACTCTGGAAGTAATTGACCCATTGAGATGATTCCATTGCCAAAGGTTGAAATGATTTTGTAATCATGAAAAAACCATCCTTCCCTTAAGAATCATGTCATAGGGTCCAGTTCTTCCAGAGTTGTACTTGGGCACATCTGAATAAGGTGAACCCAGAAACATGTCCCCAACTATACCTCTGGAAGTAATTGAACCACTTATACAATTCCAAAGGTTTGAATTATCTATTTGATCATTGAAAAAAATCACCCTGGTGTTGGAGTTATGTCATTGGGTCCATTACTTCACAAGTTGTAATTCAGTACATCATTCTGCAGTCACCACATTGAGATGTTCACAAGTTCAAATTTGGAAGTACTGTACCCAATGACATAATTCCAAAGGTGAGGATAGCTTTTAATAATCAATAAACATTATTTCAAACTTTTGATTCTGGAATGATGTCAGTGGCTTGATTAATTCCCCAAATTTATACCTGGGCAGATGCATTTTCATGAAGTCACCTCTTCTTTTCATTCTCTATTCAAACACTACCAAATTTCTAGAACAGTTATACCACAGATTCAAATGAAGATATGGTGCAATGTACTATCCAAGATTTCAGAAACTGGGATAGAAGTCCTTTTGTAATTGGCCAACCTTGTGTTGATTCTAAAAATGAGCCCAATGTCTAGCTTTTATTTTTCAGATTATTTCTCATAAATTTCACAAAATAAATGTGGATATGGGACTGTTTAGTTTGATGTTGAATGTATTTGTATTTTTATTTCCCTCAAAATAAGTGCAGTCTACAGATAAAATTGGAATACAAGAGATACATGAAAGAGTAACAGCATATTACCCTTTGTTGGCCCTTAGCACATCAACTCCTAATTTCCAACCCCCCTCCTTGAATTACCTGCAGAGTTTGAGCTCAATCAAAAAAATGAGCCCCTATGCGGCGCTTTGTGTTAGAAGCAGCCATTGGATGCTTCAAAAAAGTGTCCAATGGGCGCTTCCTGACAGAAGCGCCCACTGGACGCTTTTATGAAGCTTCCAGTGGGTGGTGCCTCAGTCAGTTAGCACCCACTGGACGCTTTCTATTAGCGTCCAGTGGGCGCTTCTGTCAGGTAGCAACCATTGAACGCTTCCAAAAAGTGTTCAGTGGGCGCCCATTGGACGCTCTGGTTCCTTCTGGTTCCCATTGTCCAACAGGCGCTTCAAAGCATCTATGTTGTGTCCAGAGAGCGCTTTTGAAGCGTCTGCTGGACGCTTTTAACAGAAGGCGTCCAGCGGACTGGCAGGTTTTCTAGAAACCTGCCCCATGGTGTACTGGGCCCGCTCTCAAAGGAGCTCTCCTCATATTGCTGATAGGACACGCCCAGCCATTTGGCGTCATGTGGGTAGTGTGGTGGATGTAGGTTGTACACATACAGCTGCCCAGATTTGGAGCAATTTCCGGTGTGGCAGCTGGCGACTAGCGGGGAATCCAAGCGGGATGCGCGATCCTGAGTTGGGCGGGATTTTTTTCAATCCTCGCGGATAAGTCAGTTAAGAGCGGGTCTCGCGTGCACACCGCAGCCTCACTCTGAACTGCCTTTATGCAGGTCACACAGGTCCTATTGGAACGGGCTCAACATGACGGTTTGGCTACCAGACGCTAAGGTGTCCGAGAGGATAAGACAGGTGGAGCAGTTCTTGGAACTCAACGCCACATTCGGATACGACGAGGTAGAGGTGCTGGTCGGGCGCCTCAACCACGTGGCCTACTTGTTCCCCCAGATGAAGTGCAACATCTCGAGCTCCTACCAATGGCTAAAGAGCTGGGTGGACAAGCATGCCAAACGCCCCGCGCCACAGGATGTGACCGAGGACATGTACCGGTGGTCACACGTGCTATGCAACTACAGTTGCGCAAGGCATTCCGCTGTAACAGTTTTGGGCTATGTCCGAAATTTTGGCCAAAAAATTTTCATCTGTGTCTCAAAGCCATAATTTTGCTGAAAATTGCCCAAAAAATGGATAAAACCCTTTGAAATGCCAATCTTCAATGAATGCAGGAATCAATACTATGCATTTAAAATGTCTCAAGTATGACTATAAGCCCTCTAAGTACATTAATATGGTTTTTTGTGCCCTCTTTACAGTGCGTGTCCGAAATGTGACCATTCAAAATAAAAAAAAAAAAAACCGCTGGGCAGAAACCTTAGCGGACTTAAATTTAGAATGTACATGGTCTGAAATGCACAAAAATGTGGTCAACATGTTTGCATGGCCCTAGTCATGATTGAACATCCAGGCCGCGCATTCAAAAAAGTTTTGCAGGAAAGGTGTGACAGCGCAATGCCTTGCGCAACTGTACTCAGCAACGCGCTTAATTCCGGAACAAGCCCCAACAGACGTTGGATGGGTGGGTGAAGCCTCCAAGTCCTTCGGGATTGGGGTCATCGTATTAGGCAGGTGGACCCAATTCCGCCTGAAACATGGCTGGAAGCACCTGTGTACTCACCTAAAAACCCACCTGAAGACCCTCTGACAGACGCCATCTCCCAGGGTCCTCAGGGGGTAAATAGCAGGGGTTTGGGAAATATTCGAATTTTTGAATATCTCAGATACCCCCGCCAAAGTATTTCAACCCATCTCCGCCAAAAAAAAAACATATGTGTTAATGTACATACATAAATATGTAAATACAGTTGCCGAGGCCCGAGACCAACCAGACTGTCAAAGCCGACAGCTCCAGCCGCTGGAAGCATTGGCCTTGCTTGTTGAGACCAACGGCTCCATCAGCTGAGAGCATTGGTCTCACTTGCTGAGACCAACGGCTTCAGCCGCTGGAATCTGCATTGGTCTCAGTTTCCGAGACCAACGGTTCCAGCAGCTGGAACCATTGGTCTCACTTGCTGAGACCGACAGCTCCAGCTGTTGGGAGCATCGGTCTCAGTTTCTGAGACCAACGGCTCCAGCAGCTGGAACCATTGGTCTCACTTGCTGAGACCAACAGCTCCAGCTGTTGGGAGCATCAATCTCAGTTTGTGAGACCAACAGCTCCAGCAGCTGGAACTATCGGTCTCAGTTGCTGAGACCAACAGCTGCAGCTGTTGGGAGCATCGGCCTCAGTTGCTGAGACAGACAGCTCCAGATGAGGCCAAAGACTGCAGGCAGTTTCTGGAACCAAGACCAACAGCTCCAGCTGCTGGACCATTGGTCTTGGCTACTCGGGCCAATGGTCCCACCTGCTCAAACCAAGGTTCTCATCTGCTGAGATCAACATCTCCACCTAGGGAGGAGGTTTTACATGACTGTAAAGCAGGCTAAAAGATGTTAGAGTAGGAAAAAATGATTTCCTAATTATAACCTGTGATTGAATGCATATCACATTATCAAAATTAGGACTTATTTCTTGGGACACTATTAATAATTGATTTTGATTTTTAGCTTTATGGCACAAAGGGTTCAGGAGATATGTTAATGGCATAAATGATTCAGGAGATATGGCCACAAGGGGGTTTGAGCACAAGATGAAGTAGGAAAAATAGATCTTCTTACAGCTTTTTATTTTATGAATATTATCCAATGGAAATTGGAAGTACCCGTCACATGGAAATGGCTTGTGGTCAAGTTCAACAGTGGTTGAACAGTTGTTTCAGTATTGAACCTAACCACATGCCACTTTAAATTCACTCACATCGCCATAAATGTGGCATATGTTCATATTTAATAGTGGTTGCACTATTGAACATGACCATATACATTAAAGTGAATCATTTTATGCAATTTATTCCAAAACATGGATTGTTTTTCAACAATGTTTGAAATGAATAATCCCTTCTTTGGAATCACTCACATATGTAGCATCTTCAGCATGAAAGTGACACGTGTTTATGTTGAATGGGGGTTGAACCACCAACACAACCACATATTACTTTCAAGTGCAACACAACCACATATTACTTTCAAGTGTAACACAGCCATATATTACATTCAAGTGAAAGGTGCATGGGTATGCAAGGGTACTATGTGAGTGGTTCCAAATCATGGATTTTTCTTCGATAAATTTATGAATAGAAATACATGGCTTGGAATCACTTAAATAGCATCATTCACTTGAATGTGGTATGTGGCCATGCTGAGTAGTGAAACCACCATTGAACATGACCACATAGCACTTTCAATTGGACTGTGCTATATAATTCATTCCAAATAATGGAAAATTATTTACTAACATTATTGAAAAAGAAATTCTTGGGAATCAATCATTGCACTCTTCACTTGAAAGTGGTATGTGGTCATGTTCAGTACTATGACCATGACCAATTTTGTGATTACTATTGAACATGACCACATAACACTTTCAAGTGGAGGGTGCTATGTAAGTGATTCCAACAAATGGTTTTTTTTCTTTATAAGAAAGTTTTGAAAATAATCCATCATTTTGTATTATTCAGATGAAACTCTTCACTTGAAAGTGGTATCTAATCATGTTCAATAGTGCAACCACTGGCAATTGTCACATTCATGTGAGGGATGCTACATGAGTAATTCCAAAGCATATATTATTTTTTCATGATGTTTTCAATGAACAATCATACAAAATAATTCAATCATCTTCCTTTTGATCAAAAGTTTATGCCCAAATTCAGCCTTTCTCATTCATTTTTTTTGCCCAGATTTACTCACAACCAAACCTTCCAGGTCACTTTTACAGAATTGCTAAGAATTTCCAATCAATCATGATGAGTATTGAAAGAATACTCTCTCATTTTCATCATATAATTACATGATTTGATCAAAAAGCTGTGAGCAAATCAATTCCTCCTACTCAAACAGTTGTTTGCCCAAAAGTAAACCAATCATGGCCATATCTCCCAATTCCTCTGTGAAATATAGCTATGAATGGTAATTCACATATAAGTGGTTTACCAAAAATTAATCTCCAATTTCCATTGGATAATATTCATAAAATAAAAAGTTGTAAGAAGATCTATTTTTCCTACTTCATCTTGTGCCCAAACCCCCTTGGGGCCATATCTCCTGAATCATTTATGCCATAAACATATCTCCTGAGCCCTTTGTGCCATATAACTAGAAATCAAAATCAATTATTAATAGTGTCCCAGGAAATAAGTTCTAATTTTGATCATGTAATATGTATTCAATCACAAGTTATAATTAGGAAATCATTTTTTCCTACTCCAACATCTTTTAGCCTGTTTTACAGTCATGTAAAACCTCCTCCCTAGGTGGAGATGTTGATCTCAGCAGATGAGAACCTTGGTTTGAGCAGGTGGGACCATTGGCCCGAGTAGCTAGGACCATTGGCGGCAGGAGCCGAGACCTATGGCCCAGCAGCTGGAGCTGTTGGTCTTGGTTCCAGCAACTGCCTGCAGTCTTTGGCCTCATCTGGAGCGGTCGGTCTCAGCAACTGAGGCCGATGCTCCCAACAGCTGCAGCTGTTGGTCTCAGCAACTGAGACCAATAGTTCCAGCTGCTGGAGCTGTTGGTCTCACAAACTGATGCCGATGCTCCCAACAGCTGGAGCTGTTGGTCTCAGCAACTGAGACCGATAGTTCCAGCTGCTGGAGCTGTTGGTCTCACAAACTGAGATTGATGCTTCCAACAGCTGGAGCTGTCGGTCTCAGCAAGTGAGACCAATGGTTCCAGCTGCTGGAGCCGTTGGTCTCAGAAACTGAGACCGATGCTCCCAACAGCTGGAGCTGTCGGTCTCAGCAAGTGAGACCGATGGTTCCAGCTGCTGGAACCGTTGGTCTCGGAAACTGAGACCGATGCAGATTCCAGCGGCTGAAGCCGTCGGTCTCAGCAAGTGAGACCGATGCTCTCAGCTGCTGGAGCCGTTGGTCTCAACAAGCAAGGCCAATGCTTCCAGCGGCTGGAGCTGTCGGCTTTGACAGTCTGGTTGGTCTCGGGCCTCGGCAACTGTATATACATATTTAGGTATGTACATGAACACATATGTCTTTTTTCGGCGGGGATGGGTCGAAATACTTTGGCGGGGGTATCTGAGATATTCAAAAATTCGAATATTTCCCAAACCCCCGCTATTTACCCCCTGAGGACCCTGGGAGATGGCGTCTGTCAGAGGGTCTTCAGGTGGGTTTTTAGGTGAAAACACAGATGGCTGGAAGCAAGCCTTCCACCACACCCGAAACATTGTCTGGCTGGAGACGGTGGCCCTTTGCCTCGGCCTACTTATGCTGGTGGAAATGAACGTCAGGCCCGGCAAGCTCTTCTATGTCAACACTGACAACACGACCACGGAGGCCGTGATTACCAAACGGAGGTCCAACGACATGGCCGTAAACTCCGAATGGCGCAACATCCAGGACGTCCTCATCCTCAACGAGGTAGACCTGAAGGCCCGCCGCGTCTGCTCGGCAGAGAACCGCGCGGACGGTCTCTCCAGAGGCGTGACGACCGGCTTCCGCGAAAGCGACCGTTTCACGCTCTCCTGGCTTCCCCTGGACCTGCAGGACGCCTTCGAGCAAGTGGAGTGCGGTCACCCACCCTCCTCCTCCTAACACCCCATCGGGCTTACGTTCCCCTGCCCCAGGTGGCTAGCCCGCTCTGGGTCCTGACCGCTGTTGTAATCCTAGGACTCCGGCGGGGGCGCCCTGGCGGCCCCCCCCCCCCCCCCCGCCCTTCTATGCAAATCTGTTTCTTGTTCCTTTTTAGCTGTGGAAAGGCACAGTCCGCAGAGTGTTGGGGGCGATCCGGGAGGCTCAGGCTCTGGACTGAGCTCTGGGGGCCCTCGTCTTCCTCCACTTCTGCCGGGACTAGTGAGTTCCGCCTATGGCTAGCTCGGCGCAGAGAGGCGCCCAGGTCTGAGACGACCAGAAGGGGCTCTCTTGCCCGCAGTGCTCCCGCACCACTTGCGGTGGGGAGATGGCCGCTAGGGGCTGTGCCCGTACACTGGGGGGTTTGGGAGTATGGTCCTCCGGACTCCCCTAGGGAAGGGTGCAACCCCAACCCGAAAAGTGTAGCTCACGACGCGTTAGTGGATGGATCAATGAGAGAGAACTGGCAAGTCTTCTTCCCTTGTTGAGCAGATGAATTGGACTCTGAAGGACTTGAACATTCAGCGCCGCTTGGGTTGAGATTCAGCAGGTGCTGCCCATTCTAGTCCGGCTTGAGTTGAGGATAGCAATGTTGCTGCATTACGCAATGTTGCTGCATTACAGACACAAAATGGTTTGCTGCCATGGTCATGAACTCGGAAGGTTAACTTCACAGAAATGATAGATCCCTTTGGGGAGTTCCATCTGATTGGGGACCTCCCCCGGAGCCTGGGGACAGAAGTGTCCCAGCGCTGTCCCCAAGTACTAAAAAAAGCATCAAAACAGACCTGTTGTGATGTTGTTGTCATGGAGGATCTCATTCTTAAAGGCACATGGACTCCTCTGGGACATCATTTTGGGCTTTGTCTCTGGGACACCAGAGCGCACCCATGGTGTATTAGACCTTTTTTTTTTTATACAATTTAACCTTCAATATTCTGAACCCTGGAGAGAGAGTATGATTTCTCAATCCCCATTTGACCCATCAATCAATCAATCACTCACTCAATCCAAAATGATTGGTTTAAATGTCAATGGTGACTTGATTCAGCCTAGGCTGCACTGATGAATTGAAATAGATCAATATTATAAGATGGTTGAATGATTGGGGATTTGGGAATATCAAGGATTGAGGTGAAGTGAATTTTGAAGATATGAACTAAGGAGGAGAAGAAAATGAACAAGTAGAAACAAGAAAATCTGGTTGGTTCATAATCAATAAGGCTGAGTAGTTGGCATCTTCATAAAAAAATCAACATCAGTTCTTCTGAATCTGATCCTGTTTCCCACAGATCCATTCATCATTCTTGCAGTAGTTAGGCTTTCTGTTTTTTTTCTTTTTTTTTTTTTTTGCACCTCAAAGCTTGGAGATCTTTTCTTTTCTTCTTGTGTGTCAGTCTGACACCACTGAGGGCTCTTTACCTTCCTAGTTTCTTTTTCCTCCCCTGGATCTTTTCCTAGACTAAAGGCTGTTCTTATTTCTCCATTGAAGAATCTTCTTTTTAGTTTAGCTGTTGAAATGTTTAATCTTATTTGACTTTTTATGATGATCCCCATTTGAAGTTTGAATATCTCTGTGTTTCAGATCTTTTTCACCTCATTTTGACACCATGTTACCGACTTATTCTCCTATAATACCTGGATTTGAGTATGTTGGAGGAACACCAATCCTCCGTATTTTCCTCTGGTGTGTAATTCCCATCCTCTTCTCCTTTTATTTTTTCTTCTCTCTTTCTTCTCCTGTTTTTATGTTGTCAACTCTTTAATTCCTGTATGCTGGAATCCATCCTGGCACAACTTATATATATGCCAATTCTTTAATTTTCTCATTCCATTACACTATAACTTTTCATCAATACTACAGTACTGCAGAGTATGGTTTTGTTGAGTACTCGGTATTGATGAAATGCTTGATCACTCTTTAATTCTTTTTTTTTTTTTTTTTGGCCTTGTGATTTAAATTCTCCCAGAAAATTGAATAAGCTTACTTCGTTGAGGTTAGATTACAGTTGAGTCTTGTAAGTTGGATTGTATGTCATTTGCATTGATTGTCGATAGAGTCCAGAGTACAGTTTCTTCCGAGTGGCGTCACTCTGATGAGCTACGTCAATATAAGTATGTACTGATGAGTGATACATACATAGTGACAGTGAGTGAGAGTACAAGACCCTTTGGAAATGTTACATAAGCCTCTGCCACTCACTCGAATGTCCAGATTTAAAAGCCATTTGAGTTTTAGTTCAACCTTTGATCCAACCAACCAACCAACCTTGAGCCAACCAGCCAAGTGAGGAGTACGATGGAACAACTACATCAACATCAACATCAACACGAAACAGTACCCAATCTAAATCTCACTACAGCTACTAAGCCAGTAGCAGCAGTAGCAGTAGCACTCCTCCCGATGGGCCGCGACTCATCACTCGCCACAGCACAGAGCTCATGCATCTCCATCACCACCACTTCATCAGCAGCAAGAGATAACCCATCAGCAGCACCACACCACCATCTCAGCCTAGACCAACAACAATCACACTGCCACTCACCCATCTCACCTAAGACTTCACTCCACTCACTCTCTCAGTCAACAACTCACTTCGACAGCTCATCAGAGATGGTCAGGCATACCACCAAACTACTCAAGAGTCGTGACTCAAGAACAGGGAGACTCATCATCAACCAATACATGAAGGGAAAGGAAATCGGAAGAGTCTGTCCTCTCCTTCCCTTCCCTTCCCTACCCTTTCCTGAATGAAATCAATCACCGCACCTTTGGCTGACTCATCCATCATCCCCTCATCTCCAATCTCAAAGGGCGTCCACGGCATCGTCTACATTGGAAAAAACATGGACAAACTCATCCGCACCTCGTCTCCTCAACAACACCACGATCTGTCCATCATGAGTCCAATCGAACTCAACTTGATCCATCAAACCCCATCCCTACCAAACTCATCATCGCATCTCCCCGAACCAGAAACCCCGAAATCATCATCTTTCACCGAAGAAGATTACGAGACTGTCGTTCGTATCGTATCCCCTTCTCCATCACTCCCTGCCTCAACTCGAACATGATTCAACTTAGCCCCTTTTCTTCTTCCTTCTTAGGCTATCAAGGTCGTCCGAAGAGAACCCAAGGGACCCAAATCATTAAGACGATCTCAGATGGAACGCCAACAGCAGAGAGAAGCCGCTGCACAACAACAACAACTATCAGGAGCACCACCACCATCCAACTCAAACGATCACTCCCAACTTTTATCCCCTCCCCCCTCCACAGCTATCACAAGGGTACCACTGCTCAAGGACGTCGATGATAAGCTAAAAAAAGAGATCGCAATCATGAAACGTCTCAGGCATAAACACATTGTACAGCTGAAAGAAGTCATCGACGATGCAAAAAGTAAAAAAGTCTTCATGAGTTGAGTCTCTCCCATTCTATTACTACTCCCCACATAACAAACTAATACGAATTATAAATACAAAGTTCTGGAATTCATGGAAGGCGGGCAAGTCTTATGGCAAGATCCCCTCACTCAAACCCCCCTCATGACCGTCGAGCAGGCTAGGAACACGTTCAGACAAGTCCTACTGGGTCTCGAATATTGTACGTATCTCTCTTGGTCTAATCCTTTTTCAAACGTCAATCATATTTTGATTAAGAGGTAGTTTTTCTCTTGTGCATCTTTAGTACACTACCAGAGCATCATTCATCGTGACATCAAGCCAGCTAATCTGCTATGGACTGCCGACCGCGAGACGGTCAAGATATCAGATTTCGGTGTCTCTCATATCTCTGGCGTTCTCAAACGCTCTGCTTCTAACTGCAATCTATCCGCCAGCATCATCCCAACTGATGGCATACCCGACGACTCTCCTCGAACCACCAATTCAATAGACGACAAGGCCCTACGGAAGACCGAAGGTAGTCCAGCCTTCATGGCTCCTGAACTATGTTGCCCTGTCGAGGCCACCCCGGGTATTACTCCACCCGAAGCAACAGCTGTCGATTACTTCACCCAAAGAAAAACTTGCACCTTGTCCAAGACCACGAGCTCCTCCAACTCCGCAAGTACTCCACCACCACTCAAGGAAATCACTCCCTCAGCCGATTCATACCGTCTCATCTCTCTCCCACTCCCGGCCAAGACCTTTGCTCGAGGCGAACGGCCCGTGGTGGGCAAGGCCATCGACATATGGGCCCTGGGGGTCACACTGTACTGCTTGCTGTTTGGAAGAACTCCGTTCAATGCTCCCAACGAATACGAACTGTTCAACGTCATTTGGAACGAACCCATCCGAGTCCCCGACACCATGGGTATCGAACGTCAATCCCTGCAATTTGATCCTCTCAACCGGAACTTGGATGGCCCCGTGCAGAGAGACTCAAGAGAATTGATCGACTTGCTTAGGAAATTGTTGGAAAAAGACCCCCGGAAACGGATCAAGCTGGACGATGTCAAGGTAAGGTTTCTGCTCTTTTCAATTTCCAAGATCCTTGCATTTAGTCCAAAGAACAAACAAAACATTGACAACTCTTTTTTTTTTTTTTTTAGGTCCATCCCTGGGTGCTTAACAACCTCGACAATACTCAACATTGGGTTCACGAAACCGCTCCCGTGGGAGGTGATGCGGTGTATGTGACGACAGAAGAAGTAGCCAACTTTTCTCGGCCCCGAGCGAGTCTAACGACCCACAAGCCTCTATTTGGAGTCAAGCAAAGTCTCCGAAAAGCAGCCATCAAATTAGGCCTGCAACGACCCACGAACAAAATCACAAGGATGCGATCGAAGAGTGCGAGTAGTGGTGCCAGCGGCTCGCCCAGTCCCCAAATCGAAGGCGCTTTCCCAGTTCCCAACCCACGCCACTCCCCTCTGACACCCAACTCTCGCATCCGACAAAAAATCTCCATCGACACCTCCCATCTCCCATCTTCCAACCACCCTAGACCCGAGACTCCGCCCATCACCCCCTCCTTACCACATTCATTCCCACTGGGCCCCAGTGCATCTCTCAAGCGCAGCTTTGGAGTCTGTTCAGGATGGTCCACAGCCATCACCCCCAAGCCCACCAATGTGTTATCATCCTCATCATCCCGGGAAAACGGGCCTCCCTATCATGGCAGTCCGATCCGTCTCACCAATCCAACACTCATGAATACTAGTCGCCCTCAATCGCCAGCCAGAGTGGGGCCCTCCCAGTCTTGTCTATCGTCCGTCTCCTCCCGATCCGGCTCACCCTCTCTCGCCAATGGATCCGGCCATCCAGCCGTGCTTCCCGTCCCGCCGCGCAGCTCATCTCCCAACACCTTCCTTCTCGCCACAGATCTAGATCATTCTATTCATGCACGTCACCCGCACATGTTACTGGACCCGATCTCGTTCTCGTTCGACAAGAACAACCATCGTCGCTCGCTCCCGAGCTCTCCCGCGCCCATCCATGCTCTCACCTCACTGTCGCGCGCCTCGCTCGTTCCGCCCCGGACGGCCTCGCCGGCGGGCGCCAGCAGTGAGACGGAGTACCATGCGCGCGTGGGCCCGCCTCCCACGTGGTTTCGGGACGCCCTGTTCCGCGTCAAGCGTCGCTTCACCCGATCGCCCCATCGGCGGAATAGCCATTTGACCGAGTTCACCACCTCGGACGACCTCGAGCGCGCGCCGATCCAGTACCAAGACTTCGGTGTATCCCAGTCACACAGCCCCGGCTCCACCAGTCATCATCAGGGCACCAATACCAGGGGGATCCCGCAAGAGTTCTTTGACGATGAATTCAGCAGCAGCCGCCGCGCGCCCTCGGAAGTCTTCTCCTCGGACGCTGAGCCCCACGACGACCACGACCCGCACGCCCGACGGCGGAAAACGGCGGAGGGGGAGGGTGGAGAGGGGGAAGATGAGGAAGATGAGGATTCGGAGCTGGCTGAAGAGACACTCGGAGGCCCGTTGATGTATCATGACGGGAGCAAATGGAAGACGCCGGGGTCGACGGATCGGCGGACGGACGCGCACGGGGGGCAAGACGATTGGCTGCACGAGATGCTGTCGCAGGATGAGCGGGGAGGAGGAGAGGGGTCGACGGTGGTGGGGGAGTTGGGGCAGCAGCGAGTGGGCGTAGTGGTGCGGCGGCTGAGCTCGCTGGGCCTAGAGTGCGGCGGGGCCTCGACGACGACGACGGGGCGGCAGCGGCATGAGCGGCGGGAGGGCGAGCAACAGGAGGTGGGCGGGGTGCTGCTGGCGGTGCCGGTGGCGGATGATGATGATGATGGTGGTGATGGGAGACGACAGCAGCAACAGCTTGGGGTTGCGTCGTGCTCGTCCACGTCCAACGGGTGGGGCCAGCCGCGGCTGACGTTCAGGCCGGCGTCGGTGGAGTACAGGTCGTCGGACGACGACGAGGTGGACGAGGACGACCGTCGGTCGGAACGCTGGCGCTGGAAAGACTCGCAAGAAATCGTCTCCTCTCGGACCTCCCTCGACCTCCTCCCGCCCCCCGACCGACCCTCCTCCTCATCATCCTCCTCAGCCAACTCCAACCCTACGCCTCCTCCTCCTCCTCCTCCCCTCTCAACAAACCCCGCCCCCATCCTCCCCCTCGCATCCCGCATCCAACATCCCCTCAACCTGAGCCACCAACATCTAGACGATGACGAGGACGAGGAAGACGAGGAAGAGGAGGACGCCAATAACACCCTCCAGATCGAGGTCAAGCGCCGCAAACGCGGCTGCTCCCGAAGCGAAGGCTCGTGAAACTCTTCTCTCTCGCTGCTTGTCGCTCCTCGAGACATATTCCCTCCCTTCCCTCACACATTCACACACACACACACACACACACACACTTTTTTGTTTGTACTGTTTTTTTTTTCTTTCTCTTTTCTCGTTTCCTTCTTTCTCGAGTTATATGTATGTACTTTTTTCTTTTCTTTTTTTTAGGGTAGTCTTTTTTTTTTTTTACACGTGTGTGTGATCAGTGAGTGAGTGAATCTATCTACATAGGTGTTTTGTTTGGTTGGTATGGCACCGAGGTGGGTGGGTGGCTTGAAAAGTATGTATGGCCCCTCTTTCCTTTTTTCTGGATGGGCCAGGGAAGCTGCAAGGAACGTGTGCCTTGCTTGCTTGTTCTCATTTAAATATGTGTGTGTGTGTTGTGTCTTTGTGGGGTGTGTGTGTGCATGGCAAATTGGCAATGGCATGGATGTTGTAGATATACTTGTGCCGGCGTTCTGGTGTTGTACAGTGCCTTGCCAGAAAGATCTGGCGCAATTTGTTGAAGTCTAGAAGACCAACCAAGATACTTCAAGTCACAAGTCTTGGTTCAGGGGTGCAAAATGGGTTCAAAAGAATGAATCTGAAAAAATAAATCATATTGAAAACTATTTGTAATTTATAAAATTGATTTTGCTTATTGCAGATTTTCAAAAATATTTAATAGTGCTTGAAAAAATCTGAAAAAAATTGGAGGCCACAGCTGGACATGTGAAAAGAATGAAAATAAATGAAAAAAATTCAAAAAATTTACCGCTAGGCTTTTTGGATACTGTGGAGTGAGGCATTTGGGAGTCCCAATAAGGCACCAAATTTCCAATTTTGTCTCTGTTTTGCTGACCACTGTGATCCAATATTTCATTTGGTCAAAAAATTTTCATTTATTATCATTTCCCTCACATCTCAGGCTATACTCTCCAAATTTTTCCGGATTTTTCCAAGCACTATTAAAGATTTTTGAAAATCTGCAATAAGGAAAATCAATTTTATAAATTACAAATAGTTTTCAATATGATTTATTTTGGGTCAGGCTAAATGCACTCCAAACTTTTACTGCATGCACTCCAACATTTTGGAGTGGGAAAGTGTCCACTCCAAAAAAAATGGAGTGAGCAGCCATCCACTCCAAAAAAATTGGAGTGGGCAGTTGTTCACTCCAAAAATTTGTCATTTTTGGAGTGGAATTTTGTGCACTCCAATTTTTTTAGAGTGGACTTTGAGTGCACTCCAAATTTTTTGGAGTGGACTTGGAGTGGACTCCAAAAATTTTGGAGTGGACTTGAGGTGCACTCCAAAACTTTTGGAGTGGACTTTAGGTGCACTCCAAATTTTTGGAGTGAACTTTGAGTGCATGAATATTGTTTACTCCAAGGTAGTGAAAAATTTTGGAGTGGAAAGTGGTCCACTCCAAATACATTGAAGTGGAGAGCTTCCCACTCCAAAAAAATTGAAGTGCACACTTTTACACTCCAAATTGGAGTGCATGAAGTAAAAAGTTGGAGTGCATTTAGCCTGACCCTTTATTTTTTCAGATTCATTCTTTTGAACCCTTTTTGCACCCCTGGACCAAGACTTGTGACTTCAAGTACGTTGGTTGGTCTACTAGACTTGAACAAAATGCGCCAGATTTATATGGCGAGGCACTGTACACATGTGTGTGTAGTTACTTATGGGTGACCTTTTGGTGCCTCCTCTTGGTGGGGGTTGGGAACACGGTTTTATCAAATCAAATCAACAAAAATGGGGACCTGCATTTTTACAAGTCATTTTTTGCAGTGCATATACAGCGCAAATCATGACATAAGGCATGTAAAATTCCATATTAGTCCACATTGTCAGCCTCTGTGATGCCAAGGGCTAGTACCTTTTAGCTACACAAGGTGATAAGAGTGCAAATGATGGGTAGAGTGGGGTATTTTCACGTAGAAAAAGTAGTAAAGAAAGAAATAAAAAGAATATAATTCTTTTTTATAGAGGGGCCTGCTGGCGCAGGGGTGTTTGTAGGTGCCCTCTAAATCAGAGATCTGCTAAGCAGGGTGGTATCTGATTAAGCAAACAATGGGTTTCTGCGTAACAGAAGGTGGTACCAAAGTGCTTTTCCAATTAAGGAACCAGAATGGGGACAGAAGGATAAAAGAAGTACTCACTATTGCTTCTTTTAAGCCAAAAAGCCACGTAGGGGGGTGAAGTAGAGCTGCTGGGTAGATTGGATGGTTTCTGCGCAGGAGCTGGACACGTAGGATTGTTGATTTAATAAGAACACCAAGGATAAAACAGGCAAAACAGAGCAGAGTAACTGAAATAAGGACAGGACACGGCGTAACTGATTGACTGTGATAATAATTGATGATGATCATGAACAACTTTTGGCGTGGAAAGAGGGCTCTATATATACTAATTTCACTCATAGTGGAGGACCTTTCTGCCTGTGTGCGTGTAGTAACTGGTTTTCAGCGCAATGTGGCCAATTTGGGAGATTGGCGCTAACAAGGCTCATCCCAATGGCACTGCTGATCATTGTTTCAGCGTCACAAGTGTTCATAATGACCTTAATAACCTATTTGGTCATTGTAACTAAGGTACATAGCAACACTGACGTGTATTTGTATCTGAAATGGGCCACAAATGACGCAAATGGGCCACAAATGGCTATGGCCAATCATCAAAGGCCACGCTGGCTATGTTACTCTTATGTATTCAAGGTTTTTATTAATGAAACCTTGTAAATAAACCACGTAGAATCTACTAGTACCCTAGTTACACCTGTACACGTGTGGTAACTAGGGGATTAGCTATTTCCACGCATTTGGCCAATTTCCAATTGGATTATATAATCCACGCGCGGGGTTGGAGGATTAAACCCCAATTGGGCCTAACTTCTAAACTATACACAACACCTCAATTATAAGTCCATAATTGGTCATTTCACATATGGTATGTATATATAACAAGTACATACGTGTGTAATGTCATCTGTGACACATAAGTGTGGCCAATTCTTACGGGTAATTGGTTCAAGGTGAAGGAGTAGGAATTCAGGGGTACTTCCAGTGAGGGACCCTACATTAATTTGCATGAGGATTCAGAATATGATATAATATTCTAAGTTATCCTCAAGGTTTAGAAGTTATTCAGTTTTTTTGTAAAAGGTAGTTTTTTATTTTAATTTATTACTTATTTTTATGGTGCTAGGACTTGCTAAGTTTATAGAATAAAAATAAGTAAACTAACTTTTTTATACATTATTAGTCATATTAATGGGTCTTAATACTGTGGTAATAATGTCTCTTTTTATGTTACTTTTGTCAGGTTGTCTCTGACATAGTAGCAAGCTGACATTCCCTCCCTTTAAAATGAGACTTTAGAAAACAAAATTCATCCTAATGTCTGTAGTGAAAAAAAAAAAAAAAAAAATCTCAATTTCTTTTGGAGGCTCTATAATTACGTAGATGTATGGGACCATCTGGTATATTATCTTCAGGAATCCATTCATCTTTGTCTGCTGATTGACCTTTATATCTTACTAAGTATAGTCTAGTATCTTTCCCATTGATCCTTTCCTTTTTATCCTTCAATATTTTATGTACTTTGAAGTTAGAGGTGTCTAAAGGTTCAATTATAGGTACAGGTACATGTGTTACTACAGGGGTATCTGTGCTTCTACTAGTGTAAGGTTTGATTAAGCTAACTGGAAAAACAGGGTGTTTTCTGGAAATTCATCTGTTAAAATAACTTCCACAGCATTTTTTCCATGTAATTGCTTAATGGTAAAAGGGCCAACAAAGGAAGGTTTAAGTTTCCTGTTACCTCCCAAATTATTAAAATTTACAGTGGACAATAGGACTTTGTCCCCAATTTGGAAGGATGGTTCTTTATGACTTTTGTCCCATCTTAACTTATTATATTCAGCTGCATCTTGAACACATTTCTTAGCATGTTCATGTGTAATGTCAAGCATCCTTTTAAAGTCTAGGGAAGTGGGATGTACATGAGGTAATTTGTTATTAATATGATCTTTAGGCATTCTGGGTATCCATCCTCTTTCCAAAATATAAGGGATTTCTTTGGATGAAGAATGTTTACTGCTGTTATAAGCTATTTCTAATGCAGGGAGTAAGCTAACCCAATCATGAGTATAACCATCATTATTTTTGAATTCTAAGCCAAAGGAACAAAATCTTCTGAGCATATCTTCTAGAGTTTGGATCATTCTTTCAGCCAATCCGTCAGTTTGGGGATGGTAAGCAGTAGAGAAAGCTAATTTAGTGCCTAACATGTCATGTAAATTTCTCCAAAATTCAGAAGTAAATTTGGGGTCTCTATCACTAATGATTATTTTGGGTATTCCTACGTCAGCCATAATCCTATTCCAAAATAGTAAAGCCACTTCCATAGCTGTATCATCTTTATGGTTAGGAATAAATCTGGCCCTTTTTGAATATCTGTCTACAACCACTAGTACAGAGTTGAAGGAATAAGACCCTCCAGGAGGTAAACCTGTAACAAAATCCATGTTTATGATTTCCCATCTTTTGGTGGGTTCTTGGATGGTTTGAAGTAGCCCATATCTCTTACCTGTTTGCTTATTTGATTTCTGGCAAGTTTCACAGGATTTAATATAAGTAGCTACTTCATTAGTCCAATTATTCCACCAAGCTGTAGTTCTGACTCTTTCAATAGTCCTTTCTTCAGAAAAATGTCCAGCACCAACATTATCATGGCATTCTTTCATAAGGGCTTCAATCTGAAGTTGATCACATAAGACTATTACACTGGAATGCCTTTCTTTAAAGTACAATATTCCATCTAATAGAGAGAACTTACCAGAAGAGTAAGGTTTGGATAACCAGGGAGGTAGACTAGCAATTAATTCGTGGGAACTATTTTCATTGCTAAGTATATCTAGTAGTTTGACAAATTCAGGATCAGACTGGTAACTATCTTTTATAAGGCTGTAGTAGGCTTCATCCAAATCACAGACATGTATTCCTAAAATTGGGAATATATCTTCATCTTCAGGATCCCAGGCAGGGTTATCTGGAGTATTTGGTAAAGCCCACCTGCTCAAGCCATCAGCATTACTATGCTTTTTGCCAGCTTTATGAACAATAGTCATATGTCCTCTGTATTGTTGAATAGCAATTTGCCATCTTAACATATGCCTATTGGGAGTCTGCATATTCATAAGGGTTTTAACTGCTGTGCAATCAGTGACTACAACAATTCTACTACCTTCAAGATAATAATGTAACTTTTCTAAGGACCATACAAGAGCTAGACATTCCATCTGACTGGCTCCATACCTTTTCTCTGTTGGTTTAATTTGTCTTGAAATAAACAGAACTGGTTTTTCTACTAATTTATCTTCAATAAGGAATTCTTGATGTAAGGCAGCACCTAAGCCATCTAAACAAGCATCTATGTACAGAATAAATGGTAAGTTATAATCTGGTTGAGCTAGCACAGGAGCAGTAGTAAGGGCTAGCTTCAATTGTTCATAATCTAGTACTCTAGGGTGAGTCATTTCATAAATGGTTTCTTTACTACATAACTCATATAATGATTTGGCTAAAATAGCAAATTTCTCAATATGTTTCCTATAATATCCACAAAATCCAAGAAAAGATTGCATTTCAGTGATATTCTGAGGCATAGGTTTGAGCATTACAGCTGCTACTTTGTTTTGGTCAATGGCTAGGGATAGTCCAGAAACAATATGTCCTAAAGCTTTAAGTTCACCATATCCAAAGTTGCACTTTTTAATAGACATTTTTAGACCAGCTTTAATAGAAGTTTCTAATACTATTTGTATCTTTTCTATATGTGTTTCCCAGTCATCTGAATAAATGATTATATCATCAATATATATCATCATCCAGCACTGACGGATAAAAGATCCAAAAATAGAGTCCATCATTCTTTGGAAATGAGAAGGTGCATTCTTAATTCCAAAGGGCATTCTGAGGTATTCAAAAACACCAAGATGGCAGATAATTCTCATAAATTGGCGGCTATTAAGTTCTATAGGTATCTGGTGAAACCCTTTGAGAACATCCATGCAGGTTATGTACTTAGCTTTTGATAAGTTATGAAGAGAGTGGTCAATTCTTGGAATGGGATAATTATCAGCTTTAGTGTAATTATTTAGAGCTCTAAAATCTCCAACCATCCTAGACTTATCATTATGCCAGGCAATAATAACTGGGGTAGTTATTTCTACTTGTTCATTATGGCCCACTTTTCTAAGTACACGTAAATCTATAAGCTCTTTAATGTGTGTTTCTAAGGCTATCCTAGATTTAGGGCTAGAAGGGTAGGCTGCTTTTCTTAGAGCAGGTGGGTAAGGAGGTTCACAAGTTAATTCTAATTTAATATCATGTCCTGTAACATTGCCAATAGGCTCTTCAGTGGTACAGAAGGTTCTTTATTCTTATGGCATACTTTAAGAATATCTAATACTTGAGCATTGGTTAGTATGTCACTTATAGCAGCTTGGGACATATATTCTTGATTAAAATCTTCTAATTCCTTGGGGTCAGGTTCCTGAGAAATAGGTGCAATAATCTCAGAATGGATGTTGCAAATTTGGTATTTCCTTTTCCAATCTCCTCCAATGGTAAAATATCTATCTTTGGACTGGAAAATGTCAATTCCATACATGCAGAAGGTATCATTACCTAGTATAAGGTAGTCACAAATGGCATCAGAAAGTATTACAAATTCTACACTTAATCTGAGGGATCCCTTAGTGTGGGGAATATTAAGGGTAAATTGATGACACCAATAGGTTTCATGGTAGAGTTACAACTGCTAAATGTAGCCTTTGGAACAGGTAATAAATTTTTGCGCCAATCAGGGTATATTTGTTGCAAAAAATGTGGCACTTGCACAAGAACAAAAGGCTCCTATATCTAATAGAGTCTTAACAGCTGAGCCTTTGAAAATAACCTTAGTATAACTGGTTTTACCTAGGGTGTAAACCTTCCTTCTTCAGGTTTGTTAGTCAATAGCTTGGCATCAGATATATGGCCAATATCCATATTATCTTCCCATTTCTGGGGTAAGTTAGATTCACCATGAATAGCATTAATGCTGAAGTCATTGCCAATATCAGCATTTATTACTACAACAGCATGGTTATCAGATTCAGAGTCATCATCATCTTGACCATAATGTGTACTAGAGGGTTCTTGGTGTATGATATCAAAGGTACTTTCAGAATCTGAATCAGGGCTTGCATTCACATTATTGATTTTCCTCCTAGGTTTGGTACATTCAGTGCTTCTGTGGCCAGTTTCTCCACAATTCCAACACGTAGGAGTCTTTTTTTTCTAATGGGTTCAGTGGTTAGGTTCTAACTTTTTGGAAGGGTCTGTTCTAGGAGTGTAATCCTTTTTTCAGAGGGGTTGTCTTTTATTGATCCAGTCATTTCTACTACTTCTTCCATAACACCTATAAGTGTGATAAGTCACAATCCATGTCATTGATTCTACATTTGACATTATGTTCTAGGCTGCCTTTAGTTTGGTTAAGTATTAAATCATTTATTTGTTCTGATTAATTTAGGTAGATGCATTCAATCCTTTTTTCTGGTTCAGGCACCATTGATGAGGATTATGTTGACAGGGTCAAATAGTCATTTTCAAAAGCTCTGCGCATTTTCTTTTCCCATAGTCTAGTGCCAAATTGTTGTTTGATCAATTCTTTCCAAGCTGGCCAGATTGTTGCCTCATGGTAGCTTGTTTACCAATAAACCAATCAAAAGCTACTCCTTCAAATAACCTGGGCAACCTAGTAAGGATGCATCATCAGGAGCTCTATATATTGTTAAAATTGATCAATATATTTAATGAAATTAATATGGTCATAATCTCCTTCTCCAGAAAATTTAGTCCATTCTTTAATGGGTGGTAACAATTTATTCAGAAGAGAGGGATCTATGAAGTTGTTATTACCATTGTTGTTTACATTGTTGCGTGAAGGAGCATGAC